>JAUCMS010000022.1:20698187-20733045 GCA_032357445.1 Enteromius radiatus
GCCATCTCGAAGCGAGATTCCTATTCGTCGGCTCTCGACGTGACGTCTCCGTTCCCTACTCAGGGAACGAGGGTTACAATACGTAACCGAGACGTTTTCACTGTAAGCCATTATACTCTCCTTTGCTCTGTCCTCCCACCCCTTTAAAAAGATGTATTCATTGATTTCTTTCCAAACACTTGCAAAGAGTGTGTAAATCTTAGCTGCAAGTTAAACACAATCTAAAAGGTGCTGTGACTTTCTTATTTATTTTATTTATTTTTTGGATCTCATCTCTGATATGTCTCCTTATTTGCTTCTATCTTCTGCCCCTAAAGCCCTTATAAAGAGGGCTCTCTGTAACCTCTAGCTGATGGTGTTTGACGTCGAACCATTTGTCAGTGTGTCCAGTATATTTTGACACCTAAAATAAACAAATTATACTATAGCTTTTCTAAAAACAATTTATTGAACATTTTATCATTTAAATCCTAACAAATTTAAAATACATGCTTGTGCTATATTGCTTCAAAATAAATATCATTTATTATTAAATATCTTCATGTGATTCCAGACAGATTGGATGATCAGATCTCTGTGTGGAGCACTGGCTGTTGTCAGGCTCCTTGTGCAGACAATAATCTCACTGCATTATTACAATTTGTGACAAAAATATTGTTTGGAAATGTAAACTGATATTTCCAACCGACACGTTACCGCAAAAGATGGAAATGACTGACTTAAAACCATTTTTTGTTTCTTAAAAAAAATAGGGTAATGGTTATGTAATTTTTTTGTTCTTTTTACAAACATAAAGAAAAACTTTTATTTACAAAGATGGATTAAATTGATCAAAAGTGGATATAAAGACATGTATAATGTATTCTTCAATGAATCCTGAAAAATGGTTCCCACAGAACAGAAAAATAAATTATGTTTACAATTAAAATAGACATAGTTATTTTTAAAATATAATAATATTTACAATATAATAATTTTTTTTCTATATTATATATAAATAAATGCAGCCTTGGTGAGTAAGTATCTTACGTACTCAGACTTACTCAGACCGCTAATGTATGGATTTGTGATCTATTTTTCAGTGATATACCACGAATACCAGAAACATCACATCCTCCATTAGAATCTAGTACGTATCAAATAAATCAAATGAATCTAATAATTCATGATCAATTGTGAACGCTTAAACAATCTTTTCTTTTTTTTTTTTAATATGCAAACATTATTCTGATGTTTACAGCACTTGTTTTTTCTTGTCCTTCTGCAGCAGGTTCAAGTTCCTTCGAATCACAGAAGATGGAAAGACCCTCTATATCTGTCTTGTCCCCATCCAGCCCAAGTGGTCTTAGAGATGCCCCTCAGCTACTGCCCGGACAGTTGTCGGTCAGTACATGTTTCTGTATGTACATTCACAATGTTGTGCTTAGAGTGTTTGTTTAGTCGCTGTATTTCTGTCTTGCAGGTAAAAATGTGGTACGATAAAGTTGGCCATCAGCTGATAGTGAACGTATTGCAGGCTATAGACCTGCCACCCAGATCAGATGGACGACCCAGAAACCCCTATGTCAAAATGTACTTCCTGCCCGATAGAAGGTATATTATTGTATATGTTTCCTGTCGGGTTAGTTTTAGTGTCAAGCAATTTGGTATTGTCTCAACTACAGGCATTTTTTTTATTGTGACAACCTATTATGGGATTAATTTGCATTAAATTGTATTATATTAATCAAAAGTGGCAGTAAAGACATTTAGTGTTAAAAAAGATGCATATTTCAAATAAATTATATTTCTTTAAACTTTCTAGTGATAAAAAAAAAAAAAATCCTGAAAAAGTTTCAACAACTTTATTAAGCAGCACAAGTCCTTTCATTTATAATATAATAAGAAATGTATCTTTCTTGAAAATGTATGAGGAATCACGTGACACTGAATCTAGAGAAATGCCTACTGAAAATTCAGCTTTGCTATTACATGTGAAATATATATATATATATATATATATATATACAGTATATATTATTTGCGATATATATTTCACATTGCAATAATAATGAAGAATATTAAGACATATATGAAGACAAAAATAAGAAGTAAAAGAAGTAAAAATCCTTTTAAAGAAAACCTTTTAAAAAGTGTAGATCAAACAGATTTTCCAATATATTTATTTCTTTTTTGCTCATATGTGCATCAAGCAGTTTTAATTTTCGTGTTGTATTGTTATATTTGTTTTACTTTAGCGATAAGAGCAAGAGAAGGACGAAGACGGTAAAGAAAAGTCTAGAGCCCAAGTGGAACCAGACATTTGTGTACTCCCATGTCCATCGCCGCGATTTCAGAGAACACATGCTGGAGATTACTGTGTGGGACCAACCCAAAATACAAGATGAGGAGAGTGACTTTCTGGGAGAAGTATGAAGCATATGTTAACTTTGTCCATTTATTGACAGCATGAATTGCTCTCTTAAAACATTTGTACAGTATCACATCTGACTGTCTGTGGTTTCTCCTCTCTTTGAACCTAGATCCTAATTGAGCTGGAGACTGCCCTGCTGGATGACAAACCTCACTGGTACAAGCTGCAGACACATGATGTCTCTTCCATCCCACTGCCGCACCCATCGCCATACCTGCCCCGCAGACACGGACACACAGAAACGTCCACCAAAAAGCTCCAGCGTAAGTGGAAGTCCTCACGGTGGGGATGCGATCTGACAGTGTTGAACAAACTGAATCACTTTGTGTTCAAGTGCTTTTCCTCTCACAGGGAGGAATTTAGTAAGAAAGATTTCAATTTCATCTGTTTATTTGCAAGCGCTGTGAGCTATCAGCATATGTGTCCAATTAAAAAACTCTTCTCCATCACTTGATCAGAATTTGAAATATTACTGCTGCTGTGCTCAATAAAATGTATAAATACTTGAACTGTGAACAGTAATAGTTAATTTGCCTCATTTGCATACAAATGTGAAAGTAGGTGTGACCTAAATTAAGTATGCATGTTGCAGCACTATAATGTATCAGGTGTATATAATGATAATATTTAAAAGTTGGGGTCGATGAGATGTTTGTTAAAGATATGCATAAAGAATGCTGCATTTGCTTGATGAAAAATACAGTAAAAAAACATATTATATTGTAAAATATTATTACCGTTTAAAATCAATGTAGTTTAACCCTTCATTGATCGCTTGCTTAGAGTCCCCAAAACTCTAAACACATCACTGATTTTGCTTAATTGTGAATAGTATATGAATAAGAGTTTTGCGCTGAAATACTGCTCTATTGTGTGGCACAATCATTTAGTGAATACGCCCCCTCAGTGTTTCACAGATTTACCACAAGCTAAAGAGGTTGTGGGCAGTTTGATTAAAATAGATGAAGTATTCCTTCACTTTCTAAGATGTTAAGTCAAGGCAGAGATATTATCATAATTTCACAATCACTAAACTATATATAAGTAGGTGAAGGACAATCATCAAACATTAGTTTAACATCAACATATCTTTTAGGTAAAGGCCTTGTAATTAATCCAGTCTCATTAATATGTTTGGTATTGTCTTGCAATATTCAAGGTTTTTCATGTCTATTTTGTCTGTAAGTTCATGCGGAGGTATGTTTTTGAACCATGCTGCCTGTGAGTTAGTGTGTAGGAGTGTGGCCCATGGGTACGGTGTATCCACAAGACATATTTTAGTATGCTATTTTATTGCTTGCCTAACAATGGATTATTCCAACAGTGCTTTGTGCGCATTCGTTTACGTCTGTATCTCTGTGTCTGTCTGTACATCTATCCCTGTGTGTATATCTGTATCTGTGTGTGCAGGCTCGCAGCGTATTACAGAAACTGATTATGATGATGGTATTGGTGTAGTCGCCTCAGGTGGGTGGGAGGGGCCAAGGCGATGCCAACCTTGGCACTTCTCTGTACTTTGTGCATTAGAGTACCCCGAAAGAGAGAAGCAACCAATAGCAGGCCTTCCCTTCCTTTGGAAGTCACCGCTGTTGTGCTGGAGACAATGCACCGATCACCAACCATGACGCATCTGGCATGTTTCATTCATCCCATACTAATACCTATTAACTATTTTGTACTGTTATGCACTTAAAATGAGTATAAATTCTGCTTCTTCTGTATGGGGAAGACATTAACTATCTGAGATGTGTTCTGTCTCCAGTGCTTTTCTCTGTAGTGTAGTAGTTAGATTTGCAGCATAATGCACACTATCACACATGCATGATCACAATGGGAAATTGAGGGGATAGAGATTGTAAACGGGAGGACTGCTTCCTCTTGGTGGTGCTACACTTTTTAGTTTGCTTCTGCATGGTAGAAGTTAGAAAATTATGCGTCTTTGTGACTTACCTTGACTTCATTCTCCAAACTATGTAGGCATACTGCAATTGCAAAAACTGTGATTTTTTGTCCGACACTGCCGGCGCAAAGCGAAAACACTGTAATCTTTTATCGCTGCTAGTTGGTTGGAGTTGGCTTGATGTGTCCCGGCCTTTAGGGGTTTTATTGGTAAATTAACTGGTGTGAAAAACTATTTCTATTGAAAGAACAAAAAAAAAAACCTCTAGGTTACGAAGGTAACCCTTGTTCCCTGAAGGAGACGTTACATATGGGAACTTTCATGAGAGACCAATCACTTTTGAGCCTTATTGAAAAGGCCAATGAACATTGGTATGCACTGATTGCATCCAGCTGCACCTGCTCACAGCGTGAGTATAAACAGGGCAGGTGGAATAGTGCACATTAGTTTTTTGCTGAGGAGCCGAGCCGCAGCCCAGCGTCAGTGCGACCCAGGGTTGTGGCAAGAGGATGTAATGTCTGTGTTCCCTCCTTCAGGGAACGAGGGTTATCTTCATAACCTAGACGTTCCCCTTCAGTCGAATCACTTCGACGTTACATATGGGAACAGACCCATGGAAAAGGCCATGACCTGAAGGCCGCGTTACACAGAGACCCTCGTGCCGGCAGGACGAGTGTGTCAGCAGAAGGATCTGTATGTAACCTTCCCAACGCCCTGGGGGCCAAATAAGAGGGCCCCACAGGGATGCTAGTTGTTACTAAAGCAGGAGTTGGGGGAGCAGAGCACATGTTTTCTGTTTGTACATGTGGAATTTAGATAATTCAATATATCTGTGGAGTCAGATACGGCCTTCTGGCTGACCATGGAGATACTGAGATGTGAGGCCACAACTTACTGGGGCGAAGGAGAGCCAGAAGGAGCACAGCCAGGGACTACTCCGCTTCTAGTCCTGACTAAGGGGCAGGAAGACCCAGGGTTCGCCATAGGGAACATTCTAGGAGAATAGCGCATGGATCCCATAAGAGTGGCACTACAAGCCAACAACAGCCGGCCTCCCGCTCACCTTATGTCTGACTTAAGGCAAGAGAGGACACAGGCTCAACGCGGGGATTATCGAACCCTGCAAAGGTACTCTACAGATATCTGCTAGAGGGGCACCATGAGCCAATGCATAGGATGAAGTAACACTCCTTTGTTTTTGTTTTTTTTGAGGTGACTCTAACACCTAAGGGGCACGGCTCTTCCTGGGTTTGATATGCCAGAGAGATGGCGTCTACACCCAATGGGCCAACCTCTGTTTGGAGACAGCATTCCCTTTCTGCTGAGCTCCATAGCAGACAAGAGCTTCTCGGAGCGTCCGAAGCTCCGGGTGCGGTCCACATATATTTTGGGGCACATGCGGAAGGGCATAGTAGGAACCTTTGGCACAGGGTCGGGGTCTCATGGTTAACGTGAGAACAGCTGGCCTGATTTTCCAGGCACGTTTCATCAACAGAGAAGGCTTATACGTAGGTCCCCTACCCTCTTGATGGAGGCCAGCGCGGTCAGGAGCGTTGTCTTGAGCGACAGGTAATTCAGCTCGACTGACGTGAGTGGCTCGAATGGGGCCTGCAACAAAGGGTGACGGCAAGGTCCCAAGAGAGTACGAGGTGCGCTTTAGGGGGGTTAACCCATCTCTCACCTCAGAGGAACCTCACGACCAGTTGGTGCATCCAAGGGATCAATGCATCCTGGTACGCTGCAATGGCAGTTTTTATGCCCGGAGGAACATTCTGCACGGTCAGCGTGAGGTTCCCCAAGCGCCTTGCCGTGGCCACCGAAAAACTTTTACGGCTCAATGATCTGCCACGTCTTTCGACGGCCCACTTTTTCAATCCCGGTTTGCCCAGGGGTGACCTCGTGGCAAAACTGTGCACTCAGGCTCCGAAGCAAAAAGCTAATGTGCACTATTCCACCTGCCCTGTTCATACTCACGCTGTGAGCAGGTGCAGCTGGATGTAATCAGTGCACGCCAATGTTCATTGGCCTTTTCAATAAGGCTCAGAGGTGATTGGTCTCATGCGAGTTCCCATATGTAACGTCGAAGTGATTCGACTGAAGGGGAACCACATATTTTTGTTTTTTTTGTTTAAAGTATATTCCTTATAAACAATGAATGAAAGTTTTGCCACTAAACCAAGATTGTTTTTTTTTTCTGCTTTGTTTTCATTGTTTGAAATTTAATTGTTGAAAACAAATTATTACATAATCAAAAATAGAAAAATATATGTAAAATTTTCGATTTGACTGTTTTCACTGGTAGTGTACATCAAATTGACTCAAATTGTGCTATCAGAAGCACACATTGTTCACAAATAGATATAAGGAGAATGAACAAGGTATTTTATCTGGCATGTATTATTAGATATGGCCTAATGTATGATGTCAATTTTATTGGACGGGTTCTAACATGGGGAATGTGGTTTGGCAAGGCCAGTGATTGCATAAGCAAAATCAGAATTTTCCAGACAGGCTTTGCAAAAATTTGTCTTTACTTTTTCTTTTTGTCTTTGTCTCATCACAGCTACAGAAAACCGATCAAGAGAAAGAGAACGGGACAGAGACAGAGACCGAGCAACAACATTAGAGGTTCCAGATCAGATCAGGCCAACTCAGTATCGCTCACGGTCCGTGTCCCCACACAGAGACGAAGAGAGCAGGGGACGGTCCCGTCCAGCCAACGTCCCAGCACAGAGGTACATCCCTATATTTAAGCTCTATCATTTTCCAAATAATTTTAACCTGCATTAAACCCCTGTTTTCTTTGTCTTTCTTTTTAAGGAGTCTAGATGAGGTCCAGCACAGCCGGCGATCCCGATCCCCGACGCGCTACCACGACCGTGGCCGTGTGCAAGAGAGAGACTACGTAGATGACAGGTAAATAGAAATGTGCGGTGCAGAAATTGTACACTTGTGTACAAGTGTGCCTTACTGTGTGTTAAAAGAATAACCACTTCCATGTTTCTTCATTTACTTCCATAAAATTACTGTTTCTGGAACACCATTAAAATTAGTTTTTGGAAAGAGAAATTACGTTTTCGAGGCTTGCTAATCAACAAAGGACTTGCACCATTTTCGGAAGGTGGGTTAAAGTCAAACCTCATGTAACTGAGTGTTTTTGAAAGGACTGAATGCCACTGAAGGGTTTGTATGGGCAGAGATGATCGTACAGGAAGACATCTTTTTTAACCTTTTTGTACTTTTCTGGCTTTAAAGGTTGTTACCCTTCCTTTTCTAACTCTCTTACTGGTGCCCATTTTTTCTTTTATGTTTGCTTGTCTATTGGTCTGTTTTGTTTATTTTCCTATGTGTCCTCCATCTCCATGGTAATAGCAGTGAGGTCATCTTGATACACAGATCAATGCGGGGTAGAAGCGCAGAGTGTCTGCACACCCAAAGGTAAAGAAAAGGCCAGAATTGAACCACCAATCTGTAAATTATACTATTGTTGTATTCAGATTATTGTGTAAATCAATAATACTATCTTGGTGTCATAAGAACTGGTATTATCATTTTCATTCTGAAAAGACTCCTGTATCTGTTTCTTTCGCCTAGCCTGAAGTTTATTCCATTTAATTAAAACAGCGCTGATGCCAGTTTCTCTCTCTCGAACGCTTCTTGTCATACTCTTTGCCTCTCCACTCTAATATTTCAGAGTAGCTCGTTGACAAGAAACATTACAAGTGGAACTTTCCACTTGCTTTTGGCGTACTGCCTAAGAGACGAATACCTCGTCATGACAAGCATTAACTTTCTGAAAATAACAGTCTCATTTTGCTCAAGTGTCATTTGACACGTTTATTTTTATTCCATTCGTTACTGACCTCGATTAAACACCAAGCACGTTTGACAGGAAAAATTATGATTTAGAATGAGGGAGTTGCCTCTGGAGTGATCTTTGCATGTTTGCGTGTGTGACCTTTGACATTCTTTTACTGTTTGAGTGGACTAACCACAGCTGTGATTTTGATACATCTTTTGTTTCCATCTTGCATGCTTGCATGTTAATGCAGTGTTGGCAGGACTTCATCTAAGTACAGTAGCACTCTGCCTCCCAAGATGCCTTTATTAGTCAATGGAATTCATAAGGATATTTACAGGTAAGGCGGCCAAAAACTAACACTTAAGCCATGACATCCTTTCTGACTAATGAGGATTTTATAGCATGTGTGGCACTCAAACTCACTCAGATCTTTTATTATAGATTAGCTAATGCAATATCCATAATGCTGGTGCATATATTTTTTATATATATATATCATTGTCAAAGTCTGACACTATTTTTTTTCACTCAGCAAAACCGTTAAACTGGATGTGCATGATAATGTAATAAATTTACTAGTAATAGGGTGAGTAATAATGTTGGTTTCACTTAAAGTGCACTTAATTGTATTGAATGTGCACTTATACTTAACCATAAAAGTTTATTTTTAAAATATACTTGTAATACTTTTAATATATACACTTTCAAATGATCATATAGTAATTAAAGGCCAGTTTTGCACTTTGCAATTGTTTTTTAACATGCTTAAGTACACTGTTAAAAAAATGATACTCGTCAGTGTCCTGCTTTTTCACAAGGGTCCATAAAAACCAACACATGACATATGCAAACATGTAGTATACTATTGTAGCAATTGAGCTGGAGATTGAAATACAGACAGTCCTGATGGAATCTGCCACTGTTAGATGTTAAGATGGTAAGTAAATGTGAGTGCTTTCTGTCTGTTTGTGGTGTTCTGGTTTCTGTGGATGTTTAAAGTAACATCTGTAATTTAAAACATACAATTTATTTGAAGAGTTAGAAAGTAAATCAGTGTTAGCTATAAACATCTTATGGCATGTCCTAACCAGGCGCGATGATGCTATTTGTCTGTCCAAACCAAGTCGGTCCATAATTCCTGGAGAAAGCTATCCTTTAGCATTCTCTTTGGTTGGGACACAGTGTTAAAAATCCAACAGGTCTCTACAGAAAACATGCTCATGTGATTACACTGTATCATGTTTTTGGTCTTTTTCTGTAACTTATGTTTGCTTTTGTTTGCACTTGTTGGACTTTCGTTTGTGTTCAGCTTAACACTTCCTGCATGCCTTAAATCAAAGTCACGGCTGTCTGTAGTCACTGCCACTCAACGTACAGTCACACGCCAAGTTCTTAGGTTCACAGACAAGATCACCATTAGGTAAGGGGTCAAACATGTCAACCCTAAACCCAATTATATAAAATAAACAACATCAAACATCCAACAGCTCCGAAGAGCTAGCATCTCCTCATTCAGAGTGTTAGCAGAAAATTCAACCATAATCTCATTCACCACATATTAGCAGTTTTCTTGACTTCCTCCCCTAGTGTCAAAAGTTTGCTTTTTTATTTTATTTTGGACCTAACTTTTTTTGTTCTTTGTCATCTTCCTTTTTTTCTTTCTTCTTTCTCCATTGGATGGCATGTTGTGACCCTAGTGATCTACAGCCCTCTCTTGACAGGGTTAGAAGTGCTAGTACCAACTGTCTGAGACCAGGTTCTAATTCCAGTTCACCTGAACGAGACAGGTACACTCTTTATTTTGAATTGGAATATTTCAGTTTTGTGAATTTGTCATTAGTATCATTCACATACATTACAGTACACTCTTAGAATGTTCTTTTGTGATGCCCTTTAAACACAACAATCACTGGGTCTTATTTACTAATGTGCATACACACATATTATTTTGCTAAAAAGCTTTGTGCAAAGACAGAAATGCAAATTTTTTTTTGTTTTTTTGTTTATTTAAGTTTATAACAAACTAAAACCACAAATCCAAAAACCTGTTGCATTAAAGACATTAAATGATCTAAATTAGTTTTTTTGGTCAAACTTTATTTAAGGTTCAATTCACACTATTAACAAATCACTAACCACAAAATTTTCCTAAATAAACGCCTAGTTTGCTGCTTAGTAAGGTAGTTGTTAAGTTTAGGTATTTTGTAGTATTAAGGATGTAGAATATGCACAATATGTGTATTATATGTCCTAATAAGTTTGTTCCTGTGATGGCAAAGCTGAATATTCAGCATTGTTACTCCAGATTTTAGCAATTAATCACACTTGATTCTTCAGATCCTATGCTGATTCTTCTAATGATCAATGTTGGAAACAATTGAACTGCTTAATATTTTTGTAAGAACTGCAATACTAAAAAAGGATCATTTGATAAGCAGAAGTTGAAAAGAACAACAAAGTAATGTCAAAGTAACACCCCACCATTGGGTCACTCACTCGCACTGCTCTGTTAGCGTCTTTGATAGGGAGCATATATCCAACCACAGTAGCTGGAGAAGTGTCAAAAATGAGTCCCCTCAATCTGTGCATCTTCTTATATGTTTGACATGACCATTGCCACAGTCTCTGTATTGACTTCCCGTGTTTCTTTCATCTCCACTTTGAACTCTTTGGGTGTTTGTGGATCACACACGCACACACTCACGCAGGAGCACCCAGTCTCTGCCCCGTACCAGACCCACGAGCCCCAGGATCCTAATTCAGCATGCCTCCCCGGAAGACGACAGGTATCCCTCCTGTCCTCCAGCCCTTTAGCTAAACCTCTCTGCTCTTCTAACCTGTCTGTCCCCCCTCTGCCGTGGGACTAGATAGTGGATGTATCTAACCCTCCAGCCTTCTGTAGCTTCTGACCCGTAGCTTGTAGTGACCCGACCTCATGATTTCAAAGCTATACAATGTGATCGCCAGTGTGTTTTGTAGATTTTCAGCAGCTTCGTAGCTTGAAAAATGTGGTGACTTGTGGCTTTTGTGCTGTGATGTGTAGTATGTTGTGTTACTCTGAATTTCATGAGATTGTATTTTAGTCCTTTTCATCTAAACTTCTTTATTTATTTATAATATCTTCTAAAGCTTTTTCTGGTTTCTCCAACAGTTTTTTTCCATTTAGATACTGTCTCAAACTTAACAGTGGCCCCAAAAAGTATGTTAACACTTAAAAATGTATGAATATCTTTGCATTATATAACAAAATATCAAACAAACTGAGATAAAATTTGAAGTTAAAATACCACAAGCCTAGATATGTAAAAAAAAAAATGGGCTTGCAGATGCATTTGCAGACATTTGAAGTGTCCTAATACATTTTGGGAGCACTGCATGTGTCTTCCCTTATTTTTCTATGTATTCAACTGAAATTGTAATGAAGTTTCGTTTGAAAGTTTTAGGGGTATAAACGTCACATATGCCATATGGGACCCCTGACACATAAGAGTCAAGTGTCTGTGTTCCATATCATACACAGTTTGTCTTGTATACAGTATGTCTTAATTTCTGTACATATTATTGTATATTTAGCCACTTAACCAAAGTGTAATATAATTGTTTTATTAACATCAGTCCATACTGTGTCATTGTGTGTCTATGTGTCCATGCCACTCATATGTGTTTGACCGTGATCTTATGAATCAGCTGGGTTTTGGAGGCTATGTTCCCCGCTCAGGAGACAGTACACCACCTCAGTGCAAAGCCAGACGCACAGAGGTACACACACACAGGAAGAGCTCTAGTGCACATATAGCTACCAGTAACATGTCCATCTCCATCGTGGCATTTTATTAGACAGAAGTTTCATTTAATGTCCGTCCAGTCCTGAGTGGATCCACTTCCTCATTCTTTCATGTTTTTGTCTCGCCTCGATCATTTCCATGTTGCAGGCAGTCGAGAACTCTGGACAAGCCTAGCTGTCAGAAACTTGGCAAGAAAATATCTGACAGTGAGCGGTAAGACTTATCAAACCATGTCATTTCACGTGACATTTGCATTGGCTGTTGATTGTACCTTAAGTCTTGTGTGTCCATACAGTACCTGTTTTAGACACAAATCACACTGGACAAAGCTTCTAGATTGAATTTCTTGTTAAATAATTTTAGTTTGGTTGTTCCTAACCTTTTCTATGTAAAAGGGCCCAAAATTCAAACACTGCCACAGCTCCAAATGGAAGTAAAAATGTACTTTCAAAATAAATTAATTGGGTTATTAAAAGAGTTATTCACCAGTTTCTCATCATTTGTCAAAATAACCACGATTTTTTGGTTCAAATTAGGAAAGCAGTGATATTACAGTGCCTCTATTATGCCATTTTTAAGGCTCCTAATATTGTTTTGGGAGACTCCTACTATAGGTTTACATGCATGCAATATTTTCAAAATATGCATTTAATATCACCTTGTTTTCCAATGATTCTCAAACGATTTGCTCGAAGCAGTTTCAGTCTCTCTAAACCCCTCCTTTCCGTGAGCCTACTCTACTCTGTTTGTTTAGATGGCCTAGTCTGTTGTGATTGGCCTACCACACATCAGATAGGCCCACTGCCATAGTTCTGTATTTTGAAGACTTGATGGAAATATAAGCATTTATTATTTATCATACTTACAGGTTGTGACAAATGGTCCAAATAAACTGGGAACTGAACTGAAAGTAAGCGCTTTGTGTATGTTTTCGTGTATTGCGCTGAACTCCCTGAGAGTAAGCAGTCGTCAGTAAAATGATGTGTTTGTGGGCGGGATCAAGTTGTTTGCGGCCAGCCAATGTAGAACATAGGCAGGAATTATTCAAATGTGTTACCTTGTGACTTGTGGCCTTCACGGAAATGGGATTTGGATTACTAACAACTTGTTTAGGTTGTATAGAGTGTTTTAATAGACAATAACTTTATTTATTGTGAACTTTTGGATTTACAACTTTGCTGATTGTTTACATTCAAATACAGCTACATTACACCCTGCATGAAAGGCAATACTGAAAATGGCATAATAGGGGCACTTAAAGTGATATTTGAGCAGATCAAATCTACATTATTGTGAAGGAAATGACTCATCTTTTCTGTAAATGTTTTTTTTTTTCTTTGCTTTAATAAAAAGTTTGACATACATTTTTTTTTTTCAAATCACCCATCATTAGAAGTTATGGCAAATTTGGACCTTGTTATATACTATATATTTTAGTATATTATACTGTATACGACACTGTATATATTTTGAACTTTTACAGGGAAATGCTGTGCTGGCTTCACCCGCAAACATATTTGTTTTTTCACACATTCACACTTTATTTCTCAGTCTATTTTTGGCTTTTTATCCATTTTTCGTATGGTTTGTCACATTGATTTGATTTTTCCTTTATTACTTAATTCTGTCTTGTATGTTGCTATTCGCACTGGCCTGCAGCATTCAGCCAACCTCCATTCTAAAGGGCTCACGCAGGAAGGTGACCCGTGAGGGGGTCAACCCCAGGCTCACCCCAAATGGAAAGGTGCTGACCCTGATCTGGACTGAGAAGCCTTGCTGTGTCTAACCCATCCTACACAAAAAGGCTTGTGTCTGCTATAATCGCTGCTGCTTTTGCTCTTTTCTCTCAGATGTTTTGTGTGGTTGATGTCTTTCATACTGAAAATCCACCCATCCTCATCACCTACCCACAGCTTTCTGTGTTTACCGCTCTTTTACAGATTAATGCTATTTTTTCACTGGTTTCACACCTGCCCCTCTTGTGCTTGTTTTGCTTTCCTAATGGCTCTTAGCAATAATACATATCTGATGTGATTAATAATGTACTCTGAGTATTCAGACACTGGTCTGATCAAGATATGGTGGTCTTATATAATGTGTAGTACTTCTTGATGCTGTGTGTTCAAACAGCATTTTGGTCTACTCTGCTTGATGATATTGATAGCCTGTGTACTAGATAAAATCATAAGCTAATGTTTCCATCACTCTTTCTCTCTCTCTCTCATTTTTTCTCCTCTGTCAGGGTGCAGCCACACTCCAGCCCCGCATTTTCCTCATCAGCAGCGGCTCCCTCCTCGGCACGCAAGATCAGACAGCTTCCCCAAGTCCCCGCCAAAAGCAGCAGTGTAGAGCAAGGTAGAGTCATTGTCTGATGATTTGTACTGGTTACATTTTTAAATGTTCTTTGAGTAAATATGCAAAATGTGAAATGATGAGCATCATATTGTTGTATATCATGTATGTATTAGCTCTTGCTTCAGAGGAGCGAACGCGGCAAATGAAAGTACGTACCTTCCGAACACCAGCTCCCTCCAGTACCAGCCAGGATCTGGAGAGGACGCTCAAGAATAAAAGAGAGGTGAGAGCCATTTGTTCTCTCTCAGATTAGAATTCATGTACACTACCATTCAAAAGTTTGGGGTCAGTGCAATTTGAGAGAAAAATGTCAAAAGCAATTGTTTTCTAATTTTAGAATGTAATTTATTTTTGTAATGGCAAATCTGAATTTTCAGGAGCCATTTCTTTAGTCTTCAGTGTTACATGATCCTTTAGAAATCGTTCCAATATGCTGAAGAATGCCTATTTTTTGGAAACCATAAAACATGCTTCTTTTTCATGATTCTTTGATGAATATAAAGTTCAGAAGAAAAGCATTTATTTGAAATATAAACCTTTTTGTAACATAAATGTCTTTACTGCCACTTTTGAAAAAAGTAACCTATTAAATTGTATTTAAAATTTAGTTCAAATTATGTATGCTTTCATTTCTTGTGCATTTCATTCCATTAGCTTTATAAGGAGCAACGACGGAGCTGTGACAATGTGTCCCATAAGTCCTCAGACAGTGATGTCAGTGACGTGTCAGCCATCTCTCGTGCCAGCAGTGCCTCGCGGATCAGTAGCACCAGCTACATGTCCATTCAATCAGAACGACCCAGGGGTCGCTTTAGGTGAGATGCATGATGCAGCATCACTCTAGACTTATGTATTAGATTTGTGAATGTTTATAATATTTTGATTATCACTTGTTAGAGTTCAGTTTGTAAATAAAATGTCATGTAATTATGCTTTGCATTATTTTCTTTTTTATGTGGGTAAAAAACAGTTCAAAAAATCTTTCTGTTAGGAATGTTCTGTGTGGTAATAAGGGTCAGTAACAATAGACATATTCTTATAAAGTCATAAAAACACATATTTATCTTTATATTGCCTTCATTTTCTACAATAAAAAGTCATTTTCAACTTATTAAGTCCACTTATAATGGTTTTCTTGCACAAAACGTTACAATTTCGTTTCAGACAATCATTTTCTCTTTATGATTTTTGCTGTACCTGCTGAATAATGTTCACTTATAAATCTGAAAAATGTGACTTTTGTAATATTTTAAAGATCTTATTTTAAATGGTAAAAATATAAGACTATTTCTGTTTTTGCTGTGTTTAAAAAATACAACAACCCTTAACATTTGAACAGTAGTGACCATTGTAAATCAAACACTTTCATATCGAAACAGCAAAGGCAAAGTCTGTTTTCCATTATTCCTTTAAATGATTCTCAGTCTCCTTCTTTTCCATAATAGCGTCATTCTCAGATTTTTATGATTTTCGGTAAACTCATGTTGAGGGAAGTGAAAAAAAAAGTAGAGAGAGCACACACAATAATCAAATGCAGAGGGTCATATTAACGTCAGAATAGTCATTTTCCATTTGTCATTTGGGTTACTGAGAGACTTTGCTATTTTTCTCCCCACACCAGCCGTCATATTCGTCCATCCAGCCGCAGCATGCTGAAGAGTACGAGCGTTAGTGGGGAAATCTACACTCTGGAGCGTACGGATGGCAGTCAGTCAGACACGGCTCTGGGAACACTGGGAGCAGGAGGGAAAAAGCGCAGATCCAGCCTTAGCGCACGTGTAGTTGCCATCGTGGGCATTCCCTCCCGCCGCAGCAGGAGCACCTCTCAGCTCAGTCAGACAGGTTAGACACTTCCAGCCAATCATATACTCGCTCCTTGTCAATTCCTTTGTGTTTTTTCAGTTAAAAACTCAGATTCTATGCAATAAAGGCATGTAGCTTGGACATAGATCCTGATATAGATCAGGTATTGTACCAAATAAAATAAATCCAATAAATGCTGCTCGCTGTTTCACATTCTATATATGACCATCGACGAAGCCTTTTGTCCCGTTAAAACTCATTGTTTAGATAGCACTGTCTGCTGGTCACCTTGTTTACTACTGCAGACAGTAACAGGGTTTTAAATATAACTGTTATACTCTTTTAAACACCAGAGAAGAGTTACAGGACACCGATAAGTTTCATTGGCTAAGTGTAGCCTGAGGTGCCCTCTACTGGTGTAAAAGCTAAAAGTAGGGCCAAAAATGCTTAAAAATGAAAAGATATTTAATTTAATGACAGTAGTGTCATCCGGGCAAAAAGCAGTATCATCACCAAAATCAAGACTGACAAATTATAATAAGCAATTTCTTTAAATCTGTCCTTTTTAACAGACCATTTGCCAAGACCGTTGGGAGTTTTTTTAGTCTTCCTGCTTTAGTTAGATTACTATCTCTTATCAGTGTTTCCTCTTTTTCTGGGGTCATCCTTGTCTGGTGGATCTATGTATCAGGTCCCTCTTTACCCCTTCTTAAAGTAGCATGTGTCTTTAGTCTCTGTTAAAGTGCGGGAGCTGAAAGATCAGGCTGGAAATATGAATGGCAGCATGTTAGCACTGGCAGAAGTTCATTGTGTCAGGTGCAGATCAACCCTGAATTCCTATCAGATGTAATGTAGATAAGTGCCTTTGAAGTTGGATCAGATATCCTCTAAAATCTCATATTTTAAGCACTGTCTGTTTATAGTTTAATAAATGGACTGCTGAAAAAAGAAACAAATTCAAAAAGGATGGCAAAAGAAGTTTTTTGGCACCGCTGTCTGCCAAGCGCCTGGATAATATCTTAAAAGGCCCATCAGATGATAAATCAGAGAGAGTTGCAAAGCTGCGATAAATCAGCATTTTAAAGAGCTCCGCTGCTCTGTAACAGCTGTTCCACGCTCTGCCCACTGCACCAGCCTCATCCATTCACTACCATAGCCAAAACTAAAAATAAGATCATCGTAACACTTTCTAAATCTGTTTACATGATTTAAAGCATTAGGTATTAATAACTAATTTTCGTTCATAGTAATTTATGCATATAGTGATATGCAAATGTGATTTGAAACTGTGTAAATCAACATAGTTATCGTATTGCAGAAACATGAATTAACAGTATATTTACACTACCACTCAAAAATGTTGTGTTGGTCAGTTTGTTTTACACTCTCTGAGACTACTATGATTTGATTAAATTATATCTAAAACTAAAAAAGTATAATGTATTCCTTTATGGCCATTATATGATCCTTCAGAAATCATTTTAATATGCTGATTTGGTTCTCAGGAAAATTGTTGTGCTGGTTAATATTCTTAATGAGTAACATTTTTATAAATATGTAAAAAATACAGATATTATTAACTGTTATTAACTGATTAATGCTTTAAAATATTACCCATTAAACTTGTCCAAAAGAAAATAAACAAATAATAATAATCTTAACAGTTATACAGGCCAATGATGCTATTTATTATTTAGCAGTGACACTGACTGCATACAATGACTGCATAATATGTTGTTTGCTAGAGGTCAAAATACAGGCTGAATCTCAGCATACATATTATCTGTATTGTATTCAGTAGATTACTGCTGCAGTGAAGCATTATCATCTTCAGTTATTTTCTGCTCTGACAGTAGTTTTCTGTTTTCTCTAAGCCATTCATGTCTGTTGATGACAACCCTTGGACATTTTTTTGCCTGTAGACTTTGTCAGAATAAGCCACTGACGGTGGTTTGATAAAAGCGAACACGATGAGTGAAGAGATAAATCTCTCTGCTACATTTTTTACTCAAACCACTGGGATGACAGCACCTCTGTGAGCCACCTCAGTGGTTGACATTTTCAAAGGATCTGTAATCCATCAAAAGGCCATAAATAGTACGGATGGTGCCCTGTGACGTCCAGCAGGAGATGTTACACTCACCAGGGGTGAAGAGCTTCATATTCGATCGCAGTATTTTCTCCTGAGTGACGGCTGTAAGAACAGCACTCAAACATCTTGGCATGCACACACGCGCGCACACACACACGCGCGCACACACGTACGAATATAAAACCTTAAAAATGTAAGCGTATATGCTTTTTTATTGAAATTTTTATAAGAGTAGTTGACACATTAAAACCTGTGTCCTATGGTGTGAAAGAAAAAAACAAACAAAAAAACAACTAACATAAATAAACTGTATCTTCGTTCTTAGTTAAAAATAGCATGAGAGAGGTTTATCTTCAATGTCAGAGTGATTGATGATTTTATCACTCGTATTTTAATTTTAGGTTTATGTTTTGTAGGTTTTACAGATTCTTTCCCTTGTCCCCCTGATGAAAGCCCTGCGTACTGTTTTTCTTCCATCCACAGAAGCAGCCAACAAGAAATCAAAGGGATCCAGTCAGATTCAGCGCAGTCAGGAGACGGGAATGGCAGTGGAGTATCCCCGCAACGCCATGGCTCGCCAAGCCAGCCGAGAATCCACTGATGGCAGCATGAACAGTTACAGCTCTGAGGGCAAGTTAGTATCCAGAGCTATGCAAACTTTTTTTTTTTTTTTTTGCGTACAAACAACTTTGCCGTTCTAAGCCACATTTATATATCGGTTTGTTTTCTTCACAATTTTGCAACTGTGCATAAATTTTACATTCAAATTCAAACATTTAATTCAAATTGACAGAATGCTACAAATGATTTATATTTCAAATGTTGTTTTCATAGAATTCTGTTACAGTATATTGTGGCTGTGAAGACAAGCACAACAACAGAGTAACAATAGTATTCCAACTTCAAACACATAGGACAGAAGAATAACTAGGAGAGCATGTAACCACACACACTAAACTTAACTCAATCCACGACCAAGACCAGCCCTGCGTCCTTATGTGCATACTATCCATCCTAAAATCTATGTGCTATTAGTCATTTTCAATACTATTTAGGGCAGATAGGGTGGATAGTGAGAAAGTCGTCACATGACGATCCAAAGCCCATCACAAGCAGCTTTTAAATGTGAATAAACATGTCATTCACACAAACACTAAACACCATCATGGTGAGACTTATTAAACTGAAATATGCAATAAACATTAATTTAACAACATTACATGTCACATACAAACATAATAAACATAACTGATAAGAAAAAACATAGTTATTTCAAAGAAAAAAATGCAATGCAGGGAATTCTGGGAATGTCAGTTTACAGTTTTCCTTGTAAATTTTACAGGAATTTACCATTAACCATTTAACAGGTTTTTACCTTAGCATTTTCACAGTTTTTTACTGTTAAAATCATGGTCATTTTTTACAGTGTGCACAAAGCAAAACAAAGGAGCAAAGGACATGATTAACAATACACAGGTGAAAATATTGTCGTATTGTTCACAATAATACTTATTATAATCAAATAAACACAGCCGTGTAAGTATGAAAGACTTAAAATTAGCAATAAATTGGATGTAGCATACTGTGTGTATTATCATATATAATGTAACCCTGTTCCAATTTCTGCGATTTTACCTGAAGCTGACCTGCTTTCGCACTCCTTTAAAATGTCTTGTTTTTAGGCATTCGCAAACCCATCACTCATACATAAGTGGTCTCTCAACAGGCTGTGTGTCATGTTCATATGAGCTTCTTTAGATTTATTTGGAAAAACCATAAGTATAAGCTAATAGAAGCAGTCTGATTTACAGAGCTTATGCTGTGTCCACTGCTTTCTTAGCTCCATTTTTGGAGCCAGATGGCAAGCGGTACTCCCCTATAATAATTAAAATATCCATCATCTTCGGAGAGGGGTCTTGGCAGGGTCTGTAGCTCCACCGAGAATGGCTTGCCTTTGTGGCTTCAGAGCAGCGATTTGGTCGCCGTGCCACTTCACAGAGTGTGACTCTGCGACTCCATGATTTAAGGCTTATTTTACATATTAACGTGTTTTAAGTAGTCTAAAATCACAGGAGGCAGTTCATATGGTAGCACGACATGGGCTGGCACGTCCCTCAGACATTCCTGCTGGAGTTAGGTCATGGAAATTGCGCTGGTCTCAAAGGAAATATTGAGTGGATTAATGCAGGACAGGGTTTACATACCATATACAGCGCAAGTCTGCTGCTGGAGGAGATGGGCTGCATTTCACAAGCTTTTGAACTCTATATGAGGGCAGTAACCACATTCGGGAATAATAATAATTGATGTTTAGGATCTTGTTTGTTTGGTATCTACTGTACAAAGATTTGTTTCTATTGATTTATGACAAATTATTTAAGGATGTGTGAAGACAACAATAAATTTACTGTAAGTTATATATGAATTGCTGTCTTACAGAAATATATCCATTTGTCTAGCTGATAACCTGTGTGTGTCTCAGTCTGATCTTCTCAGGGATGAGGTTAGGGGCTGACAGCCAGTTCAGTGACTTCCTTGATGGTCTTGGGCCTGCTCAGTTGGTGGGTAGACAAACACTTGCCACGCCTGCTATGGGTGAGTAAACATCTTCATATACTGTATGTACTGACTAAAGTCTTTCTCAGTTGAATTTGATGGCATGGAAAACTTTAAAACACTTTTTTATATTTTTTGATTTGTAGGAGATGTTCAGATTGGACTGATGGACAAGAAAGGGCAGCTGGAAGTGGAGGTTATCAGGGCCCGTGGTCTTACACCTAAACCAGGTTCCAAATCGCTGCCGGGTGAGAGTGTGACAACAGTACATGCCATCATTTTCATTAGCATCATGTAATAGTGAATCTAGATCAAGGATTCATCGTTTGTCTTTCACTCATTATGTAAACACTGTTTTGTATGAGTAATGGGTAAATTAATACATTTTATCTGCACTGATTTTTTCATGTAAGCATGTTACCATTTACAGGATGAACTTTTTTTTTTTATTTAAAATTAATACTTCTATACAGCAAGGATGCATTGATGAAAAGTGAGTGTAAATATGTTTAGGTCATGTGAAACTGTAAGCTTGAATATAAATATAAATTGAAATAAAAATTGTAATAATATTTGACAATTTGACTATATTTTTGATCATAAATAAATAAATTAATGCTGCCTTGGACTTCTTAAAAAACAACTTTTGAACAGTAGTGTATTTGTAGTTTTTATTCTTAATGGAAATGTGATTTAAAGTTTATTAATGGAATGATTACATCCCAAAAATGTGATAATTAATACATTGTACTAACCAAGCACTATTATTGCCTGAACAACCCTAGTTGAGCACTACTGTACATCTGCTCTTCACAGCTCCCTATGTCAAGGTCTATTTGCTGGAAAACGGAGCGTGCAAAGCCAAAAAGAAAACCAAGATTGCACGAAAAACGCTTGATCCCTTGTATCAGCAGTCGCTGCTGTTTGAGGAAAGTCCGCAGAGTAAAGTTCTCCAGGTAGGAATCGTATTTCATTTGTTTATTTTCAGTAAGTCCAACGTCTGTGTGCTCTGACCACCGCATTTGTCTTCAGGTAATAGTCTGGGGAGATTACGGCCGCATGGACCACAAATGTTTCATGGGAGTCGCCCAGATTCTTTTAGAGGAGCTGGATCTTTCTAGCACAGTGATCGGCTGGTACAAACTGTTTCCCCCTTCATCATTGGTCGACCCGACGTTAGCTCCTCTCACTCGTCGTGCTTCCCAGACCTCGCTGGACTCTTCAGGGCCACCGGGCATCAGGTCCTAGTGAACGGATGGGAAACACATGACCCCAATGGACCAAGGACCCGAGGCAACAATCAGAACCAGAGCGGCAGATAAAGAGACAGATGGACAGAATCATGATCAAAGCTTTGCTGAAGCCTGACAATCACTTCTCTCTTTTACTTTTGATCTTTGGGTTGTAGAGATTTCCTTTGATCCACTCTGCTCCTTTACTGCATGTTTTGTTGCTGAGATGACGATTCGACCCAAATAAAAAAAAGAGAAGGAAGGGAGAGGCAGCCGAAACGCGAGCCCACAGTGGCGCCGGTAGCCTAGATTGCTCTGGTCAGGCAGCGCATTTATTTTCTCACGTGTCGGCGAGAGTGGGAGGACAGCACTGCCCCTCCTCTATATTGCACTTTCAGGAAGTCCCTCTGCTGAAAGACCAGAGGTTGAGGGTTAAAGGTCAAGATTTAGTCTTCTCAGAGAGTTTCCTCTCTGCATCACGGATGCTGCATCCGAGGCCCCGCCGTGTGCCAGTCTGGCACAAACTCAGACTCAGATTGTGTGACTGTGGTGCGCGCGCGTGTGTGTGTGTGTGTGTGAGCGTGCTTTTGCGTCGAAGAAGGCAGGGAGACGCCTGAGAACCTTTTAAGTCTGTTTACAGCAGTCGCCATCGACTGCTTTGCCTTTTCACGTTAATGTTGATTTGGTAAATAGGCACACTTTGTAGAATGTGAAAACATGCTTCATGTTTTCTGACATTCGTGTCATACGAGCTTCACGGATGACACAAAACCACTTGTATTCGATTCACCGGGACTGTAAGAAGCTGCCACCATCATTTAACAAGAGAACGTTAGCTCACTAACACGTCGGATTTCCTGGTTTCACGTGATCACGAATCCTATCTTACAGGCATTTCCGAGCACTTTCAATTCTGTTCCGTTTGTTAAAGGACCTGTACATACCGATATTAGAATTTCTACCCGACTTAGAGTTTACATTATTTTAATGCAAGCACAAATGCTTGATTTTTTTGGAACAAAAATAAGAAAGAAAAAGTTCAAGCTTTTGGGGAAATCGGTCATCGAAAAAAAGAGGCTTAAATCGAAAGCTTCCTATTTTTAGCAGTTTGTCATCAGTTTAGTTGATTATAAAAGCAATCTCACAGATCCCCCCTGAGCATTTTGAATGTGACAGTGAGACGTTCCAACAAGGGGAACAGACGCCATCAATGAGGGGAACAGCATGAATCTGGAACTGTTCCAAGTTGCATGCACATTTTGTAAAACAAGACAGATGAGAAAAAAAGAGACTACAATAAGTGTGTGTTAGTTCCACAAACTGTAGGCCAGCTTGTATGTTGCATGTACTTGTACAGTTTGCTTGTACTTGATATAAATAGATTATCAAATAAAACGAAGCCATTCATTCCATGTGTGGGCATTTGGCCGGGTTCAGCCATACACACAGGCCTTATTTTGGGGCTGAATGTCTATAAGAATTTTTGAATCGTTTGATTTCCTTTTCTTTTTTCTTTTCTTTTTTTAACCCTGGATGGATAAATAAGTGCTGTACTGTAGTACTGAGCAAACACAAGGCCCTATTTTATTGAAGATGTCAGTGTTCACTGTAGTGTGTACTACTGTGGGGCTAAAACTAAGGTAGATAATCTGTATAAAAACTAGAGCTATCTGTATATGGAATATAATTACGAAAATCACAATGACTTAGAGATATATCGATATTGAAACAGAGTGTATCAAGTAAACATCACTTACGTACATGCATATATTGTAAATATGAGTCTGCAAAGAGGTTTACTTATATTTACAAAGCGGCCCCATTCGAGTTAATGGATCAGTGCTCTGTCTCTTGGTTCTGCTGAGCGGAAGAAGGGATGCCTCCAAAGTTTTATTTTAGTGATGCCCAATTTGACGAGAGAAATTTGGACCTCTATTGACTTGTTGCATTACCATAAATGCTCACGAATCCTTGTTTCAATGAGAAGTTTACTTTCTATGCCTGGTTACGGCAGACTTATTTACTTTGTCAGTATTATTCAAGGATACTGATTGTTTACAGTTCGTGTGTTCCACTGAAACAAAATTGAAAGTATTCACTGCAACATTTCTTGTTTGTACAGCAGACGTGGCTCAAATAATGTGTATGTTTTATATTCAAGAGTTCATTTTTATTATTTACAAATAAAAGACTGTGTGGAAGAAAATTGGTGTGCTGATTATGTTTTGCTTTTGTTTTTTTTTACTTTTATTATCTATTATAATTTGTGTAAGGATATTCATGTACCAAATATTTATAATATATATATATATATATATTTTTTTTTTTCTTTAAAGCAAATCAAGGTCCGTCCAGTTGCATCCTGTCCACAAATGCATCGTACCGTAACTAACCATAAACCAATTTCTCCACCACATGGAGACAAATAGCATTACACTGTTCTTTCCTTTTGTTTAGAGTTTATTTTGATGTGTTTATTTTTATTTATTTTTTATAGCTGTGCAAGGTCACTGTTTAACTATTGCTAAAAATACTACTTCTATCAGTGCTTCAGATTTCTGGAAATGTGACAATAGACCGTGTTATGTGTTCATATAACCAGTGAGAAGCTGTTCTTATGCCTAATTCAATTATTTAGCTGATTGCAATTTACTGTCTGTTCAGGTGAGCAATAAAAGTACTGTAGCCGTTCTGTAGTCTAGCGGAATGTGGCCTAAACGAAAGATACACTAAATGACTTGTGTAATGTTATGTTTTTATTATTAGTAGTAATTCAGTTACTCCAGATTTTTATTCAGCATAATACTCACTGCTTCTATTGTAATGCTGGTGCACTGGTCAGTAACACAGAACAGAAACCAATATTGTTATTAGGCCGTAATATTACACACATGCATCACTACTGAAAATCAAACCGAGCAGCGGCATGTCAGGATTGTAATAAAACAGTGCTGGTTTTTTTCATGAACTAAATTTAAAACTGAAATCAAAAACAGACCATGATGTTAAACAGAGTAATGAGGCAAGGCAAGTTTATGTATGTACACTATCTGAAAGAATTGGTACAAAAGCTGTCACTGCTGTGGAAACCTTTCGTAAAGGTTTCATATTTCTTAGGTTTCTGAGATTTTAAAGGCTTCTGAGATTTTACACAATGGTTATAAAGACAGAGACAGAAAATGAGGACATGAAAGTGAAAACAAAAGAATAAAAGAAGAATAAAATGCAGTTTTTTCTTTCTCATAGAATGAAAATAAAAAAAATTGAAGCTTTAATTTTTACATTTATTTTAGTTTACACTTAATTTAGTTTACGTTTAAGTCATTTTTCTTTACTTTAAACTCATTAAGTTAAATTATAAGTTAAGTTGAATTTTTTTCATGTTAGTTTTATTATCTGCTTTATTTCATCAGTCCAACTTTCATTAAAGACAAACGTGGCCTAGAAGCAGGGCACTCTCAATACCCTCAATTTTTTATTTTTATTTTTTATTTTTTGGAGAAAGAGAGGGTCAAGAATGTCAGCAGCTGGAAGCCAGGTGTATTTTTGAGACCAGACATATTTCGGTCCACCATGTACTGCAAACGGCCCACCTGATGCCAAGAATTTGGTAAGTGGACAACACAAGCGGTACCATCATTCAGGTCCAACAATGTGCGAATGGTTGAATCTGAACTGCTTTAACAGGAAGAAATAAAAAAGACAGTAAATTACAAGATGATTTGTTACTGAGAAATATCTGTGTAATGGAAGCTAACTGAAAAAAAAAAATCAGTGCAGGAAGTTGTTGTGGAGTTTCAGATGCTAATTGGGAACATTCCAGCAACTAGGGGCAAATTTGGGCAACTGACATAAAATATCTTTGTACATATATCTTTGACATATTTGTATTTTTTTGTAATTTGCTAGTTTAAAATGGTTAAACTGTCTGCATATTTAGCAATAAAAGGGAATCATTTAGAGTGATTAAACAATGGTTGTGTATATAATTAAAATATTTTTTATAAATATGCACTAAAAATAAAAAAGTAGTCATTATGCTACATTTTAATTTAAAGATCTGAAATATTTTCACTTTTATTTAGGCTATTTTACTCCGTTTCATGGAAATATATTAAATTAAACAAAGGGCTTATTTTTTCCATTTCTGTATGTCTGAATGGGGTAAGTCTCCAACTATCCTTAAGAGGGTAGAGTTTCGAGAAAACACAATCGATTCTATCCCACAGCTTTATGGCAAATAATTTTTCTATTGGATTTATGCGTTTACAGCCTGAATTAAATGTAGCCTAATGAGATAAAAAGATAAGGTACCACGACGTAGGCTAATGATAATAAATCACTTCTTTCTTATTGAATCGCCTTCGTGATTTGCACGTATAAACAACAGAACGAAACAAGTGCAGTCCCACTGAGAAGCAAATCACTCATATGAGTATGGGAGAAACGAAGCTTTCCGAAACATTGAATCAACCATTACGACTCACTCGCTCGAAGCTCCATACTGTAGTGACGCCTAGCAGGTCGAAAACTCAGCCCAAAAATTCATAAACCTTTTCCTTTTTATTAAGGACATTTGTTATTGAAATTCTTTTTTGAAAACATTTTGAAACGAAGCCTCGTTTACTGAAATCAGGTGGCAGTATTCCGGCGCTCCGAGTCACTTGTTCGAAACAAATGATTCTAACACTGAATCGTCACTTGAACTCACTGAATCAAACAAAGTGGGTTCTGGGTGAATTTTCTGACGGAAGTTATCCTTATTTTTAGTGATATCGGTTTTAAATGAAAGTTTATGAGTTGACGGTTGGTCAAGAGTTAAACAATCAACAATATGCTACAACAAAGCAATAATCTGCTGAAGGTATCTGCAATGGTTCGCGTTCTCGTGAGCAGGTGAATCAAGTAACGTTAAGTAAGTAGTAGCCTACATTCATAAACTCTGTGCTGCTGCATTGCCAGTCAGCTGTTAATGGAAAGTGTCTGTTTCGTCTGGTTTCAGACTGCCTGGGAAATTAAACCAGTGCCGTGAAAAGATTTCAAACATTTTTAAGCAGGGGCTGATTTACGGCCAGTCTTGCAAATATGTAAAAAGCATATCTCGCGCTCCATTCTTCAAATTAATGTATTGCTAATATTTTAAGTCTCGTTACTCATTTCTCTTTGCCTTGATCCCGATGGCCATATAATCGTCATAACCTTTTTTATGACGGGTTATTGGAGAGTTTCACCACCGTGCCATATTCACATTCTGCAGAAATATGTTTCAGACTGATGGACTGAGGACTGAGGAGGCCCTGCTAGACGCTGTAGTAAACTATGTTAATTCACAGATCTTATGGCCAAACAAAGGCTTATATTTTTCACAATGTAACCTACCATCTAAATCAGGGAATCTGATTTGATTGTGATGTTATTTTGATGGAGAGTTCTTATAATTATATAAACGACTGCAGAGCAGAGAGCTTTGCATACAATGTTACTAGGTAGTCCTAAACCATATAAGCTGTATGTAACCACCCTGTTAGAACAATTATAGTGCCAGTATTAGTTTTATTTTTTATTGTTTTTATTTTTTGGTTTTTAGATTACACTATAGTCTATTTCACGCTTGCATCAATGCTTTGTAAATGAATAGGGTATATTCAAGTCTGTGTTAACAGACTCACACCACTAGAGTGTGTTGTTGTTAGCTGTGAGTTAATCTTTTTTGGAGACCTATTCACATAATAAAAATAAGAAGTATAGAAAGTGTAGAAATAAATTGTAATGGTCATAATAATATCTAAATGGTGATAATAATGGTAATAATAATAATAATGTTTAAATGACAAAAACGTAGTACCATAAAGCCTACCCTCATTATCAAGATGATTAGGATAATGGTGTCCAGTTTATGCTTTAAGTTCAAATACAGCTGTAAATGTAAACGATGCTTGTAGTACATTCTTTGGACTGCCAGGATCAATAAATCAATCATTATCTTTGCTTTTTTTGTTACACCTTTGGCAGTTCTGTTAATAAAAGCTTTTTGCATAGCTGCAAGAAAAGCTCATGTGTAATACGCTGTTAAACTCTATTCTTCATAATGTGAGAAATTGTAAAGCTTTTGTTTATGTGCTATTGGCATATTAAGTACAACATTTTAACTTAAAAGCTTGTAAAGAAAAAAAACCTCATTGTCCAATTTCTTATGCGTGTGAACCAGTTTAGAAAAAAGTATGAAACAAGAAGCTGATACATGGCCTATTATGTCTGTTCAAGCCTGATATTACCTGAAGAATAATGCTGTAACCATATTTGCTGATTTATTATGATTATTCATTTAGATATTGTGATCATGTAGAAAGAGATTTGCTCATATTGTAGCACATTATAATGACAGTATTAGATTGTATCACTTGAGTGTAAGGTTCCAATGATAATGTTATTCTGGAAGATTTCCCTGAATTACAGAGACAATCAGTGAAGCGCTGAACATAGTTCACACAGTTCTTTTCTTCCTTTTTTTTAAAAAAAAAGAAGATCCCTGTATTATATACAATGATGTCTAATGTTGGTCCTTCAACCCTGGACTCTTTGAGACTAATATAGGAAAAGGACTTTGGGATCTATTTTTAGTGATGAGGAGTGGCTTTCTATCTGTTCGAATATCTTTCCAAAAGGTGCCTCAGTTCATGAACAAAATTATACATTTATTCAAAGAGCCTATCTAACCCCAATTCGCCTCCATAGAATATTTCCAAATTGTTATGTTTTAAATGGAAAGTAGACATTGGCCCAGTGATGCATATATTCTGTGACAAAATTAAAATGTGCTGGAAAGAGAGTCACAAAATTATTCAAAAGGTTATTGTAAAGACTTTTGTACTGTCTCCAAAGGTAAATTTATTGAATTGCACAGCTGATCTGACTTGTGACGAAGAATCTGTACTAAATTTTTGTATTCATCTAGCCAAAAAATGTATATTATTATTATTATTATTATGGTCAACTTCCCAGATACCTTTCATTAATATGTGGATAAGTCTGATGACTACACTACTCCCATTGGAGAAATTAACTTATGATTTAAGAAATCTGAGGTCCTTTCTTTGGGACTTGTGTCTTTCTAATTCTGGTTTATTTTCTTTCTTTCTTTCTTGTTCTCATGCATGTAGTTGTACTTGCTGTTACAAGATACCAGTACCACTGTTGTTCTGTTAGAAAATTTAATTCAATATATACCAGCGTTTGCATGTTATTTATTTTCGGATCACGTGATTTGCTAGATCCTCGATCACCAGACTGAAGCGTTTCCAGTTCAGCCCTATTTTAAAACCCAGAAAGGTTCAGTTATGCGCTTAAGTTTATTTGTTTGGTGTTTCTATAAAGAGTCTTTTGAGAGGAATCTGTTCGGCCACCACAGTGAGTAGAGAACTGCCTATTATTAGTTATAATTCAGACATTTTGCAAGTCGATTCAAGATAATGTGGGTACAACTGCGCTAGTTAAATCAATGTTTCTTTCAATGATAACAGAAATCCCCAGTATTAAATAGCTTTGTTTTACTATGTTTTTGGAGAAGAATGTCAGCTGTGTCTTTAGAAACATATTTTTTTTTCTCACGTAAATGTGCTGTCATTAATCCGAGCATGGACGTGCAGTTCTCTCTCAACTCGACATAAATGGGCATGCAGAGGGAACGGATGGCGATGCCAAAGCACTTGGGAATGAATCGCTATTAAATATTAAGTGTGAATTATAAAATGACTTTTCAAAGAAGGGACATCAATAAAGCTTTTTTGGGTAATGAAATTAAACTCGAAACTAAATAAAAACACGAGCCAGCACGAGTGCGGTTGTTTTACCCTCTTTATAAAAATAATTAGCCTAGACTATTTAATTAAGCTTCAACCTTCACCCCAAAAGCATATGGCCATATCGCTTTTAACCTTTCTGGAGCCACAAAAGTTAGATAAAATACTTGTGCGTAGCACGTTACAGTCGGAAGTCACAAGGCAAAAATTATGTTTCTATGTCGTGGATATGTTTAAGATACAAAATGTAATCTCACTTGACTCCAAACCCCCACAACGTTGTAGTCAACACCCCGATTTTAATAAAAAGAAAGTAAAAAAAAAAAGAATTAAATTACCATAGTGTTAGAGAACACAAGTAGAATTTGCCTGAGGTGGTAACCATAGCAACAGTACGTCGCTCATGTGTAAACATATTTTTCTGCTGTAGTATTTATCGTAGCCTATCATGAAAAGTTTAGCGTTCATGTATTTTAGAACGACCTCGATAAAAAACCTATAGCTTACAAAATGTAACGTGTATCTTATACTTACCGAAACTGTCTTAAAAATGACCTGCTTAATTGAAAGTAGCCTAATTCGCGCGCCGATGCGCACGCTTCATAAAACTCGTAATTTGCATGTATTGTAGGTGATTAAGTCCTACATTTGATCTTGTCAGGACATCTGAACTAGAATACAGTAGCCAATGGTTTACAGTAGCCCAGAAAGTGTGTGTGTGTGTGTGTGAGAGAGAGATCGAGAGCGCGCGCTGGTGGTGCCCTCCCCTCGCCAAATCTCCTCCACTGAGATGGTGACGCTCCTTCAAAACTCCAGTCTCACGGCGGCGGGAGCAGTTTGCTTGAGTCATTTGGAGATTCATAACTTTACCAAATCTTTCATAGCTTATTTGCCAATGAGCTAGATGCCTGCACTTATCAGTAGGTGATCCTGTTATATGTAACCTTAAAGAAAAGATAAAAAAAGAAGAAGAACAATAAAGTACCCAATGTTTTTACACAGGGAACTGTGAAGCTCGTGAACAGTCTCTTTATATGTGCACACCACTGGTGCCAGACGCGCGTTTCCAGCCCGCGCTGGTGATGCGATGCCCCGCAACCACAGCGGAGATGAGGGCGGCACTGGTCTCTGGATGAAGACCTCGCAGCATTATGGCATGAAAGATGTTGAAGCCGGTCGTGGGACGATGAACAGCGCGAACAGGACAGCCGACAGTCTGCTGTCGGCGCCGGGCACAACAGGTGCAGGAGGCTCGGAGAACCAGAGAAGAAAGCAGGGCGCCCGGCTGAGCTTGCTGGGGAAACCGCTCGCTTACAGCGCGCAAAGCGGTCGGAGAAACGCGCGCTACAGGAAGCTCCAGAACTACCTCTACAATGTCCTGGAGAGACCACGAGCCTGGGCATTCGTTTACCATGCCTTCGTGTAAGTACAAATGTTCTCATTCTTTTTATTGACTGGGCTACATCATGCATGCTCACAACTGGAGTTCACCTGTTACTTCAAGTGACATCTATGCACTTTGTTTTAAAAGTCTCCATTTCTTTATAGGAAAGAATTCGAATTTGTATATCAAAATGTTTTATAAAATATATATAGGCATGTAGAAAATTGCATTTTGCTGTACAGTGTTTTCATATCATAGTTCATATGCCTGTTTCTTAGTTAATAAATGCATTGCTTATGATCAAAATGTTGATGCAGTATTTACAGTGTTTTTTTTTTACCTCATCTTTGAAGCCATATTCAGTATAACAATAAATAAATACATTTGATTAATTCTGGGTTTTAAGATATGGTTCTCCACATGTCACGTCCTATATCCTATATTACAGTAGTACAAGAAGTTTGATTTTTGACTTATTGTCTAGCAGTGGCCTTTTGATAGACAGTTTGTCTTTTAAGCACGCCAATAAGATCTCTGAGGGTTTGCGTTATGGTTTGTATTTGCCGTTACTGGGAAATTTATGAAAATGACTTTTTCTTTAAGCTCCCTGAAAGATATGCTCTTTATATGACCCACGTTTAAAGGGAATGCATGTACTCTTTATGTTCAGATCAGTTGCATCTGTTGAAATGTTGTTAGGGGCGTTTGTGCTAGACGGAAGCTGAGCTGTCGGATGGTGAGACTGGAGCACTGCTCTGTGCTGTGAGACAGGATGTTGTTGTTTTATTTGTACTGAGAGGACAGGCGAGGTCAGGGAAGTTAAGTTGGTACATCTGCAATGACACATTGTCCCACACTAGTCAAAAACATCACAGAATCAGGACACTTGGACAGGGCTCATTCTTGAATATGCTATCAGTAGGGAGGAAAATCAAAAGAGGAGGGAATTGGCTTTTACATGAGTTGCTGCTTGGTTATTATCAGTGATTATTTTTTTGGCAAGGTTTAGAACATATTTATTAAGCATTTGTAGCCACTGATTCATATAATTATGAAATTTGCATAAGTGTGTAAGTCAAACTTGGATTGTGTGTGTGCACATAAAAAGAAGAAACACTCTGTTAAATGTGGTGAGAGTTTTAATTGTGAGAAAGAGGTTAATAAAGAAAATCTTAATCTTTTGAGACTATTGGTTTCAAAAGGCTGTGTGAAAGAAGGCATGGGGGACTGTTTGAAGTTAATGAACAATCAATCACAACCACAATCTGTGCCCTGACCAAACCGTATGCTGCTTCTGCTGTTTCCGTCGTGTACTCATATCCTTTGTAATAAACAGAGTCTACTAAATAGCACATTATTAATATTAACACATTTGTCTCTTGTGCCAGTATTCTTGAGGGTCAGATGTACAGTAGGAACATATGTCCCATATGAACAAATGCTTGATTAATTGCATCATTAATTATGAAGATGCCATTCAGAGCCTTAGCTTCATATTGTTAGGAAGTCATGTGATGAATAAGGTCATTAAATGTCACACATGCTGTTGCTTGATAATTTATTGCTATAAGAAATATTTAAGAATTCAAAAAATATGCCATTTAATAAAAAAAAAAAATATATATATATATAAATAATAAGTAGCGGGCATAACATTGAGATTTACTGAGTGTGATTCTTTTACTACTATGTATAATATTATTTAATATCTGTATTTGTGTAATGCAACCTGGGCTTTTAAATGATTAATGTGATTTTCAGTTTGTTTAAATAATTTTTAGGAATTTTTTATAGATACTGGAAGGTCTGAATTGATGTTACCATGTTTTCTGTTGGATAATCAAATGATACAATACAATACGAGTTTTCAGCAAGGCATCCCAACCTATGTACAGTATGCCTGGCATCCAGTGTAGATTTTTTTTGTTTTTACTGTACCACATGCTAGACTATAACACACCAGCCTTTTGTTCAGATGACTTTCTGTTTAACAGGTTCTTTAAATGGAAAGAATTTTCGTTGGCCATATCAATGACTCACAGTTGTCCCCTCACCCAGCAATTTTTTTCTTTACAGTGCATCAAAGCAAGCTAATTTTTCTTTGTGATGAACAAAGCAATAGCAAACCCACAGCTGAGCATATTAAAACTTCTGTGCCACATCTCTCTATCAATATCAACAAAATCTTTTTATCACCTGCATAGGCTAATGTCAAACATAACCCTCTCTGATAATCATTATTGACTAATAATATACTGAGGGTTTTTTTTTATTTACTTGGCTTCAACAAACCTTCCTGTTTCCTTTTACGTATATGCATTAATACTGATTTCACCGACACAAAAACATTATGTTGCTTTCATGAACACTTACATTATTAAAGCCACATTCAGTTTCATCATCCCATCAGACATCATGCATTCTTTAAGACTGAAAGAGGAAATAGCAAAGTAGGTGAACACTGCCATAATCATCTGCATACATCATGGCATAGTCAGATTCAAGCCTTCTTTATGTGACTGAGAATTCATCTGGTTTGAGGTAGAAGTTCACAGAGTTCCCCGTTCACATTTCCTAACCAGGTTCCACTTCATGGTTAAGAAACTGCATGTTGTACTAAGATGGCTCATATTGACTTAATTCTGAGTTATTGAGGTGATTTATACCACACGTTGACTGATAACTTTTAAATTGTAACAAAATATTTCAAAGTTCCCACCTGTAATGGTCTCCTGCCTCCAGTATGACACAGAGAGCAATAAAGGGTCTCTTGTTCTCTGAACACTCAGGAAGCTGCTGTAGTTTGCCACTGACCCGGGTTCAAGAGTCAGCCTGCTTCTTAAGATTAACACTGTCCTTGGATTCTGTCCTTGAAGAACTAGGCGAAGTCAGTCTTTAGTTTCATATTTCCCTTTAAATGCAAAGTAGCGTAAATTTGCTGAATCAGTACTGACAATCAATTTCCCAGCACATCTGATTGAAGTTTTCTTAGAGCGCAGTCATTTGTTTTATGCAACAGTTTGGGTCCTGTAATTTAATTGGCCAATATTTGACTCTTCAAAACCTGGAATCAGGAGAGACGAAGATACATGGTGATGTTTTTCTTGAGCTATATACACTGTGATTTCATTAAGCATTAACACACCTGTTTGATGGAGAGCACTATTGATGCACTGGCCACCAAGGCTGACCCAGTCACTTTCACTCCCACAGTTATTGTAATCAAAGACACAAGCTGCTATTACTCATGGTTGGAAGGTGTATGGATTGGCTCTCGCTTAATGGAAAAAGGTTTTAGACAAACTCAAACAGGTTCCAGATCTTGAAAAGTGCAAAGAGGAGGCAATAAACAGGGTGTCATGTCTGTGTATCAGTGGGAGTATGAAAAATAGGGGCAAAGGCTTTTGAAAAAGACACTGTTTGATCACGTCAGGGGTGTCTGACACAAGACAGACCTCAAGGAAGAGCTGCAGTCCTCAGACGGGGCACTGTATAAGCATGATGAGTTGCCAGCTGTGCTAAAAGAAAAAAGCGTGGAACATGGATTTAAGCATTTGGATATTTCTCTCCTACTGTGTGTCATCACTGTCGATGAACAAATCTATCATTAACCTTCTATCAGGGTCCAAAATTAACACTCGCCACTCGCCAAATGCGAGTAAATTCTCTGTCTGGCGAGTTAAATTTAAAGCGCCATCCGCCACATGGCGAGTAAATCTTTTCACCAGTAATGTTAA
>JAUCMS010000022.1:20739598-20759304 GCA_032357445.1 Enteromius radiatus
CCAGGCCAAGTGATTAGCACACCTGATTCTGATCATTTGAATGGGTGAGCGAAAACTTTTGGTAATATAGTGTATCTGTTGGTATGTGTGCATAAATTTTAATCTGATGTCTATTGGTTCATCTGATGTCTGTTGCTCATAAGCCAGAGTGTGAAAATATAAATTGCTAGCTGTTCTTTGTGGATAAAGAATGAATTTGGTTTCTGTGCCATATTTGCATGGGGTGGCAGACCACCTTTGCGAGAAGCACTGTGGTGTTAATTGGGATGGCAGATGGTAAGATTCACATGGTGGCCTGTTTTGTGTGAACCTCTGATTATCTCCCCACAATACTACTCTAGAGCCTTTAGTGACATAAGAGCAGAATTACCTTAACAAAATTCTGCTAAAGCACATTCACGCCTGTTGCATCAGTACACAGAACTGCGTTACTGTAGACTTTCAAAACATTTGCTGGGATCAAAGGCAAAGCCCCAGCGCTGTATTTGCTCTGGCAGAGAAGTTCTCCAGGCAAAGGATTCTTGTGCTGTTTGCCGCACTTGTTATGACACTTAACTTCACAAGATGTGAGTTTTATTTGAATGATTATTTTTACAGCTCTGTAGGGCTCTTCAATAAGCTGTGAAGCTGGAAATTTAGAGCCGACTGAGGGAGGCTATGTTTTGCGGGCCGGTCTATAAGTCTCTGTAGAATAAACAGCAGATTGGCTGTTTAGTTGCTGGCCACTTTCTGAAGAGGCACGATGGTCTGGTGTTATTAGGCACCTGCCATGTCCAGCTCAACCTCTCAGGTTTGTATGATTAGCCTCCTCCAATAGTGCAAACAAACTCTTCACTGTTTATGATAGGTTACTTTAATATTTGTGAACGTATGTGTGCAGGTCTGATGGGTTTTAAGTATTGCCACATCATCACAAAATGTTTGTACCCTTATATTTATATTCGTTACGGCATGCTCCAGCTATAAGCACCTTATATACATGCTTTATGCTCATACACACTCTGTCTCTGTGTTGTCACTGGGATTTGTAAACCAAATGGGCAAACCACTGGCTTCTGCCATTCTGCTACAGAGCAGTGGTCTCAAGATGTTTAGCTAAAGTGTTGATTATTAATAGTAAGCAATTAAAACTGTATGTATCAGTGTTTTCAGAACTGACGTGTTGTTTTTCTTTTTTTGACAGTATGAGTGAAAGTTGAATCACATGGCTGTGTTTTGACCCATTGACAGAGTAACGTCAGAGCCCTTTCCCCATAGGAGCCTTTGAGAGAAACCGAAGAAGTGACTAAAAGCTGTTCTATTTGGATGAAGGGCAATAGAGGAGATGTCTCAGCATATGCTAAATTGTTTAAAGGTCACAGTGAATGTATTGATAATATTACAAAAGATTTCTATAAAAAAAAAATCTTTTTTCAATGAGTGTTTTATCAGTTTCTATCAAAGCAGAGTTGATAGATGTAGAGGATCATGGAAAGTTCAAAGCTTAAAGCACATCAACAGCGTGTTCGTTCATTTTTTAATGAAATGCAATATGAGATGTACACCACAAGGGAAGATGTTAGAAGTTAGCAGTGTAGAGTAAATATAATATACCCTCCAAAAGGGTCTTGTATCTTGTTTTAAGAGGCTGTAAATGATCCACAGGGTTCAATTAGAGTGTTAGTCATACAGTATGTCACGCTTTCTGATTACTTTGATACACAATCAGCCCCTTGAGAATCAAAGTGCAGACTGTCAAAGGACGTAGTCACTTGATAAATTTGTCTTGATCCACACACAGATCCAAACTGTTTTTACCTTGTTTAAACCTTAACCGATAGAGTGTTCACCTACAAATTGGATATTAACTTAACATCTGATGAAAGATCACAGGTGCCCAGTGGCTTTTCTCTCTCAACTTTTTTCACATCCCTCTCAGTCCCTCCTCTCTTCTGTATGTTCCCGTTATCTTTTTTTTCCTTTTTCATGTTTGTGGGTGTTTCTGGTCCATATGTGGTGTTTTCTAGCCAGCATATATTACTCTGCCATCTGGATTGGAGATACAAGCCTGTTAAACCTTCTTATGAACACACCCTCAGTTAGACTCCATCAGCTAACAAGCTTTCACAATTAGTCATGTCATTAGAGAACTTGTGAACCCTGAGCTGTTGACTTTTTTTCTTTTAAAAATGGCTTTGGAGAGCTTAAATGTTTTGAATATTTAATGAACTTAAATGTTCTGTGTGTATGTATGCATTCGTACCAGGAATTTAATGTTCATCTTAAAGAAATGTATTATCTCGTCTGCTTTTTCTCATTACTTTATTGTAGAGAGCCCAGAAATAGCATTTTGTTTTGTTTTGCAACGATTGTAACGTTTTACAGTTTGTGGTCTGTCCTATTAAATTATTTCCTGAAGTGTCACTCATTTGCTGACAATCTTGTTTTCAGACCAACACATCTGAAAGGCATAAAAACGGGCATTTTTGTGGAGTTGCGTGTTGCTTTAAGTTATTCTAGTTTTGTGAAATAATAACAGCAATTGTTGAAGTACTATATAAACCAGTTAACCCGACACGTAACTGTTTTGGCAAACTGTTTTGACATTTGCACAAATTCATTTGTATGTTTTTGTACAATCAGCTTAGGCCGAACTGATGGTTTGGTAAAATTTAAAATCAAATGAATTCATACAAAATTGGCACTTTGTAAAAAAAAAAAGAAAAAAAAAAAGAGAGATTAGGTTGGTTAGTTTAAACAAATGTTTGAAAACAGATATTTACAGCATTTTAATACAGTTTCAGTCTCTCCACATGCTAGTTGCCATATTATATTGTAGACCACATATTTGTTGCCTCTTTTATGTGGTGATTTTGTCTTCATAAAATGTTTTATCATCCTCTGTTTTGTAGGACTCAAACAATGACAAATGTATGTTTGACAGCATTAAAGAAAATGAAGTCAGAAGTTTTTTTTTCCCGTCTTGAAGTAATTGCTGGATTTTGTGAGTGGTGGCCAGGCCATAAAGCTGCAATGCTTTTATCCCCTTCTCTCTGGCAGCCAGAGACAAAGTATGTCATGTTCTCATTCTCTCTTTCCATTATAAATCACTTCTTTTATTTTCATAATTAAGAAAAGGGCACAAGCTAATAGTATAAAGTAAACAAAAAGCGCCACATTGCCTTTAGCACAGCTGTCTTCTAATCCTCTCTCTAATTGAAATTCAATTACAGAATGAGATCAAAACCTTCCTGTTGAAAGCAGGCCTCTGCACTCTGTCTTGTCACTATTAACAGTGCCTTTCAAACAGTCAGAAGACTGAATCAGAGCCACAAGCCTGGTGTCAGCACCACCCTGCTCGAATTCTACAATTCTGTGCCATCTATGCTGCTTCTAGTCCAGTTTTACGTACAACTCTGTGCAGAACATATTGTCACGTTCTAGATGAACAAAAGACGGCAAATGTCTTGGCACATTAGGGCATTTTTCTTGCTGTGATTCAATATCCAGCTCAATGCATGGAAACCCTCATTAACAAATCATAATGGCCCATAGCAATGAAAGGCCATGCCATTTGTATCTAGGTGCCATTGCCACCTAATTATTAGTATCTCATATCTCCTTGATTATTACAGTTATTAATGTACTTGTTTTCAGTTTAATCTGTTAGCATTTTTATTGTAGTTTGTATTATAGTATTTAAGCTAGTGTACTAAGAAACCGGTTTGATTTAATAATATATCTTTAACAGTGTAAATTTGGTTTTTTTTTGTCATGTGAAAATTCATACGAAATGGCTACTTTCCAATCAGCCTGGGGAGAACAGTTTTGCCAAAAGGTGTGAGTATTGGGCCTGAATCATCTGTTTGCTCAACTCGTGGAGGAAGGGGAAAGTGTTCACACGTTGCTTAATTACGTTTTTGGTTTGCTAAGGACACTCTCCTTTTGGGCCTAATTAGACTTGCGGTGTTGTAATTGCTCTGCATTCAAGCTTTCAATTTAAGGCTGGAGGTGACTACAATGTGTTGTTTTTCAAGGATAAGTATCGTAGTGCCCTATGGCCACTCTCCTATACATGCCAAGGTTTTGTCCTTGAATGAAGCCATGAACATCTTTATCGTCATGGTTGTCTTGGAAACAGGATATTAAAGTCTGTATATGAGTAATAAAGCAGTTCCCTATCACCAGGAATACATGCCAGCACCCTCACGCTTACTTGATGTAATGAAATGACTTTGACTAGAAACAGATTTTTCAGTTCGTATTACAATCAGTTCATGATTTACCTCCTTCCTCCATTCTTTACAGAGAAATCAACACACATCAGTTGATAAGCTGGATCCTTCGTCATACTTTTTGATAACATAATCAGACAGGCTTTAAGTCCTGTAATACAGTATCTATATCTGATATGCAGCATCTAGGTTTACATCACACCTGTTGACTAGAGCACACATCACTGGGTGTGTCCATGGAAACTGATCCCATCACATCCATCAAGAGAGCGGCCACGGGCGAAGGATTGTCTGCCCAATCTAATAGATTCTAGAATGTTTTCGCAATTTTCTCACCCGGAACATAATGTTCACCTGAAGGGTTTTTTTCCTTCATTCAGAGATCAAAGCTCAAAATAGAATTTGTTATTGTTTTGTAACAATTGTGGCATGTTTTACAGTATGTAGTCATATCAAAGGGGTCATGAACTGAGAAATCGACAATATCCTTGAGGTCAATATGCTATAAAAAATATTCTATGAGAAATATTCATCTGTGAGAAATGTACACTGTCAAACAATCAGAGCAGAGTCTACAATACTCCACACCTATTTAAACAGAGCGTTCTAATGAGGGTGGTTAAAAACAGGACAGAATACTGCCTATTACTTCTAAATTATTAAGTTTTTGATGTAAAAATCTTGATAACATTATAAGTGGACCTCAGAGAATAGAACAAAGCAAAAACAAAGGCAGTTCAAAACCATTTCCTGAAGCTTGCTAGATTGTCACTTATTTTCTGACAATCTTATTTTGAGACCAAGACCTCTAACGGTATGGAAATGGGAATTTTGTGGAGTCGTTTATGTGTAACTGTTTGTTGAGATTGTCAAAAGTGTAAAGCAGTTAGTCAAACGAAACTCATTCATGGGTTTTCATACAGTTGTCTTGTGTCCCACTGACGGTTACATTTTAAGGATTGAGTTAGGGGTGAGCGTAAAATTCATATAACCTCATAAAATAGTTATGTTTTCTCCTGAGAGTGTTTAAAACAGGTATTCTCAATACTCTCAACGCTTGTGTGATTAATAGTTTGCCATTCTGATGATACAGCCTCACTATTTGCTGTCATTTAATATTGCAAACACTGTGAGTGTCTGTTTTCTGCAAACTTTTGTCTCTTCATAGCAGGATTTAAGAATCTTAATGCTTTTGTGAGTTTTAATGTTTAATTAGTTTAAATATTTATGCACTCTTGCCTAGAACATAGTGTTTCGTTTGATTCCCAGGGTATCTAATTCACTGGTCATGTGATTGTTCTGGCATCTAGAGTAGTGCTGCCATTCATGCATGTCACATCTGTGCTTCTGGATCAATAACTCACACACTCTTGGGTTTGTCCCTCATTGCTCTTGCGCTGTAATCTCCATGTGGCAGCAAGGTCTTCGCCAGCAATTTCTGTGGTTGATTTCTCCCACCCTCTCATACCTTGCATAACTTGGAAGTGAGAGTGGCAACACTTCAGTGGGTAAGCTGTGTTGGCCTCCTGTGTAGCTATGTAAAGTTTGTCACATGATCATAGTACATTTATAAAGGGCCCATCATACACTGGCTGGTAGGGCTGCACGATAATGACAAAAATTGTAATTGTAAATTATTCACTTGAAATTGTAATAGCGATTATTAATTACGATAAACAAAATTTACGTTCAGCAATGTTTATACTATTGTTCGAAGCAACTGCATGTTATATTTTTATATGAAAATAAACAAGCTGAAAACATTTAACAGAAAAACGTATTGCTTTTCTATGGTATTAAGCTTCAAATGTCAATAATTCATTGGATTGGTTTTAAAAAAAACCTTAAGATAACTTGTAGAAAGAAAAAAAACATCTTAAGCGCTATGAATAACATAAGTATTTAAACTTTAAACGATTATTGCCTTTTTGAATGATAACATATTCGTGGCATCCATAATTGTAATTGTGATTATATGTGTAAAATATGTGTAAATACACTTTATTTGTAGTTTTTAGATAAGCCATAATTTATTAAAACATTTCTCCCTAAAATCATTCAATTCATTGCACAAAAAAAAAAACTAATAAAATCAAAAATAAGTAACCTCAATTAAGTTACTAGTAATTTATAAGCTTTATTTTCAAAGACAGGGAAGTGCAGGTACTTGTACAGTTTTTTTCCCTTGCAAATATGATGACAAAATGTAAAAAAAAAAAAAGAAAAGAAATGGCTTCACTGCATTCAAATATTCAAAAAATTTGCCCTTTTTATTTCTGATTCATTAAAATCTGTGGGAATTGGATTGTGCATTAGTATGCTTTTCGCCCTCATTCATATTCTAAGTTTTGTTTGAATAATTAGTCCCAGTAGTTATTGCAATGACACAGTTTACCCCTAAGGTAGGGCAAGTCCACATATTTCAGTCAAATTTCAGTCTTTATTACACATGCTGACATCTTCAATTAGAATCATCTGTATAGCACATCTCACATTTCACATCTCATTTATTTTTGCCAGGAGGACAACTTAAGAGGCACGCCTTAACTCATTCTCCCCTACATCATAGTCACTTGTATAATTCACACCAAACAAATGTTCTGAAGTAGGGCAGAATGTCCATCTGATTCCTGGTCTCTCAGCTGCTGTATTCTTAGCCTTCATAACATCCATGTCACAGCCCTTAGTTGCTCTTAAGAGATTAAGTTTCACATGAAATATGAGCACATTATTCTATTTAAAACAATTACTAAATCAACAAGAGCAAATTATTTTCTTTTCAGCACTGTGTATATGATCTGGCTCTAGTTGATCTCCACGTTTGGTTTTATTTGCATTGTATATGTTGGCAATCCAACAAAGCTTGATAGCAAAGTCAATAAAGCAATTAGAAATGAGAACCCTTTCCTTGTACGATGATTTCTGAGTGGAAATATGCTGATCTGTTATGTGTGACTGTCAGCAGCGAGTGGAAAAATATGTCCCAGTTAGTGTTCTCTTTATTGAGTGGTGTGAAATAATGCTAATAGCAAAAATCATGTGGCGCTGATAATTATTAGCATTCACGGATGTTTGCCGTACATAATTTATAGCGAACATTTCGGAGGTAAAAATATCCACTTTTGTGCACAGATCATGTGTTCTGTGTGGGATGGATTCAGTAACCTGTGACCAGCCGCACTCGTTCAGCTGTGGATTTTCTGAAAAGCTCTGAAGTGCTTCACCGCTCGCTGGTGTTTGGAGCAGCCGCCCGCTCTCTCCTCTTATTTGCCGAAATGTTTTATTTACTCTGTTCGGTCTGCATCTGTGTGAATCTGTGTAGTTGAAAGATAAGTATACTTGATGTAAGGCTCAAAACTGCCATAAAATCAGTTTGCACGCTCTGTTTGCTTCCGTATCCGTACGTAAGCATTTCTTATTTTTACCTCATGAAAATATGGTCACATATTGTTAGATTGATCTGGCCTATTATACAAGGTCTTATTTTTCACCGGATGTCGTGATTATCAATCTGATATGTTGTTGCCAAGTCTTGCTCCATGGGGCAGATCTCGATTTAATTAGACCGGTAACTGTATTTCCCTAGCTTGAGTTAATTGTTGCACTTAATCACTGCAAAGCTTATAAAGTGCTGAGCTACAGGGAACTTGTGGTCTCTGAACAGAGACCCCACAGCAGTGCTGAGTAGCGACGAATTCATAGAGATGATTAATAACCTGATGGGAAGCATGTATTCATTATTTCAGCAGCTTGCAAGCTTTACACTGCAAAAAAACTAAAGGTTTTCTTAATCATTATCTTATTCAGATTTGCTTCTCAAATAAATATATATTTTTAAGGATGTGTGAATATTTGTACTGGATATCAAGACAAAAGTACGGATGAAGTAAATGATGTTTTTTGTAGTTTATATGAAATTAGATGTTAGATTCTTCCCTGCTGAGTTTTGTAAACAAAAAGCCATTATAACCGAGACATTTGTTACAGTTATTCTGTGATTTTACTGTATAACTTCCACCCTAATGTGAATACATATCCTATATCATTTTAAAATGAGACGTCTACTATGTATCAAATGTGTTTAATGTGAAAACGCATGCTGAGATAAACTATAAAAACTAGCATGCCATCATAAAGCTTTGTAGACGTCTGCAATGGCTGTTTGATGGAGTGTGTGACACTGTAAATGTTTCAGATGACATTTTAGTGGCTGAGACTGTCTCAGAGCGCAGATCATTTCTATAGCGCTGTGTGTGTGTGTGTGCGTGCGCATTACTAGCTTTATTATAACTGTGCGTGCGGCACTATTGCCCTTTATTTCCAGCCTCACATCCGCAGCACCTGCTGTTGCTGTTAACACATCAGTCACACATGAAATGATAGCATTATTGTTATAATCGTTGTCTGTGATTAACCATGAGGACTGAGTGTGGGATCTAAGGGCCGAAGGGATAAAAAAAGAAACTTGCCTTGCCTTGTTTGTCTGACTACAAAGAAAAAAGAAAAAATACACTTTTAATTAATATTTTGATGTGTTCTCCAGATAAATAAATCTTCACATTCATTAATATTAAGACTGCAGAGAATACATTGTGATATATGTATATATTTCTTAATGCTTTTAGCATAAACCTTATTATGTTTTGTCATATTTAATTTATTTATTTAATGTATATACTGTATTATTTATTATATTTAACTTTATATAAACTTATAATTATTAATTATTTAAATGTTTTTTCAAATATTAAGTAAAAATAGATATAGTTAGCAAAACAAATCTTAATATATTATGCAATTTTACTCATTTTATTTTATTGTGTGTAAAGCAAGCCAGTATTCAGTATGCTTTCTGTTCTTCTACATAAGAATACCACAATGAGAAACAATGAGTAAACACATTTAATTGTTGTTTTTGTTTTTTTTGTCACATTTGATGTGTTGACTGCATTTAGCTACAGTGTATACAATATATAGACACACTCGTCATTCATTTTTCTTTTCAAACTGTGCTGTTACAGTATTATTGAACTGCCTATTGTTGTCATTTCCACCTTCAATGTATTATTGCTTTTACTGACTGTTCTGAACCCTCCGAGGAGATTTTGACCAATAAGTCATTGATGTAATCATGAATGCATCAATGAAAAGCATCAGCCACATAGATCACAACACACTCTCTATTCAAAATGTTTCTACTTTCTTACTAATTTGGAAAAGCACTAGTTTATACAGTAAGTCTGCACTGTTTAGGACCATTTGAAAGAACCGATGCCAGCTAGAAGATCAAAGCTAAAGATGGCAACTTGTTACATGGTGTGAGTGTGTGTTTTTAAAGGTGGTCTAATGGGATGGGGTGTGACATGAGATATTGTTGACTCTGAAGGCCAACATGTGTTGTGTTGTTTACTTCTCTGCTGCTTGGCAGACGGGCTGATCTTAGGTTCCAGCTGATTTTTAAGTGCCTTAGACCAACAGACAGCCAAGGAAACTGTAATCTTGTTTGATAGTTTAATCTCATGCATGATTGACAGTCCTTATGTCAGTGAATTAAAAACAGAGAATGTGTTTCTCCCCCTTAAAAACTACTATTCATATTATATTATATATATTGTTTTTTAATTATGAAAATAAGACTTTTATTTGTAATTAAATGGATCAGAAGTGACAGTAAAGACATTTACAATGTTGTAAATGCTTTTCACATTGCATATTGTCTCAAAGCAGCTTTCCATGAGGCCTACATATTTTTACATTATTTTTGATCAAGTAAATGAACTCCAAATTTTCAAGAATTTTGAACATGAGTGTATGTTTCATTGTTTTTATGCAGCTGTTGATGTGTGATATTTTGATATTTGCTCACTGAGTTCTCGCTCCTAAAAATACTCAACTGAAAATAGATTAGCATGCTTTGATTCCAATGTATGCTTGTGCGGTTTGTTTTTACTGTGTATATGTCTGCTGTGTTACTGTGTGTGTGTGTGTGTGCATAGTGTATAACAGTTAAATGCTCTGTTTTTAGTTTGGTGTTTATGAGCTCAACTGGGCTGTTTCTGTTTTAATCTTTGTTCTAATATGTTCTCTTTCTCCATTTCCCTTTTTAACTCTCTCACTCTCTTTAGTCATTAATGTTTTTCATTTGATGATCACCTGTAACAGCTGATAAAAGCAGCGGAGTAGCCCTAAAACATGACCCATCTGCTCGCCACACAATCTGACAAATGACTCCAGAAAAGAGTCTGGAGTTTTGACATTTACTGCTGTTTGATAAATGGCTTTCATTTCTTCCTCAGTTCTTTCAGGGATCAAAAATTGTTTGCAAGTTTATATTCAGTTTAAAGTTGCTTAGCAGCGAATGAGAAAGTGTTAGAGAAAGAGTGCAGCATTGGTGATGGCTGTATTGATTTGATTTCAGTGTAAATAATACTGTATCTGTAGTGTAAATATAGTAAACTGTACCTATGACTTAATAATTTGCTCTACACTTGCATATAACGTTTTCTTATTCTTTTTTTTTTTTTTCTGTAGCACTATAATGTAATGTGGAACTAACAATGTTTATGGATATTAAAGAAACAGCCGAGATCAAACAGGATGTTTTTCTAGCCTACATCTCTGTTCCAAATTTTCATGAGCGGCCTGCTGACTACATAAGCATCCTGACAGTCATTGAACCTCATAAATGTCTGATTTGAATTGTCTATGTGGGCCAAACAAACAGCACTCCACACTTGAAAAGGTTGATTCTCAAATGATTTCAGATTACGTCAGTTTGACGTCTGTGTGCTGCTAAACTAATGACACAATACACCAATAAACATTAAAAATACATTTAATATTCAGTAAAACAAAAATAATTGTGTTTCTTGGACATTTATTGTTATTATACATTTGTTTGTAATCTAAATTTTCGCAGTGCATTCTGGGATTTCAGGAATTGTTGGATCTGCTTTAGGAATGAAATGCAAATGCTATAAAGAGCACTAAATAAAAAATGAGACTCACAGCTTGCAGCGCATCAGTCACGCTTGTCAGGAAGTGATTGAAATACTCACACAAACACACTTTTTTTAATAACACATCATTAATAGCGGTTCACTTCTGTGATTTGTTACGATTGTGTCTACATCAGCAGCGAACCGTACTGTACTGGAGTTCACTTAAATCATGACCTAGTAACCTAATTTAAAATGCATATGTAACAATGAATTGTTAAGTGTTTTATAATGTATTAACTGTGTTTACAATTATTTAAGAGATTTTATGTAAAGTGTTACCATTTATTTAAATTTTATCTTGAATTCTTTTTTATTAGTTTTTCAGTTTAATTATTATGACTATAATCAAGCATCCCTGCTTATAGACCTTGCTGCTTCTGGGAATTCAGTAGGTTTTAGAGCAGAGCATGTGTGTACCTGAGAGAGGGAGAGTTTAAGTGTCTGTAGATACTTCCAATGAGTACACAGTAAAGTCAGTTTGGAGACACCTGCCCTCAGGCCTGACTCTATGAACATCAGTGGAGAAGAATTTTTCAGCAGGTTGTGTTGGGAGGGCCAGCGTTAATGCTTTCAGGCTTTGGCCTTCTTCAAACTCCTTTCTCAGCAGCATTGTTTGAGTGGCCACCTGTGCCGAGAATCAGCGGGGCATTGAAGCTAATAGGCACGCAGCAAGAAAAAGAGCAAGTCTGTGGATAATACTTAGAGCTTCTTGAACATTTTCATCCTTAGCCGCATATATATATATATTTGAAATGGGAATTTTTATTGGCTTTAATCATTTTATGTACCAGACTGTGCCAAAGACACTTCAATGACAATAAAATGTCATGGTAACCAAAAGATTAAATCGCTGAAAAACACTGATGCAACGAAGCATACAAACGAATATTATTGTTCCTACTGTATATGATTAGAATAATGGTAGTATTTTTAGCATTAGATGTGTTTCTTGTTGTATCTTTTACATTATTTTTTCTTATTTTTAGTCTTTCAGTGGTCCAGTCACTTCTAATGTAGTGTGTGTGACATCTTACCCTAACAAATATATCAATGAGTGCTGTCAAATGATTAATCAGGATAATTTTGAAAATATTTATGTATTTATATTCATATAATTTATATTATATTTTTTCATATATATTACAGATACATCTAAAAGAAATGAATATTATGAAAAGGAAAAATATTCTTTGTCACTCATTTTAGAAAGTAAAAACCAAATGAAATATTTTTTTTTCATAATATTGTAATTTTTTTTAGATTTACCTGTATATTATATTGTATATTATATTTAATATGCAACAAATTTATCTGAGATATATATATATATATATGCATGTATTTAAAAAAAAATTTAATACATTTTTTGTTTTTACAGTAAAAACAAAAACTTATTTTGAATCGTAATTAATCGTTTGGTACTATTATTTATAAATCTAAAATTATATTGATTGATTTATTGATTGAGGGTCAGTTTTACCTTTAACTGCAGTTTCCTTAAATTAAAACCACATTTAATTGCCACGTCACCCTAATTTCATGAACAGATCTGTAGGTTTAAGCTAATCAGCACAGAATGTCAGCCTGCTCATCTCCATAACTCCCAGACAGCTTTTCTGCGAGTGAACTGACCTTTAAAAAGTGTTAGGGGAAGATAAATCAGCCTGGTTTAAGAGACTCCCTCTGAAGAGAAGAGGCTGATACTGTTGGATTACGCTGTGTTGCAAACTAGGGAGGGCCAGCTCTGTTTAAAATAGCTGTGGAGATGTATGGAGTCAAGGAGGAGACAGTGTGCACTGGTATGTGGGGACTCACTGTCCTGGTACAGGCTTCCTCAAGCCAAAACCTCCCTAAATATTTGTCTAGATGTGGAATTGTTAGCTTGTTGCTCATTTGATTAAAAGACAATTGTTTTGGAGTTGATATGCATATAGTATGTCCTGCATGTCTCACTGTTTCTCTGCTTCCAGTCTCCCTGCTTGATGTCTACCACCAGATGCTAATCTCTCCTGATGTGGTGTACCTAAATAAGTAAGGCATGTGTTGGTCTTGGTCTTGTGTGCCATTCTCTGAGCTTTAGAGAGAATTCCACACTAGCCAGTATTTGTGCTTGTACAATCCAACTGCTAAATAAACTCATGACCATCCTGATTGCAACTAATAATAGCAGTTAGCGTCTCATTTTGGCACACATTGCCTAGAGAAAGGAATGAAAGTTTAATTAACATAAACCTGCTCAAATTGTAAATACAGAGAGGCTGTTTTAGGTCTTGTAAACAGAAAGCTTCTAATAAACTGTAAACAGTCAAAGTGGGACACTTTGAAGCAAATGTTCTGTGTGAATAAACGAGAAACCCATAATTAATTCCCGCATATGTAATTAGCTGCATTTTTCTTAGGGCTTGAACATTGTGTTTACCTTCCAAAAAATGAATGGTCAGCCTCTTGTCCTCTATGAGGCTTACAAATTAGGCTTGTTTGGCTTGTGATGATGCCCATATGTGTGTTTCTTCAAGTTAGTGTTATGATAGAGTATATTAAATGTAATGAAATAAATCTTTTAGCTACTTAAGATGTAGTCATTTTGTTCATTTGATAGGTGAAGAACAGTCACGTTAAACCAAACAGCTGGTCATTTGTATGATCAGCTTAAACATGAATCAACATTTGCAAGTCATCATTCTCAAGGCTAATTTTCTAAACTCTTGCCACCGGGTTTGTGTGTGTGTGTGTGATATTTAGTGTGGTATGTGTGTGGCTTAAGCTGCTAGTGCCACAACGTTCTTTGGCCAGAGTTGAAAGTATAAAAGGAAGGCTCTGATAATTACTTCCAGGCAGCATGCAGCAGTGTGTCAAGATGTTCAATTGGTGACAGAACATGGAGGTAATAGCAGTTCTTTCTGACTGTAGTGTGAGTGAAAACCATCTCATACTTGCCTCATAGGCCTTCTCACTTGCAGTAGTTGGGCATTGTTAGTACTGCAAAAAAATATTGTTTTAATCCGTGTTTGTATTGAAAAATGTCAGAACATCCTTTAAAGCAAAATGCCTTTTTCGTGAAATTGCAAAAGTTATTAAAGCTTCTTAACAGTGAATATATATTGATTTAGGTTTATCTTTATTTAAAAAAGAAGAAATAGTAGTTTAAAATTGATATTAATAAAAAATACAAATAAATGTTGAACCAATGGCTTTGGAAAATATACTTAATTTAATGTGAAAACCAAATGTATATGTGGATGATTCTGCTTTGGAGATAGAACTTGAAGTGAACAAGTTGAAGTAAAAATTTATATTGATATATGTGAGTCGGAATGCGCATTAACTCATTTTGAGCTACAGGCAAAAGAAGTGAAAAATGTCAGTTGGTTGAATTTGAGGTTTTCACAAAAATGAGTTCATTAAGCTCTCTTCTAACAGTCCCGATGCTCCAAATAGGGATTTTAAACATCGAAAATCATCTGTTGGATGATTTTGTCAGCATGGGTCACATATACTATTTTAAAATCAACATAAACGGAAAATAAACAATGTAATACATTTTTAATTTTAGAACCTTTAAATTTAGTTTATTTTCCAGCGTGGTAATGTTTGGGGGAAAAAAAATGTTTTTGCTCTCTACATATGTGTCTTCAGCCAGCTTTTATACTGCTTTCTCACACCCCTCTCTGACTCTCTTGTTTCCCACCGTCCATTCCTATTCCAGCCCAGAAAATGTCATTGGTGGCGTTTGTCTGAGGACTAATCAAAAATGTGGTTAAACAGTGGTTAAACATCTCACTGCTAAGTAGGAAAACACACGCTTGACCTGGAGAACTCTGGGAGCTTTCCCTTCGTTCTCACTTGGCCTGCGGGTGGTATGCTCATTAGAGAGAGAGAAAGAGGAAAAGTAAAAGAAAGCCAGAGAGATTGAGATTAGGTAATATTCCTTTTCCTGCTGTATTGTTGCACAGTAGTAAATTGAACAGAAGGGTTTTGAAATGGATATGATGGTTTTCAGTTGCTTTATTTGTTTTGTGAGTTGGAAGAAGCCTGGAAACCTCATTTAGCCTTAATTGCTCAATACAATTAAACTCAAAACCTCTCTCTTGAAATTGCCACTTTCTGATTTGAGGAAATGCCCGTTGATTGCACAGTAAGACCGACCAGACGCGAGAAGATTCCAACACTTGGCATTATGCAACTGGATACCATCCTCCTTTATTTACTACACAGAAAAATGTTCCCAAGGCATATTTCCAGTCGTTTTCGTCTCTGGATGATATGGCTTTCATTCTGAAACATGTCCAGTCACAGTGCTGGAACACCTACCGAAATGAAACACTTACTCGTGCTGCCCACTCAGTAGGAAAAATCAATGATGTCAACTCCTTTTCCAGGAATAGTATTGTGGCGGCAGCTGAGCCGGTGTCTGTTCCTTGTGAAGTCTCTGAATGCTTTTTAAGAGTGCTGCTCCATTCTAATATGGACAGACAGCAGGGCAGCCACGCTCATGGGACTGCCGGCACATCTGGAAACACTAAGCCTCTCGCTGCACTGCCTGGCCCAATAAAAGTCACTCTCTTTTCTCACTTTCTCTCCTCTCACTTTTATTTGCTCGGACCTTCTTTGTGGTGTGAAAGCGCACTGATGACCGCATGATGCTCCCCGACACAGTGACCTGGGGAAGTTCAGATGGATGAGGAGAGAAAATGATTGGGCAATAATTAAAAGCTCAGTCACTTGCCTCTCTAAAGAGCAAAGCAGATATAGGAGTATATGAAATATCACAGATCTTCTGTCTCTTTCTGCTCCACTCTAATTAAATGGACAATCTTATGTAGGTCTGCTCTAATGAGTCTTTACATATTTCATATCAACTTCTTTCTCATCTCTCATGTGTTAATATTTAAGCAATGGTGTGACTGATACATGTGCTGAAAATAGAATCTAGGCTTAGGAGCTTTTTCTTATGCGTGTGCGAGAGAGATAGTGTGTTTGAATCCATATTGATTGCCAGACAGAGTTCTGAAAACAGGCTTGGATAACATGGTAATAGTTTCACACTCAAGACTGAAGTTCTCTGCCAGCTCACATCAAGATCTCAGACTGCCTGATGACAACTGACACTTAAACTAGACAGATACATACACTATCAGTTAAAGTTTGGGGTCAGTACAATCTTTTTTTAATGGAAATTTAGTTTTATATAGCCAGGATGTATTAAACAACACAACTGATTTCAGCATTGATAATAATAAAAAAAATCTTTGTTGAAAAACCATCCCTGCCATCACAGGTATAAATGACATTTTTAAATACACAGCAATAGAAAACAATTTCAGAATATAATAATGTTTCGCAATTTTACCATTTTATGTATTTTTAATTAAATAAATGTAGCCTTGGTGAGCATGAGACATCTTTTAAAAATAATAAAGTCTTGATGACCTCAAACTTTTGAATGGTGATGTACAAACAAACACATTAAAATGATGATTTTATCTTAAAATATGTCAATGACCACCATAATACAACCAGTAGTAGAACAGACTTAAAGTTTATCAAAACTTAATTTTATTAGTGTAAAAATATATGTGTAGATTCTTACTATTAAACAGGTAATAGTTTAACCTGTTCTTTTTTTCAGGTACAATTGTAAACTTGTTTCTGGTGCAGTGTTTTTAATTCACTGTTGAGCATTATATAGAGGTCAGTTTAATACTGTAGTCAATATTCCTTCATTCCTCTCCAGGCTGAAAAGCCAAGGGATTCACAAATGGACAGTGAAGAAGGTAAATTATTTATATGCAGAGACTTATGAATTTTTAAATACCACAGTGATTATTTTCACCATGCCTGCAAGCTGAATTGTTGTGCTAATGTTATCTTGCAGTGTCTTTAGGTCGGTAAGCAGCGGTCCGCCTGTAGTCAGGTGTAGTGAATTGTTGCTGTGCTGTTGCCATGGTGATGAAGGATGTTCAGGTAGGATTAAGCAGGTGTAGATGAGCATGATGTGTAATATTCAGAGAAGTGTTGTTATTATTAAATGTGTGCAGCAGAGCCGATATGTGACCCTGGACCACAAAACCTGTTATAAGGGTCCGTTTTTTTTTTTTTAATTGAGATTTCTATAATCAGAAAGCTGAATGAATAAGCTATTCATTGATGTATGGATTGTTAGTTTAATACAACTTTTCTTTTTTAATGGTTTTATGAGTTGGTTTGTTGATCTGGTCTGATAATATGCACACCTTTCTCCTTCATGGCCCACTGAACTGATTTAGCTTTGTTTGACTGTGGAACAGCAAACTAGTCTCTCACACCAGCGCAGAATACTCTCACAGCCGGCCAAACACAGCATTAACATTCCTGCCGGTTTGATGGGCTCTAGATGCTTTAGAGCGTTAGAGTAATCATTGGAAAAGAGAAAGATAATTATGTTTGCATGCTTGCATGCATGCAGTTCTTGGTCAGTAAGAGAAAAATGTAATTAATAGTAGTAGCTTTGTTTGTCGCTGTTATGACAATTCAGACGACGATGGAAGTCTTAAAAGTTCAGTTAAAAGGTACAGCATTCATTTCTCTAGAGGGGCTTTCGTGCACTTTATGCTGATTTGCTTTAAATCTAAGTATTATGTTTAAAGAGTACATTTTAAGTCTTGCTGCTCTAGCGGAGCTATTTTCGGCTGCTGTAATGGCTGCTCGTTAATGGAGATATTAGCCGGTGGAATAGCTGCCTGCTCCATTCAGCTTCTGTTATGACAGGTTAGTCCTCTGCAATTATCCTCCTCACCTCTCAGTGTGACCACCCCACACCCACAACATAGCCTACCTATTCAGACTTCTACTTTAGGTTTAAAAGGCCATTTATATGTGTCGTTTATGTTTTAACTTTATTTCTTTACAGACAGTCTTTGGGAAAACATTTACATAGTATTGTGTCCTAACCAGGCTTGATCGACACAGGAGAAAAGTGAAAAAAGCTGGCTCTTACAGTACGTAGTATGGGTCGCTCACACCGACAGTGATATAACAAATTAACTTGATGAGGAATGACTCAATGCGAAAACAACCAATGGGAGTGAAGACCATAGAGCTTTCTGAGGTATTGTAGTCCTGTGTAAGCATTTTGCAAGATAAGTCAAAGTTACTGTGAGGGATTTGAGTGTTAAATATTTTAAGTGGTTTAATGAAAAAAAACCTGAGATGTCAAATTATTTTTTCATTTAATAAAAAAAAAAATGTGACACTTGCAAGTAAACAAATATTTTTTTAAATGTGTTTTTTCAATTTAATTTTATGATTTAATTAAAAAATGCTTTCATCACAAGACCCCTGCAGTTATTATTTCTGAAGTATTCCACATTCCAGCTGTTTTTCCAGTAATTGCTTTGGGGAGGAAGGAGACAATGAGTCAATCAGTCAAAATGGTGATGATAACCTAGTGGTCATTTCCTCCTCAGAGATGTGCTCGACTGTGGAATCCTCTCTGATGACTTAGATTTGGAGTAAATTGGGCATCTACCCCTAGAGACAATTTCACACCATGTGTGTTATGAGCTAAATGTTCTTTTTTTAGACCCCAGTTTGATCCTAATGTATTGATTTTCAGTCATTTTTCATCAGTAGTCAGTCTTCAGCACTGATTGTGAATTGTGTAAGGTTAAAGCTGTTGAGTGCATTTGAGCCTGTGTGATGTTCATGAGCTCCATTTATCAGTCCATCAGAAGCAGCTGGTGAACACTTTTCATCTTGTCTGGCTTCAGATGGTTCTAGTTGATCTTTTTTATTACTACATTGCTTTCACTCAGTGTCTCCCTCTCTGTTTTTCACTAGTGTAAAAATCTCTCCCTCATGCTGTGTGTTTTTGTGTTGGAGTGTATTCATACATAATACTCTGAAGTTGTGCTTTGCCTCTTCAGAAGGACAGAGGAGAGCCATTAGTGACTACTTGTGAAAGAAAGAGCTTTTGGTGCAGGTACGGTGTTCTCCGGAGGGCGGCATGCAATTTAGAATGTTATAGAAAAGGGTTTTTAACTCCTAGAAATCGTTCGCCTAAAATAATAGAGTCTACTGCACAGAAACTCCTGTGGTGCTTAAAGGCTGTGACACGCTGGCAGACTTTGATTGACACATGCAAAGACCCATGTAAAATCCTAAAGCTGTCACTGGCAGGCGAGTGTGCGAGGACGGAAATTCCTCTCCCGCTCTCTGAATACTTTGCTCCCCATGCTGAACTGATTACTTCAACTTATTGGGTCTCCTCCATTTTGTTTAAATTAGTAGTTTTTTGACCTTTGGCTGTTTTGGGGAGGTACATTGTGGATTGTCAAGAACAGAAGGCAAATAGACAAGCAAAAAACATATATTGATATTGAATTTCACTGTTTGCATTGCTTTAGAATGCAGTGGCACAATCTTGCAAGGCTATATTACAGTGGGTACGGAAAGTATTCAGACCCCCTTAAATTTTTCACTCTTTGTTATATTGCAGCCATTTGCTAAAATC
>JAUCMS010000022.1:20759327-20782205 GCA_032357445.1 Enteromius radiatus
AGAATCAGAATCAGAATGAGCTTTATTGCCAGGTATGTTTACACATACGAGGAATTTGTTTTTGTGACAGAGCTCTGTAGTGCAACAGAATGACGGTGACAAGACAAGAACAAATAATAAAAATAAAAATAATTATATACAGATATGCAGAAAATTGTACAATATATACAAAAAAATATTACAAAGTAGCACAAAAAAACAGTAAATAATATAGACTTACTATCTATCTATATATATATATATATATAGTTGGAGTTGTAGGTTATAACTTTTAAGAGGCTATGTACACATAAACTTACTGACTTTCACTCATGTGTATAGAATGGATCAGAGCTACCCTGAGGTGAGGTCCATTACTGGAGGCTAGTTATACAGACTGGATGAGAAAGCCTGGAGGGGAGAGCAGCTCTGTTTGGCTTAATGAGAATTTGTTTAATCAGGACTTAAGTCCATAATGCTCTACCTGCTCTACAAACTGTTTGTCTTCTTGTTTGATAATCATCTGTAAAGACTATAATCCTTTTCCAGTCATACTTTGTGACTGGAAATGCATATAGACAACCAGGAATATGGCAAAAGCACACATTTTTAATTTCTTATACAAACATCCACACAAATGTGAAACAGTCCCAGAAGGAGATTTAGGCCCAAATGCCATTTTGTAATCAGAAGCAATTTTCTTTTCACATTGGAAGTGAAAATGTCATGAGACAAAACAAAAACCAGAATCTATGTATAAATAGAACAAAAAGGCTTTCCAATAGACAATTTTCCAATTTCCAATTCCAATGATCTGCAGGTAATAACTGCTTTACCACACTGCAAAAAAAGACACATTTACTTAATTTACAGTTTTTGCACAAATGTTTTAGGTAAAACTTAAATATGGAATTAAGTAAAATAAAGTAAAATGAGCAAAGTTAGAGTTTGATGAACTCTAATTATTAATTAATTATTTTAAGTTTACCCAGCAATAATTATTATTTTTATGGTAACTCAATATATTTACTTACCAAATAAACATACAAATACCATACAACAGTGAAAATGCATCTCAAAAACAGCAAAAAATCTTTTATTTAACAGTCTTTGTAAAATTAACAAACAATTCCAAGTAAATTATCTTTACTGTATAAGTTCAAGACTTTAGTTAAACAAGCTTAAAATTGAGTAGTAATATTAAGTTTATTCTTTTTACTCTTTGAATTATTTAATATAGAAATTTCATTTGTTTTTCTGTATTATTTACTTCACCACAAAATAATTTGTATCATGCATGGTAATCCAGTCGTTTAAGCATCCTGTTGTCTTTTCTATGTTTATACACAACCATTCAGAAGTTTGGGATCAGTAAGACACATATAAATATACATATACACAAACAGAACCTAAAATATATATATATATATATATATATATGTACATAAACATAACATAAACAAACCAACCTGTCCAAACTTGCTGTCTGTTTAGTCCAATACTCCAACATGTTGACTTGTGGCTTTGGGGGGGATTATAGACCTTTTTAATGGAGTTGTATTTTAAGGGATTCAGTGAGCTGTGTATCTCACAGACAGGATTACCTGTGCTGGCTTTTGGCCAGCCTTACTGCAGTTGCTCAAGTCCTCACTATTGTAATCCACTTTAGTGCTGCTTTCCTACAGCACAAAGCATGTCACATACCGTCAGTGCACATTAACTATGAGAAATGCAAACAATTACAGGCTCTCAAGCTTATGTGTGCAAAGTTTATATTATGTAAAAAGTGAGCTTATTTTTTGTGCTATAGTGAGTAGTTTGTTTAGGTTAGAGCTAGTAATATTGATTGAGCATTAAAACAGTTTAGTAAGCATGCTAAGTTATGAGCATGAAAAGTAGATGCGGAAATGTAAAAATGCTTGATAATTAGGCCATAATTAAATAAAAACAGTAGAAAATTATGTAAAGTTCCCGCATGTGTGTTTATGCTGCACCATACACACACAAACATACAAATCTGTCAAGCCAATCAGACATTGTGAATGTGTGCGAGTACGTGTGTTGTGCAGTATGAGCTGTAACCTCAGGATGTTTGCGGCCGGGGATTCCAGTGCATCAGGGAGCACCTAGTGGAAAGGTTACTGCAGCGGGTGATTAATTAGCCAATTAATACGATGATAAATGTGCATGAGTAAACGAGGCAGGCAGCATGAGACCGAACCAATTTCAGATGATATTCTCTTTTTTTTTTTTTGTACTCATCCGTCCTTTTTTCCCAGCTTCATCATGAAAAACTGTTGAGTCGACTGTATATTACAGTGCTGTTTTCATTGTCATCGTTCTGATTGATTTAGTGCCTGTGGGTTTGCTCAGGGCACTGTGCGACCATTCAATTTGGACAGAGGCAGGGATTCCTTAATGGGATGGCTGTTAAGGTAATGAATAGGGTTTCTAGTCACAAAGCCCTGGTTAAAAGCACCTGTCAGTGATGATGGGTAAGGCATTGTTAGGCTTGAGCAAACAGCATCCCAGACAGACACCACTTGGGTGTGTGTACCTGTGGTCTGATGTGGAAGGTCCTGTGGATCCTGTGGACAATTTCTTTTTTGCCTGCTTTGAGAAAAAAAGCATTGAGGCAGTTTGATATGTTGTATCCAGGGATTGTAAATTTTATTATAAATTTTGTTTCTTAGACATTAATGATGCTGCTGTGCAGAAACATATAGCAGAATTTTTATTATTTACTATTATTTATTATTTTATTTACACAAAAGTCATTTGTATTTTTTGTTAATTCTCAGCATGTTTTTTTTTTTTATGAGAAAATTTATTTTCCTTTTTTTTGTTTTGATTTCACCTTATTGGTCTAAATTTAGACATTTCAGACATGTACATGCCACTTTCACAATAATCTGTGCAGTGAATGGGCACTAGAAAAGGGCAATGAGTTTAATCTAAAACGGATGAATGCAAATCATGCTGTCAGTAGTGTTCATTTTAGTAAATAGGATGTGTGCTTTTTTTGGAGTTGTACAGAAATGTTTATAGTCACATTTTTCTATTGAGTTTATGCTGCATATTTTCATACTGTGTACAGTATGGATGCTGTTTCTTCACTTTATGCCAGTGATGTGTGAACTCTTTCAGACAGTGCTGCGCTTTAATGCTTTCATTTTCTATGTATAAAGTGGTCAGCCTTGGGATCAATACAAACAAGTCAGTTTGGTGCCTAAAATACTCGTCTCTAGGATGTGCATTGAAATGTGGAAATCTTTCAAGAAAGTCTAATGTCCAATCAGGTCAGAGTTATTAAATATTTAAAGCAAGTCTTTGCCCTCACTGCTAAAAAATCATGTGGTGTTTGTCTGCATTCATCTCTTTTATTTTACTCATTAGCACACAAGTGTGTGCATATTTGCGCTCAGCTGTGTTTGCGTGTATGTGCTTACACAAATAGTATGTATGTGTGTGTGTGTGTGTGTGGCTATTGCTTGCATTGCTGACTGTTGCTCCCAGAGGCTGACGTGTGCTGGTTGGAAGCCAGCGAGCGGTGAGGTCTCAGAGCAGCTGTGAGGTTACAGAACTCGTCATAATCAGAAAGTAGAAAGTTATGCATTGCTGGCCCTAAAACAAGCCAGCGATGAAGACGGAAAAAAATACAGGGCTATAAATTGTTAGCCACCATTAACATTCTTGGTAGCTAATTATATTATTGTTGATTTATGGCTTATTGAATAATCATCTTATCCAAACCCACTGACTTTGGAGAGAAAGAAGAGAGAGAGAGTTCTTCTAAAAATGTCCTTGGGTTTAGCATTTGAATGTGAAATATTTGTCTGTTTGTTTTTTAAAGATTAAAAGGTAAAGTTTTTACAGATTTAAATACTATTTTGATTTGGATTCCAGTATGTACAGTGTTTATTGTATGAATTATGCACAAGTAGACAGACACAGAACGTGTTGTTTGTCCCTGACCTGCTCTTATGGGTGTTTGACTATTTTAAACGAAAAGGTATGAAACCACATGGCTAAAATACATCTTGTGGCTAGCATGGTGGGTCATTCTTGACACATTCTGTGGTCATCCTATCCTTCCACAGTGCTGACCTCTTTTCTGCCATTTTCACATAATCAGGATGATGACAGACTAAGGGAATGAGTGTGCTGTGAAAAATCTGCCTACCTACAGTATAGGATCAGGAGATTAAATGTCCTGCAAATTGGGCAACAGACCTTTTACGCGAGGTTGCTGTGATCCCTCATTGACACCGAAGGTTAACTAGGATGTTCAGGTTTGAATGCTTTCAGACTTAAATGCATACATTACAAAATAACAAGCAAAAAGCTTGCTGGGTTTAAGTGACAGGTCTGTCGGAATGCACCATTCTATTTGATTATTCCCTTAAATCCTTGAGTCTGAGTCTCCATTGAATCTTTTTCAAAATTGAATTTAAAACTGGAAATGAACAGGAAGCTTTAGAATTTTGATTAATTTAGAAATGTTGCGATGTAAAGTGATAAGAAATGTTTAAAGTGCAGCTATTATGAGTTATGAAAAGTGTATATTTTGGTTTTTGGAGTCCAAAACAACAGGTTGATATGGATGCAAGGTCAAACAAGATATTTTATCTTATTATAATGTGCATTTATTTTTACCTTATTTGTTCAATGACCGGCAAACGATTAATTCAACGATTAATTTTCCCTACTGTAACTCCTTAGATGATTGGTCGATTTCATTTAAAGCAGCATTTGTACATTTTTGCCACTCCAAAAGCGGCACCTTGTGGCAAAAAATGAATTAGCATTTTCATTCAGACCAATATTAATAATGATGTTACATGTTGATGGCAAAAATTCATTATAGGGGCACTTTAATTGTCTGCATAATTTATAGGTCACCAACCCATATTTTCATATTTGACTGTGTGAATTATTTTGCATAAAAAATAGAATTTATTATGAAATAAAACATTACATTTTTTAACTTTTTGTATGAATCACTTTGGCAGCTGTAAATCATGGCAGTTAGATTTGAGACAGGCTACTATGAGTTTTGGCTTCAAACAAGAAAGGAAGACAAATAAAATGAATGACAGAAGGACAGGTGGAGACTATGGAAGACAAAATGGAAAAGTAATAAAATTGAGGATAAAGCTTCTACTGACAGACTGCGCTGTAATGGAGCAGATGTCTCTCTGATGCTGCAAACATACACATTGTCTCAAGGAATTCTTTAACCTTCACATTACTGCACTCTGGATTAGTTTAAGGAGGGGAAAACACTTTGTTTGGCTTTTTTCCATGAAACTAATGTTTTATTTTTTTATGAGTAAACACATCAGCAAGAGGCCACAGGGTGTCACTGGTCCAGCCAGACTGATGGCTGATCCACCCAGTGCAATATAGCAATTATTTTGGAAGTTATGAGAAAACAACAAGCAGACTAACTGAATGAATTATCATAGCATATAGCTTTCATAACTACAAACTACATACTAACTTTCAAAACTACATTCTCTTGTCCTCAACAAAGCTTTAATTATTTTATTTTATATTTAAATGGACATTTGACATTTATTCCTGTTGTGGTAAAGCTGAATTACTTCAGTCTTCAGTGTCACATGATTCTTCAGAAGTCATTCTAATATGCTGCTTCCGAAACATTTGTACTTAATATTTTTGTGGAAACTGATATACTTTTTTGCTGTTCAGAATAACATCATTTAGTTGTAATATAAATTTTTTTGTAACATTATGTGTTTACTGAAAGTGTTCTTACAATTATATACTGTACTAACCCTCAAAGAGTAGATGGCCCTGCCCCCAAATCATCGTATTGGTTGAGCCAATGTTGCTAGGTTGTGCTTGTTGGGATGCTTCAAACAAACAGAGCAGTGTTTTGACAGCAAAACAGAGCTGCAGTGTTTAATCACTCTACATATATCTTACAGTACTTGTATCTATTTTTGTTTCTGCATATTAAGCTGAAATAGAAGAAATCATCAGAAGACACTGGGGGGAAATTATACACAAGCCACACATGCATTTAATACTTGTTCTTATTCTGAAAAGGTTCATTTTCCACTACTGTGTTAACTTTCAGTTCAGATATTTGTGTTTACAAAAGCATTGGTGAGTGGGAAGGCCAGTGTTTTCTATTACTAACTGGTGTGTTAGTGAGTGTGTGTGTTGGAGTGCGTCTTTGTTTGTATTGAGTTGTACAGCTTTCATCACGATTAAGACAGCAGACAGTGAGGCTTGTAGTAAATATTGCTCCCAGATTGTTGTAATGTGTCTAAATCCAGCTCATCCTCTGCCTTTTTCTGCCTTCTCTCACTGAAAGCAAACTGAACCCGTGTGTTAAATGGTGGTACGCTGTCCTGCTCCTCTGCTCTTGGCCATAGGCCGTGCTGCTGTTTCTGGCTGAGAGTCATTGGTTTGGCTGGCTGTGATATGCAGCCTCTCTCCCAGCAGGTCTCTGTCTGACAGCTGTTACTAACTTACACAGTGTCATACTCTAGCCAGCTTCTGACATTTATGTCACCCCTCCACAAAATACTTTTTTTGCATTTTCTAAAGACAAGTGAGTGCTGCTTGCTTTTGCAAAACCCACTACAATGCTCTGGGAGGTTTGCACTATGTCGCTATGTGGTTTGTGCTGTTGTTAGTGATGTTTACCATGTTTGCTACACTAGGGAAAAAGGTGTAAATGTATTTGAATTGCATATAAAATGTCCAATTAGTCTAATTAGATTACACAGTCCTAACATGGGCAAACTAATAAACTTAATGAGATGTATATTTGTAATAATAAAACTAGTAAGAAAAAGGTAAAACACACTCATCACTCATTAAATCATGGCACAGCTTGTTATTAACTATTTAAATTAGTTGAAGTAATCACATTTAAAAAAAAAACATCCATGCATTCAAATTGCTTCGAAGCACCATCTGCTTATCATGAAAGCAATTAAACTTATTTGATTAAAAAGTTTATAAAAAAGATGGCTATGTAACAAACAACATTCAAGTTGTTGGAATGTATGGAATTCAAGCAAATTGGATTTATTATGATGTCTAAATCTAAATTCTCAATAGTACAGTATTTAAGTTTCATATTTGTATGGATGACAAATATGCAATGCATAACGTTTATTTTTATTTTTTTCAGGTTACATTAAACTTGTGTAATCTGAATGGATAGATGAATTGTTGCACTTATTGATGTAAAAATGTATTTAAAACACATTTAGTGTACAGTAATAGTATTATAACATAAATCTTACCCATGTTATTTTTGTATGAATAACATATGCATTACATTAAATTTATTATTTTGTTTGGATGGAAAGTTTATATGCTATTCAAATTCATCTATCCATTTTAGGTCTAAATATTGCAAAGTCAAGAGCCAGTCTATTATTTTCTGATGTCCATGAACCTGAAAATGTTTACATGTTTTCTTGTCTACCAAGCAATAACCCTAAATAAAAACATATAGAAATCTTCACTCAATCTGTGAATTCTCAATCTGTTTTAAATGCTTGTGATGGCTGTCATCAGTATTCCTCGAAGAACATGTACCCTCTGTTTGCTCCTGCATATTTGACCTCTCATCCGGTCCACACAGCTGGATGAAAGATGCAGTGACCTGCTTCTCACCCGGCGGCCCTTTGAGCCTCCTAAGCTCGAGTTTCTGATGGTCGTTTTTATCAGACGTTTCACTGGCTAAGTAGCCTGAAGAAATAGCACTCAAAGTGGGCTGCTGGCTGTTTAACGAGGATTTGGTGTACGAGGCCATCGCCTGTTAAAGCGTGTGTCTGTGCAGGTGGCCCAGAGGGGCTCAGGGCTGGGTAATGGGTAAAAGTGGCTTGCTGGTGCAATGCCTTCCAGATGCAGCAGGTCTTTAAAGGCTCAGACGAGGAGTGTGGGCCTACAACCAGGAGGTGCAATCCAATCCTGGGCCAGAGGTCATCTACCCGCTGCCTATAACTCATAAAGCTGCCTGGCAGAAAGGGTCAGCCACAGGTAGCAAAAGAAAGGTCATGATTTAGGTTAGATGTTGGCATTTAAAATAAAAGCGCCATGATGGATTTTTTTTCTTTCTATCTTAACTCTATCTAAAAACTGTTGTTTTTACAATTCTGCTTAAATAATGTTGCTGCAGTCTTGCACCTTTTAGCTGTTTTTGTACTTTTTAATGAAAGCCAGTGAGATCCATGCTGGGCCACACTGATTTTCATTGGATAAAAATGAATATACAGAATAATATATATTTTTGGGGGGTGAACTGTCCCTTTAAAAGCCTTTAATAGAATTATAACAGTCCTCTAGGAAAACAGGGAATCCTCAGGACGTTCTGACCTAAGGGAGGATGCAATGAGACATGGATATATCATATATATACAGTATGGTGAGTCTGTTAGTTATGCTAACATTTATCTCCAGGACTAGAACTCTTTCCTATAATTTGCAGACAAATAGCAGCTCAGAGGGGAAACTGCTGATAGATGAATTAGCAGGAGCAATTATCAGGGAAAGACTGCTGGAGTAAGAAGTGTTTAAGCTAATCAAATAATTAACAGGGGAGCGCTTTCTAACTAACACAAACCCAATGCAAGTAATATGAGGAAAACCTTGCCTCTCACTCTCAGTTGAGCTACTTAAATAAAGTAGAAAGATCGAGACGGCAAGCAGTGGGAAATCTGATAATGGTCTGGAAAACTGACATGGTTATTTGTTCAGTTTAATGGTGATGGAGCTGCTTGCATTGTTATCCCCAAAGTCTCATGTTATAGAGGAAATGCTCTTGCTTCTCTCACTCTAAAACAAGCACTTGCAAACATTGTATACCTATAAAATAAGCTATTATGGCTGCATTAGGAGCTTGGCTGTGTCCAAACAGTGGAAGTAAAAGAGCAGTGTGATTGTCTGACTGAATGAGAGCAGTGTATAGAGAAAGATCAGTCAATACACTCACATGAGCTGTTTAGAGTATCCACATGTCAAAAGAACCTAGAGAGATGACAATGCACAGATGTACTTATTTTCAAACATTAATAATATTTCCTAATGAATGCAATAAAAATGATTTTTCTACTGTCATTTTTCATGCATCTGTTACAAGCACTAGTTGAATTGCATTGGCCAGGTAAGAATATTCTTAGCGATTTTTCTTGGTAGTTGCTGACTTAACACAAGAGGGACAAAAGGGACAATTCACCCAAAAATGAAAATTCTGTCATTAATCTCTCTCATATCATTTTGAACCCTTAAGACCTTTGTTCATCTTCAGAATACAGATTAAGTATGTTTTTGATTAATTAATCGACTGAATGTTTGTTTTTTTGGGTGTACTGTACCTTTAAAGCTATGTAAGTTTTGGTTATGCAAGTTAGCTTGAAGCATAAAACTACAAATTACTCACAGAAGAACATGAGGTACATCAAAATGTACCTCTAGTCAGTTTAAAAAAAAGCATATGTCAAATGCATAAATTTAAAATATTAATTAAATGGCTAAATTCTTTTTTTTTTAAATTCTAGTCCTATTTTCCTGCCAGTCACATTCACAAAAAGCCTTGTGAAACAACAGCTTGACTTTTCCAGCTCCTCTGCACTGATATTCAGCACACAGCTGTGTATCTTCATGGAAAGCTGAGTTATCTCACTGCACCTTCACCCGCTCTCCATCACTTTCTTACTGTATGTTCTAGTAAAGTGCCTGATCTACTTCTTTTCATGCATTGTCTTGGGACTGTCCCGAGTAGTGGGTTAGAGGAAAGGATGGTAGTTTTAGCCCCTTAGTGACCTTACTGTGGTCCCGTGAGATCTATAGCTGACAGTGATACATCAGTGTGTGCACGTGTTTCTTGCTGAATTGCATTTTCTCTCATTGTTTGCGATCTGGTGCTCTAACCACAAGTGTCACACTCTTCCCCAATGTTCACAATTCATCTGCTGACATTACAGTATCTTTCTACTTCCTCTCTCTGTGAAGTATCATTTGTTGATTGCTCATCTATCTTTCTTAATATTTTTTCTGCCTCTATTCCTTTTTCCCCTCAGTAGTATCTAATGTCACTTGCAAGTTTTTTTCTATTGACTTGTCCCAAAAACTACTGCAGGGTATGTTGAAAGACCTTTCCATGCAAAACTAATTCATATTTGGCATGTATTTAAAGCTATGAAATTATCACTTTGTGTAAAGTATGTAAACAGAAATATGATTACAGAACTTTGGTATAGGATAAGATTATTGGTGAATGGTTTTATATTCCACAAATCACTCATATGGTGGTTTGGATTTGCAAAAAAAAAAGTGCAAAAATGACTTTTTCTCCTGAATAAATAAATAAATATATATATATTTGAAAAATAAAATATCAAAAGGCACACAAAAACATTTATTATTTTATTATTTAAATATTTATGTATGCAAATACTATTTAATTTTATGTTTTAAAAAATCTTACTCTTACCCTTATGTCATTCCAAACCTGTATGACTTTCTTTTTCTTTTCTTTTTCTCAAAGAAAAAAGAAAGGTTTATGCGGGTTTAGAACAGTGTTATGTTTATCACATTTATCATGGTTTTATATATATATATATTATTACATTTGTTATTGATTATATTTTATATATTATAAATATATTTAGTTTTTAATGTAAATTTTAAGTTTTAGTTATTTTATGTGCTTGTGTGTTTTTGTTTATTATATATACATATATGTATTGTATTGTATTATTTTATACTTCTATGTAGCTTTTAGTAGTACGATTAGTATCTAGGCTTAAACTTATTTAAATTAATAAAACATTTTAGAAGGGTTTTTCATTCAATAATTACATTTTACTCAATTTAAGTTAAGTTTAAGTAATCTTTAGCTGGAACAAACTGGTTTGGAATGATGGTAAGTACATGTTGACAGAATTCTCATTTTTGGTGGACTTACGTTTAATATATCCTCAAGAAAAAAGTTTATTTATTAAGTAATTCTTAAACATAGTAATTGTGAAATACAACTAAAATATGTTAAGGATAGAATTGTTTTGCAGTAAAGTTTTAGCAGTACTGTGCTTGTTATTATTCTTAGTGCAATATTGCCTGTCTCTATACTGAATGTCTGTACCATGAAGTCTCTCACTCATTATAAAGAATTGTCGATTTGACAGTGAAGGATATAAATGCATAGGAAAGCGTGGTACAAGCACCTTTCTTATAAACCAATAGAGAAACCCTACTTGAAACAAAGAAAGACAAAGTTTGCACTTTACAAATGACAGTGTATTACACTGCATTAATGCACATCAGAGTGGTTGACTCTTGCGTATGTGTGCATATGTGGGAGTGCGTATGTTTGTGCTTCTGTATGTATAGGTAGCAGCAGGGTGTGTGTTTTCTCAGCTCCTGTGTCAGTTTCGAGCAGCCCGGGGTTTAGGAGGAGCGTGTGATCATGTCCAGGCGTCCAGACTCTTGTATGAGGATGGATGGGACAGCTCTGTAGAAGCCAGACACGAGACTACAGAGATTCCATTACGTAGTGCATGTGTCTCTCAGCACAACAACACAAGAGCCGACGGCCTCTGCATGCTCAAACAAACCTGAGCCTCCTCGCTCCAGTGTTTACACACAGAGACATCAGACTTTCTGCACTATATCTCAACTTCAGACCGTGGCCAAAACACTAGCTTTGCACCTGCATACACTCTGACATTATATAGAGCAATTCAACAATTCCAGCTCTTCTAAAAGCAGTCAAATAGACTTTTTTTTTGCTTTGCTTTTGAAGTAGATAATGTGCTCTCTTTGTACTTGGAGATTGAATAATGATTAAATGTTATTGCTGGACAGTTTTGAATTTGCAGGTTGTGTTGCTTAGCAGACTAAGCAGAAGGAATGAATCATTCCATTCTGTTCTGATACTGCGACTGAATCACCATGTAGGTACAGTAAGTTAAAAGGCTCAGATATGCAAATTTAGATGCAGTCTGCATATATAGCATAGATGCAAAAGAATGTCCTGACAAAAAGCATCTTTTATGCATTCTTTTTGATATGATTGTTTAGACGTGATGCATTTGAATTAGATTCACAAATGGTTTGGCTGGTTTACTCAGGATGTGGCTTTGTCACAGTGTACCCCTGTTTGCACAGATAGTGATTTCAAAGCGAGTGCAGGTTTTGTAATATGTTGTTGTTCTTTGTGGTTTATTGGGTGTCTAAGAAGCTTCATTCGGGGTTGATTTTAAAGCTCAAGCGGAATAATAACACATTGCTCTGGATTTGAAGCAATTACTTAATTAAATGTAAATATAGAAAGTCACTTATTGTATATGTATAGAAACTCAATTACATGCATGCATGTGTGCGAGTGTGGCGGGAAGTGTGTGTCTCTGTGTGTGTGTGTGTGTGTGTGTGTGTATTTTAGGGCCTAACGCTCAACTAATGGATGGAAAATATCTCCACACACTCGGTGAACTTAAAAAAAAGACGTTCAGTAGTTCCAGAGATGGACTCTTTTTCCACTTGCTTTCCTTGGCTTCTGTCACTGCTCTGAAGACAGTTATGCTTTAAATCTGCTGTAAGTGTGAGATGTTTTAACTGAAGTTAAAATTGCAAGGAGTACAGATGTGTGAATTATTCCTTTCAGTTCATTTTAGTTAATCTATACAGTAACAAATCTATGCGATAACCTGAAGTTTTAAATTTGTGCATATGTTGAAAACTGTATCAAACACAAAGATTATTGTTGCTAACTGAATCTAATATAACCTTAGAAAAGTTGCTTTCAGATGTTTCTATTTCAAATAAGTGCTGGTCTGAAAGAAATTATCAACGTTTCCAAAAAAATAAGAAGCTTGTTGGTAGTTACAATGTTCTGCTGTATGTCAAAAGCACATTTATAGCATGTTACATTGTCAGCAGCACTGCAGTAAGCAGTAGACATTTTTAACTCTTAACTTTTAAACCATGGTTTTGATTATTTTTCTGTCTTTGATAAAGTATGTGTCATCACAGGAGGATGGAACAATTTGTGTCGCTTTAATACAGCAGAATGGAATAAAAACTATACTATAAGTAAATGTGAAACGGGAGCAGAGTGTAAGCGAGGGAATGAGGACGAGAGCAGGAGAAGGTGTGCTCTCAGCAGTTTGCTCCATAGCCCTCAGGTGGATGCCTCTGTCTCACCAGCTTGTTATTTATAGACCTTTACATGAATTAAAAATCACAAATGCTGAGGTCCTTTTAAGCCTGTATCTGTAGAGACCTGGTATTTCATCTAATGATGCCCTAGTGTAGCTAATGACAGGCCTCTCTGAAGAATTCATACTTGGCTCTGGAGCATACAGTGTTCAGCAGGCTGCCATGGCCATTACAGCAGATTGGCTTTGCTAGCCGCCTGCTGAAAAACCTGAATCAGGAAAAGCATAGCATGCGTGGCCCCTGGGAGCCTCTCGATAATGTCTTGAGGCAAGACTAATGCTCAAGAGGCTTAGCCATGTACATGAAAGCCACTTCCTGCAGCAGACTTAGCTGTGCATTGTGTTATTGTGGTACTAAAAATGCATTACAGCTAAAAGAATAGCTCATCCAAAAATGAATGCAGTCCAAGATGAGTGATTTTCTTGACAACATCCCGGATCAACACTGTTCATGCATCACAGGGTACGAGTAAATTAACAAAATTTAACCAGTTTAATATGAAGAGACAGTGTAAACAGTCCGCTATTTAGGCTTGCGCATTAGCGTGGACTCACAAACATTAACATCTCTAGTTTTTAGCCAGACATACCTTGCTGAAGCTCAAGATGACAATGTTTTTATGATGCTGAAACCTAGAGATGTCTAAGTTCTGCTCCCTGTGCAACTGATACTCGACTGCCTTTGGCTCATCTGCGTTCGAGGGAAGGGGCGTGCCAATAGGTCAGTTGTCAGTATATAACCCATATTATTCTAATTTGTCAATACAGTTTTTTAAAGCTTCACAAACACTTCAAACCATATATAATATTTCTTTGTCTAATGAAAAATCGAATGAATCTATCCCATCTGCATATCAGCTAAATACAAATATAGTTTTATAGAAGTGGATAGATCACAGTATTCTAGGTAAACCCGGCCATTAATACATTTAAGTAGCTACATAAGCACTTATCATTGTGTTGTCACATTTTGAGTGAGTGTGGCTGTTTACTTTTTTACATTTTCTAAAAAACTGCTGATTGCCTTAAATTGAAGCTAATTTGTTTCACTTGTCAGTATGTAGATATGAACTTTTTTTCATTCCTCTGCTCTTCTCTAAGCTGCTATTGAATTTAGCATTATTATTGCTGTTGTTGTTTTTTATTACCCAGACATATTTATGTTAAAATTGTTTGTTTGCCCAGCCATAACAAATTGTTTATGCTGAAATCATTAAATTAAATGTTTTTATTGTTTTTTTAATTTCCTCTGAATTCCTTGCCACGTCACCATTTTCCTCTCTCAGCACTATGTTTGCAGTCAGCATATTGCGGTAGCTTTGATTTATGTTTTTTTTTTTTTCTTCATTGTTGCTCTCTACAAAGGAATGCAGTGATATTAGTTTTATCACATAACAAACTTAAAGTCTCACAGGTATTAATGTGGAAGAACATTACACTTTGTCTGTGTTCTGTTAATTTGACTGATTCAGAGGAAATCGTCCACAATGATTGAATTGATGGTATGTCTCAGGTGTTTCGTTAATTGAGTCTCATCTGGCTTTTGTAATTAAAGTCTATTGTGACTGTACATTTTTCAAGTATGCAAAGTAAGAAAAAAAGAAAGAAGCTTTCAGTCAGAATGCAATGCACAATAGCTTTTGAATGACTGTCAATGGAAAAAGATGCTATGTGTTCCCAGATGGTTTCACAGCATCTACCAACAGGCACTAAATGAACCATACTAACTAGCTAAACTGTGACCTTTTGCCCAAAATAAATGGTAGTGGGTGGCAGTGTGACCGCATTTTAAATCGCACATCTTTGACCTCTTCTGACAGCCCTCAATTAATGAGAAATCATACTAAGAAGCGTGCATAAATTTTATATTAAATTTGCATAACATGCTTGATGATCAAAAGGGTACAGTATATGCTACAATTCAAAGGTTTGGGGGCTTTAAAAAAAAAAATAAAAGAAAGATAGAAAGAAATTAATACTTTAAAAATACATTTTTTTATGTTACCAAGTATTTACATTTGAAAATAAATAAAATCACAAAAATATTAAATATCACAGAAATATTAAGCAAGCACAACTGTTTTCACCATTGACAGTCAAGTTTTTCCAATTGTTTATTTAAATATGTGTAATTAACTTGTTTTTTTGCAAGAAGAAGTTTTCTTTCTTGTTCATGAATGCCTTGATATGGTGCTCAGCTAGTTGTGGCAATATTAAACATGCATTCTTACCTTTTATTTTTACATTTTTTAAATAGTTTATTTTTTTAATTCTGGGAATTAATGTAAACATTACAGGAATTTGTGTTGTACGGAACCAAATTGCTAGTAATTGCCACAACGTGAGTAATATAGATCTAAATCAAGGTATAATCAACTAGAATAATGTTTTCCCTCTGATAAGACTGCAAGTGTTTTAAGTGTTAAGCTTCAAAGGCAACTCGCTCAAGCAAAAAATGTGTTTGATCAAGGCACTGTGATTTCTCCACCCCTTTACGGCAAAAATCTGTGGATCAACACAACGACACACACACACACACACACACACACTCGCACATACTTATGTCCACCTTCTTCTACTAACTTTAGAGTCCCATGTGTTTGTATCCTCAGCAGCGCAGCACACTGATAAACTTCCTGCTATTTAATGGCGTTCACTCTGAGGTTCATTTGCCAGCTGTTCTTATCTTACCGAGATGGAATGACTGGAAAATGGGGAAAGATTTATTTCCCCTGACATCTTTAATTTGGATTTGCTTTTAAAAGCCATGACAAGTGGATGTTGTTTTTTCCATTCTATTCTCTCTCACTGAGGCCCTCTGATTGCTAGGTTCTTTACATTTTCCTATTCCCATCTGACCTGATGTCAGAGATGTGAGGTGTATTCAGGACTACAAGATCCGAGATTGTATTGGGAATTGACAAGACGAACAATACTACAAGCTTGTGAGTCGTTCAGAATTAAATAGAGAATCTTAATCATGCAGTGAATGAATGCAGAATTAAAATGCAATGAAAATCCATTCATAAAGCTAACTGTTGTGATAAAAAAAAAATTTTGTATGAACAGAAGCAAAAAATGCGTATATTTATATGTATTAATGATCAATTTAATGGTCATGAATTATACTTTTTTACATTTAGATTGTTTTGATTTATATGTACACACACATACACACTGTAGTTTTGGATATTGTCCAAGTGACTTTATGGTCCCCTGTGGCTATGCGTGTTTTTGTCTGCCAATCAGTCCGGTTCATTTATCTTGCAGCCTATCACATTATCTCTTTCTCTCTATCAGCTGGAAGTCAGAATGTATCATCTCCTGCAATGAAACTAAAAGATCAGCTGCAATCATCACACAGACTTAGGAAAAACTATAAAAAGCCTCCTATTAGTCAGGGGCTGCCTACATTTCCAGGTTTAGTTGTGGAGTCAGAGCTCGATTCATACACACACACACACACACATACGCACATAAACCTCTCGAGTCTAGGGGAATTAGTGTGTGTCATCTTCAGTGTAGATTTTCATTACCCTGTAATGGAATTTCCTAAATTTGTATTACATTTATATATTCTTGTATATGTAGAACTAATCAGTATTGACTGTATCTAATTAGCGAGCAAGTCAAGTGTCACAATTACTTTCACACATATTTAATAACAAACCTAACCAGTACTGTCGTTTTAATTTACACTATATCTATTAGACAGATAGATAGATAGATAGATAGATAGATAGATAGATAGATAGATAGATAGATAGATAGATAGATAGATAAGTGTTGAATTTCTGCACCCATACACCTTTTCCTCTATTGCTGGGACTGTCTGTTTTTTGCTGTTTTTCACTGCTTCTGTGTAGGATAAAGATAGAGTTTCCTCTTCTCCAGGTGATGGATGGCCCTGCTGCTATTTTGGGGGGCTGATGGGGGATTGCCTCTGTGGAGATCAGCATATAAAAGATCTAGTCAGCATCGGTCTGACACTGCTTTACTGTTCCGCCAATAAAGCTCACAGAAATATGGAGGGACATTACCCTTACGCCACACACCAGAAACAGACCTGCTATATATTCTTAATTTAATCGTGCCTACACTTTAATCCTATCCTCTCAAATAATGTACGGACAAGGCTGAACTTGAGTCAGCATCCCGTGACTGTGCTCGACAGGTTATTCTGCAGTTCACTTTTTAAAATGTATTTTCATCAGAACGGACATGTGTGATTTTAGGCTTGTTTACTTTAATGGAGTGATTCTTAGTATAAATGTTTTAATGTATTTTATTTAGTTTGTAATATTAATTTATATAATATGTTATATTATGTATAGTATAAAATAAGATATACTATCTAGTGAGCAGTGAACACTGCATAGGGGCCCTATGAATCGGAACGCTGCTTCTCGTGTCTCGCTCTGCTAATTGCATTATTCTGGGTTCATTGATATTGATACTAATGCGGGCCCTGTTATAAATAAGCTCAATTAAATTAATTCCTTGCTCCTGAATGAGCTCCAGGTTCATTGTGTTTTGCTGAAGGTACAGATGTTGATGAGAAACTCAAGCATTCAGAACGATAGAAAAAGCCACAGTTGCACTAATGACTGAACCCCGAGGAGTCACTGTTATTACTTGTAATTTCAAATCAGCCCACACACTGTTTGATTGTGAGCTGCTTTTTACATAAGGTGCTGCACTTTTGTATTGTAATCTAGCAAGACTTTTAGCTTGTTTGATGCATAGTTCAGTGTATGAGTAAAAATAATATTTGGACGCTCTCTGACGTTATGATGTACATATGCGTAGCTTCCCAAATTACATTCAAATTGTACTTTTAATCTGATTTCCAACAACATTTCATTGTTTAAAACACCAAAAAGGATTCTAAATAAACCATAGTTTAAATGTTTTTGGATTTTGATTTGTAGAGACTGATAAAAGCAGTCAGGTGTGTCTGTGCTCAGGTGCATGTGTGGAGATCTCAGCGTCTTCCTTTAGGACATTGAAGTCCCAGACAGAATAAAATGCTACAGTATATGGTCTGGTCTAACCAGAGATATAACCCAATTAATCCTGCAGCAAAAGAGCTGTGGTATAGTAATGTTAGTCCTGAGAGAAAGCACTTTATCTCCCTCTCTATTTCCATGCCCAGCAGGTAGATTATGCCATACTTCAGTGAACTACTCATTTAGCAGTGAATGTCTCATTTCCCTTTCCTCTTTCTCTCCCAATGTGTTCTCTCTCCTTCCTAACCCATTGAGGCTTATGTTCCACCACCTGCTATATATTCCTCTCCTGTGCCAAACCTTGTTTCTGACTATTTTCAATAGTGTACTCGCCACTTCCACGAGAATGCATTCTTTCCCTTGTTTCATTTTTCTACAGATTTTTTTCCCCCTGCCTAAGGGCACCTCTTCTTGTCTAGTCTTCTCTGTAAACAAACATTGCATAACATTATCCATTATCTCACCCGGTCTATAAAGCAAGACCAGCGTGTTGCATAACCAGTTCCTTATTCAGTATGTGCTATTTGGTACCTCTCACGCTGATGACCAAACCCACAGCTGTTGCATAAAACCCACCTGCTCTACTTCTCTCGTATCTCATGTGAGGTATTTGTCTCTTCCAAAAATGCAATTTTATTGCTCAGTGGGTTCTGTATAACAGCTCAGGACAGACACTTAATTGAGTTCTCAGTTTAGTTTGTCTCAGGGTCCAATGTTAACACTTCCCAAGTGCCAAATCTGAGTAAAAAGTGGCTTTGGTGGGATAAGAAAATACTTGGCTTGAACATTTATATGGAAGTGGAACATAATATAGGGTTTCAGTCAAATATTATTCAAAAAGTAAAATCATATTAGCGTGTTTTATCATGTATCCTCACAGTTATTAAAGTCATATAGGTTTTATAGCCCAGATAATTTAACTGATGAAAGAAAAAATTAAATCAGCTGAATCTTACGAGCATAATTTAAAGCAAACAGAACAATTTTAACACATTTTCTGTGTTTTTGTGGAAGTGTTTGCTGTGTTACTCACTGAGTACTTTATATACATGCATGTGTGAGAGCGTTAGGGCGGTGGGGGTGATGGTTGCAGTATTGATCAGTGCGTGTTTGTTGGGCAGGGTAAACGGCTGTGATAGATGGCCGTGTTAAGGAGGTGTGCTATTCCCTGTGGCTCCTGTCCTGGTGGGTCTCCACACAGCCCTTGCTTTGCTAATGAAAGCAGATGCTACGGTGAACAGGTCAGTGCAGGATCAATGGCTCCCTCACTCAGGAAATGACACAAATCAATCTATGTCAAATCTGCCACTGAATAACACCTCCCAGGAGAGAAAGTGTTTTTGGATTCTTGCTCACCCAATTTTTTTCTACTTCCAATCAATGTGCCTTAATTCCCAAGAAGTGTTGTAAAGAGGGTAAAGATCACACTGTGCTTAACAAAGGCTCATGCCCACACTGAACGTATCAGAATGTAGCAAAAATCTGCTTTTTTATTCTCTTCTTCAATAAAGGGATTTTTTTCAGGAATACAATATAGCCTATTTATAATAGAAATACACAGTATGGATTGTGCTGAATCTTTTAAAAACATGCACCTTGATTTAACATCACTTTTCCCCAGCACTGTTTTTTAACAGGATTCAAAGAAGAGAGCAAAAACTAACACCTGCATCGGCAACCCACCTTCTCTCTCTACCTGTAGAAAGAGGAAAGACCATAAACATGAGACAAATGGAGCAAACAAGAAATAATGTGCAGTTATTTGGTCATTATAACAAAATGAACTCCAACAGGCCGATCAGGACCAAAATGCAAAGTGGACATGAAACCGTTACTGTGTAGGAAATTGGTTGTCCATGACAACAGTCAAATATGCTTTTTATTGATCATTATACAAAAATATTTGACGACAGAACTCCACAGTTGACCAATTAAAGTCAAGTATTTTAGAGAGCCGTGCAATATTTGAAATGTATTACTGACGTCACTTACACCCTATTCAGCAGGATCCTGTGGAGCTCCATTAGAGTGACCAATCTTTCTACAACTAGATTATAGTTGTGCAGAGAGGTTAGTGTCATATAACCATGTGTTTTCTTGTCAGATTTAGATTACACCTCAAGAATATTTTTTTCTTGTAAAGGAACAGGAAGGGAGTTATAAGCAGGCAGGGTATATTTGGGCTATAAAAAGATTTACATTATTAATGTATTGTTTAAGCCTAGATACAGTGGAATCCAAAAGGGAAAATGTAATATAATTTATTTTTCTTATAACATTATTAAAAAAAATTTGGAATGCACTAAATTGTGGTACCCGCTGCTCTGCACACTTTCACAAGCCATTACACCATACATCAACCGTAAACTACTTGCACTGCAAGTCGGGGGAAGGGTAGCAACACTTTCAGAATGATACCGTTTTTATGTTCAAAAACAGAGAGGTGTGTGCGTGTGTATGAGATGGAGCGAGAGAGCTTGGATAGACAGGCTCCCTAGCTACTGTATCCTTACATGGACAATGTCAATACAAGCTTGACAGATTTGGCCCATCTGCTTTCCCTCAAAATATCATTAATGCCATAAAAAGCCAGAGGTAGAAGGGAAGATGTGAGCGTTTGTATAGACATACGTCTGGAACCGAGTGTGTGTGTGTTCTGTCACTCTGCTACTGAGTGGAAACTCTTTCACGTGCAGATAAGACTGGAAAAACTTCATCAGCTGTTTTAGTTTTAGACAATTCTGCCATAATCTTCCCATTTTAATACAATTTGGTGTCAATATAGTTTTGCTGTTCCCCGACCAGCTTTTCATGTGCTCTTATGATGCTTGTGGTTTCTCTAGTGATGAAAATCCCTCTCTGATGCGGCAGATTTACTGCTGCAGCCGGGGTGAAAATTAACCCCAAGTCTACAATAGAGTTTCGGCACACTGCTTGTAAACAGTCCAATTAAAGCAAGCTGTGGAGAACACTTTAGTGGGTTTTGCAGTGACCCCATGCATTAGCAAAGTGTGAGGGCCCACCAGGGGCAAAACTGCATTTGGAGGAAAAGAAAGTGAGACAGAGACCATAATCATAGGCAGCTTTCAAAGTGGGTTGACACTTTGTATTTTGCCACATATTTTAAGTATTATGTATGTTATGTACTGCATATTTACATACCGTTATAGTTTGAGGTGATTAGAATTTTTGTTTAATTTTATTTATTTGTTATTTATTAAATAAATTTAGTTCTTTTTATTTTTCTATTTATCTAAAAAGAAAAGAAAAAAAAAGGAAAATATATATTAGTCTTTTAGGACTCCTGCTGTTCTGTTTGGATGGCATCTAGCTGTCAGGAAATACCAATTATTGCATGTTAAATAATTAATTACCATCAATTAAAGCATGTAATTGTGACAGTAAGTGACAGGCTTCAATACCAACAGCTTTTCTGAGCTTTTCTTATTAGACATTTTCACTCCGTCCACCCAGAGCTGGAATCGTTGACCATTCCATCTTAACCCAAAATCTTCTTCCACAGACAGAGAGAGGGAGTGTGTTTTTAAGTAAAAAGCTTCCTTAAACACACATTAGCTTCGTTTAAGCTGCTCTTTCTCTCCTCTTATCCTTCCTTGAAGCATGTCTCAAGTTCTTCCTGGATTATTTATTGTCTCCCTTTCTAATTTACCTGTGTCAACCAGAGGAAGCGTGTCGACACAGCACAGCCAGCCGTGACAGAGTCTTTCCTGTAAACATTTGTGTTTGTCGCGTTTTTGTGTTTAATGGAGCTAGCGGAGCGGGACCGCCAGCAGCGATGGTGAGTGTGAGGTTTCATGGTGCGGTTGAACTTTTTGGGGTGAATGAGTTCAAAGTGTTGGTAAATGATGGAGATTTCCATCTGTGTGAAGTCTTATTGAGCAATAGAAGATTGATGAATTCCACTAGCAGCTCTTCTTTTCTAAGCAATCTTTCGCACTTCTTTTCCCAAATGATTTTTAGATGTGTTCTTTCCTTTTAAATCAGCTTGATATAAGCTTTTATATGGTTTCAATTTAGTTTTTTCTTTTTTGATAGTGTAGGTTAAGAGCATAGATGACAAAGGGAATGAAATGACGGACTGATGAAAATAAGGAAAATAAGCTAGAGAACATATCTAGAGTGAAGTGAGACATAGTAAATGGGTAGTTTGTTGAGGACCGCTGGATTTGAGCCTTCTCTTCACTGCCTGTGGTTAAAGTGGCTGCTAAGCTTCTTTTGCGGTCCAGACTGATGTGGTCTTCACAGACAGCACAGTAGCACTCACTGTTATCACGTCACAGCTCAGTGCTTGAACCTCGGCATCTATTCTTTTGTCTCATCACATTTAAGGTTAGGTAGTTGCAATACAAGTTCTATTTTATACTATTTTATACATTTACATTTATGCATTTGACAGACACTAACAAGCGTATAGCATTCAGCATGAAGCTTTTATAAACTTTATTTTATTTCAATAAAAAAAAATCATACAAATTCACATGATTTTTAAAGAATTAATAGATATTTTAAAAATACATTGATCTATTTTCTAATTAAAATGTATTTCTAAATAAAATATAATATTATTTTCTCTCTCTCTCTCTCTATATATATATATATATATTAGGGATGCAACGGTACAGTGAGCCCACGGTTCGGTTTGTATCACGGTTTTCTGGCCA
>JAUCMS010000022.1:20785347-20800699 GCA_032357445.1 Enteromius radiatus
TGCAAGCCTTTTCCAGTTTAGACAGCTCTTAACATTTACTTTAATCTAGGACTAGTCTTAAACCCTGTTCGGGAAACTGGCCAATTGTGTTTAAACTATGCATAAACACTACTTCACTCGCTTAAAATATAGAACAGAGAGAATACAACGTTGTATATTATAGAATATACTCAGAGTTAATAAGGATATGTTTAGTTTGGGCTCACTTTGAGACATAATTTTAAAAATATTTTGACACCATGTTCTTTCCTGTAATTAGGTAGCCTTTCAGTTTTAAGAGAAGGTCATGAACCTGATTCAGCCAGAACATTGTATTGATGCAACAGTGGCGTTATGTGATCAGCTTCAGGACCCTGGACAGCACCATGCCTGATTAGACTCAACCTCATGTTAAAAACACCATCATTTCTCACCTTACAGAGTTTCAGGTGTGTTCAGTGTTTATCTCTGTTATCTCGGATAGTTGTATACCGTATTTTTATTTTTTGGAGTGGTTACTCTTTTAATGTACTTTTTAAACAACAGAAACAGTTTTATTATTATTTATAATATTGGGTTACTCCTAACACAGTAGATAGAAACAGATAACATTGTCAGAAAAAAAAAAACACAATAGTGAAATTCACAGAAAAAAAAAAGGTAAACATAAGAATAAAATAGTGGTTAATATAACAGGCATCATCAGGATTTTTTTTTACGTAATGTAGGTCATTTGTACATTTTTACTGATAAAATGTATAAAAAGGTATATACTTTAAGGGCTTTAAGGGTTGGTAGGTTATTTTATCGAAAAATACACTATAAACTATAATATTGTGAAATGTTGTTAAAATTTAAAATAGCTGTTTCCTTTGTCTTGTGATCAGGACAATTTAATATGCATTTTAATTTGGTGATCAAGAAAAAATCTTATCAAGGTTGTGCAAGTTTAAAAAAAAAGTTAATTTTAACAGTATTATTTGAATGGAAAATGTAAAAGATTAGCATCTTTACTGCATACTATAAATATAAAGAATAAATATTTTCTTTTTTTTATAAAAATAAAGACATACATTTATACGTATACAGTACACACTACTATATATAAATATATATATACACACACACACGCACAACTCTGAAATGCTGGAATAGATTTTGTGGAGGCAAACCTCTGTGAAATAGATGAATATTTAAAAATGTTGTACAAGATGGACTTTTTAGTGGTCAAATGTATGCCAATGAATATCTGTTCTGTCCTTTGAAGGGAGATCCCTGCTTTTCTCTTTGATACACATCTCTGTAGTTGTCCTCATTCTCAAATCCTCAAACATGCTCAGCAGTTGCTGGTGGATGGATAGTAGATCAAAGAAATCCATTCATGAAGCTTGATTCACAATGGTCATACAGGAATATAAAGTAGTTTGTATATTTGTTCTTGTGATGCAGTGTGTTTGGATTGATTTAAATATAAATCATCCAGCATCACGCTGCTCTGTATTCACAATCTCTCTGGAGGCCTGCATCCATGCAGCCACATTAAAACTTCTCTCAAAACTTAGCGAGCTATTATTAGGCTTAATCTTTGATCAGCTCTGCATGCTGCCATTTCAAATAGCTGTGTAGTCTATTTTCTGGCAGTTAACAAAGTTAATTAAAAATCCCCAGTGCAATTTGAGAACAATTAAACTCCAACATACTGATCTTTTCCTGCCAGCTCTAAGCATACACCTGACTAGCCTGGTGTTCTTTTTATAGTGCATCCATGGCTGCACTATATTGATAGTCCTCGGTTATTCTAGTTTTATTCTAAATCCCTAATCCAAGTTTAAAAACTTCTACAATTAGTTACAGCAGTCTGTTTAAACTGAGCAGATTTCTTTTTTGAAAACCTCCCATTGACTTTCAACTGCTCTGACTGTTAGAATAGAATACAATGTTCAGCATTCAAGAAACAAGAGTGATGAGGTCATTGTGCTCTTTGTTGAATTGTACTTTGGTCGTCTGCCTTGCATCTATTTGCATACTGAATTGTGATTGGTCTTGAATGGTACAGTAATTGTACAAACTCTTCTGAGCGGCTGACAGAAAAGAAGACGTGTTGCTGTTGCAAGCACTTGTGTTTCCTTCAGGAACATAAATCTAATTGCTCTCTGAATTGTTTGTGGCTTGTATGCCAGCGTGCTAGTTTTGAGGGTTTTCAAATGAAGCGTTGAGTTATGATAACGAAATTAAGCCGTGTCAAGATCTATCTGAGTTTTCAAGGGAATCGTGTAGATGCAGCAGCGGTCAGTTTTGACTAGCTTCCTTAGCTTGACTTCATGGCAAGGTTTCGTTCTCATGACTGGCTTCACTGAACCCGGAACAGCAACATGCAGTGTTAGATGACAGCCCTAATTATTCATGACAGGCCTGCGTTCAGCCAGCCAGAGGAATGCTCAGGAACGCAGCAGACTGAAAAAAACAGCTTTAATTTAGCACAGAGTAACACTTCTAATGACTGATCATACAGGCAGTGTCCAGTTATCAAATAAATACAAGCTCATGCTCTCACATAAACATATTCAGCATCTGGATTGCAAGTAATACAAGCATTTTCCCTTCGCTCTGTCTGCTGCTGATCTATCATTCTTTCTTACTTTCATACACTAGAACTCTGGATTTGTGATTAAGAAGTTATTCACTATTCAATCGCGGCAAACATCAAGGACGTTGGCTGTTTCAGTTTTGTCAGTCAAACTCCTTGTGAAAGAGAATTCACTCTGTTCTGTTACTGTCATGATTTTAGCGGTTTCGCTAAAATACCCGACTGAATCTGAATCATTAGACTACGCTATCGCTATTCAGACCCCTGTGTAACCCGTGAAAAGCCCATTCGATTGTGGAAGCATCAATCAATAGCCAGTGGCTTTGAAGATGTCAGGGCAGCGCAGGCACATTCAGTGCCACCTACTGATTGTGTGTTATTGCTGTCATTAACCCAGGGCCTGTGTGAAGCTCCGGTCAGAGCTGAGTTGTGTTTTGCGCTCTGTTCCAGCTGCAGTGGAAACAGCAGCCAGTGTCCAGACCTTCCTGTTCAGACGGAGGAGAACCATTAGAGGCTCAAGCCAAATCAGAGCCAGATGTCCACAGGCTATTTGTACAAGCCATTCAATAATTCACAGAGCAGCCATTATAACTCAGGCTGTATGGTGTTTGGATGCTGGATTACCCATGCTATATTTTATATTAATCCAATGGAAAATGAATGATCATATTCATCTTGTCAGGAACGCTGAGCTCTAAACCAGCCAACCATCTGAAAACCTCTTGTCTTCAAAACTTCTATCTCGTTGCTTCTTCTCAAACCATCTCTTCAGTGCTCCTCTTATCTAATGTTTTTTTTTTTTTTTATCTCACTTCTTTTTTTCTACTCCCATCTCTCATCAGGCTGTATTGTAGATGCTGGATTACTCATGCTATACGTTGCAGTAATCCAATAGAAATGAGTTTTCTTGCTTCAACTAATCTCCCTCTATCCTCTTCGTGTCTTTTAATTCTTCCTAGTTGCGTTCATCAACTGTTTTATTAAATGATGTTCTTCACATAGTTTGATTGTGTGTGTGTTTGGTGTGGCAGACAGCAACACCGCCCTCTACCGTGTCATGTTTGATCAGACAGTACACACTGCAGGTGGCCTGGCTAATGGAGAAATATTTGAAATTCCAAATCCGAGTATGTCATCGTTGTCTGTTTGAATGCTTCTCAAAGTCAAAACAGCAATCGCAACAACACAAAACCCGAAAACACACAAACGCGAACAGAAACAGGTGTTCAGCCAACTAAATGCTACTGTAACCTTTCCCTCCCTCTTTTTCCTCACTCTGTTGCATTGCAAAGCAACAATAAAACAATACAACTGCAAGCTGACATTTGCATACAGGCACTCTCTCGTACATTTACACACACAGGGCGCTGAATTGGTAGGTGGTGCTGTGTTTTGTCTTGCTGGTGGAAAAGAGGTCCCTGGGGTTCAGAGCTTTGAAAGCTCAGATGTCTGGGTCTGTGGGAGCCTGGCACTGTGACCACACAGCTCTGAATGCTAAAAGACACATTGTCTGGCCCCAATGTTTAGCAGAGAGCTGGTACCTGCAGCTGTTTGTTCAAAAAAAAAAAAAAAGTCATTTCTTCCTGGTCCAGTATTTTCATTCCCCCCCACATCTGACTTTGAGAGATCTTTCAAATAGCTCTGAAAAATGTGTCTGAGTGCACGTATAATGCAAAAGCCTGTGATTGCTTTCATTTATACTTGAATGCTTTGACATTTTTATTTATGTAAGCACATTTTCTTGGTTCAATTAAAGCACAGTGCACTCAGACTGTTGTTATTAAAGCAAATTGGGTCAAACTAATGTACATTTTTACTCAAATATTTGTGCTGACAATAATTAGGCATAAAAACAAATACTAAAGGAATGCAAAATAGATGCGTTTTCACTATTGGTCTCAGAATGTGTTTTGAATCACCACTACTGTTTTGTGTGTCTATTGGGTTACAGTAATGACTATAGCAGAAGCCCTTTTCTTAGGCACATTGTGTGTGTGTGTGCAATTGTCCGTATGCATGTTTAAATGCAATAAACATGTTCTAGTTGAATAGCACGACACCAGTTTGAGCGTAATGGTTGTGGTCTGCTATTACCACCAGGATATGGAAAGCGCTATATCCTGCAATGACTCATAAACTCTGTCACGATCCAGTCTTTGGGGATTGTAATACTATGGAGTGTTATGAGATTCACAGAAGCCCTCACACTAACCGAAAGAGTCTGGTTTGTGTGGGTGTACATGTGTTAGCCAAGCACTAAAAGGGTGAGGAGTAGGTCAGACAGACTGTGTCTCACTGACAAAAAGAAAAGAAAGACAGAGAAACAGGTGAGGGCTGTCAGCACGACTGTGATAACAGCTGTTAACACACTTACAGTACATACAAATGCCACAGCTAGTTTGTCATTGATCACAGACAGATACACAAGCAGTAAATAAACACCTCTCAAACTCTTTACACTCCACCTGTAAAGTATGATGCTCAATTAGGCCTTGCAGCAGTAGTGTTGCTGCATTAATAATTATAGAATGATCTTTCAAATATTTAACGATTGAGTCTTTTCGTGCATTAAAATGGACGTATCATGGATAACCAGATCTGCCTTGCTCTTAGAAATAATAGTGTACAGCTAGATTAATCATTCAGGTATCAATCATTGTATTTAGAAACTTATGAACAATAGCTTAAAAGCTGTATTAAACGGAGGATTGCCGGTCATAACTGAGCTATTAAATCTAATTTACATACATTTCAATTCAAAAAAATATTTTATAATTCAAATTACCTTGTTTAATGTTTTTCAAAGAAGTCTCTAATGCTTACCTAATTTATTATATTTATTTAAAACATTTCTTATCAACATTGTTGAAGACAGTTGTGTTTTTGGGGAACCTATTTTATGTAAAGTTCTTTACTTTCACATTTGAACGGTAGTCTGAAATATAGATGTTGCAAATGGCCATTTCAAATGACATATACAGTGTAAAAAATGGCCGTGATTTTAATGAGGAAAAACTGAGAAAATGGTTAATGGTAAATTCCTGTAAAATTTAGAGGGAAAACCTGTAAACTGACCAGAATTCCCTGCATTGCATTTCAAATGTTGTTTAAATGTTATGTTTTTTCTTTGAAATAACTGTTTCTTCTTAGTTTTTTCTTATCAGTTATGTTTATTATGATTGTATATTACATGTAATAAATTAATGTTTATTGCATATTTCAGTTTAACACCATGATGGTGTTTAGTGTTTGTGTGAATGACACAGAGCACCTTCTATATATGTTCATACTGTATTTAAAAGCTGCTTGTGATGGGCTTTGGTTCATGTTGGTTTATTAACATTATATCAGTTAATGAAATTGCGGTATTTAACTGTAAATTTAACTTACAACTGTAAAACCTAAAATTTTGTTACCCTATTTTTTACAGTCGAATTCTGGCAAGCACAGCTGCCGCAAATGAACTGTTCGAATCTTTTAGTCAGATTAAAAAGCGACGTTATATAGACTGCTTACTAGTGCATTTACGTTGCATCAACCCCCAAAAGACATCTTTGTTTTCAAGTAATGGCTGAGACGTTTGATCCAATATTCTTTGTTGTTTTATATAAAATGCTTTTTCATCTGTGTTGAAACCTTGAACCTACTATTCGGTATGTAGCATCACTGTATGCTCAAAGTAAGAGAATGAGTTAATGTGGTTACATATGCATATGTGCTGCAAAATCTTTCACTGGCAAGAGCGAGAGGGTCAGAAATGGTCATGTGAACAATTATGATACAGGAAACCAATTATAAGTGGAGCTGAGATGGGAAAGAAATAATAATAATATACAAAATTGCAAAGTATGGTTCCTTTCAATTAAGAAAGAGGTTGAGGCTAAAGGTAAAATAGAGAAGACTGTGCTGGATGTAAAAAACAGGCTCCCAGACACAATGTATTTACAGGAAACACAAGGAAAGCAGTTGCTGGAAGACACCGTGATGTCTGCTAGTTCACTCAGACAGCATACGGCTGCACGTCTCGCACAGCTGCATCTGCTTCTGAAAACGAAGAGTCCATCTCTGTTCTTTACCTCAGGCCAATGTTCTTAATGGCCTGTTTATACAGGGTGAGAGCAAAAGGGAAAGAGAAAATGGGACAGATTCAGCATACTGCACCAGAGGGACAGCAGGAGAATGCTTGTTCTGTATGTTCCTGTAAATAGCTCTCAGACAACAGCAGAGAAGCCAGGGGGTGTGTGGTGTGTGCAGTTACACACACATCTATCATTAGTGAAACTTTGCAGCTTTAATGATGCTGAAAGTGCTGATTTGTTAGGGAAGTTCTTTATGCGAGAGTGTCATTCAGGTTCTTCAAAAGCTGTTACGTTTACTGGTCAGTTGCTAAAAGAGCTGTAGAAAAGCACCAGCGGATTCAATTGCGATCTAATGCCTTTCTGAAAGCTCTCAGATTCATTCAGTGTTCTTTCACAGGGTTCATCCTGAGATTTGTTAAGGTGCTTTCACATCAGAACAAAGAAACCTTCATTTTCATCTCTCAGTTGCTCAGGTGAAGTCACACAGAACAGGATACAGTTACTTCAGCTGTATGAGTAATGTTTTTCCTTTTTTGTTCCCTGGCAGGTTCACTTTGGTGTTTGGCTGTCTGGTTCTGTCTGTATTCTCCACCATCCCTGCTCATATGGACCTCTCCAATCACTGTCTCCTTATTCTGGTGAGACACACACACTTACTTACTGTATAGAAACAAATTGCCCATAATGAAACATTCAAAATAAAATGTAGTGTTAAATGAGAAAATGTAGCTTGGAACTTGAATTGTTTGTATGGGGGAAGTTTGCTTAAAGTCACTACATCACAATTTGGCAGTGATGTCAGCATCGCTACTCTTCAAAGTTTGAGTTAGTTTTTTAAAGAAATTAATGCTTTTATTGAGTGAAGATGCAGTAAATTGATTGAAAATGAATTGTCACAAAAGAGATTTATTACAATTAAATGTTGTAATTCTGGAAAACCACACTACAAAGGAATAGTAGTGTTGGAAAGTTGTTATAGTTATCAATATTGTGGCTCTTAAGACCAGGGTTGTAGGGTCAGCGAAGGTACATTTTGATTTGTTGTTGACTTTAGGTCTTAAAACAAGGTCTCAGTGTTTCTTTCTGGTCTGGTGTTCAAAAATCCCTTCAAAAACGTTAAAAGACGATCACTTGGATTAGGCCATTTGATACATGTTGTATTATGCTGGGCTGGTTTCATCCTTTCACTGAGATGTTTTACTGGCTGATGGGATCCTCTCAGGTGACAGCAGAAAGCAGCATGGTTATTGAGCACCTCAGTCCCAGCGGACGCTTGGTGGAGCTGGCCAAGGTGTTCCTGTTTCAGTTAAAGAGGCTGTATTGAGAGACATTTAGAGAATCTAAGCTGACCTGAAAGCAGTAGAGGATGGTGTCTACCCCCACTGGTGGGAAAGCAGGACCTGCACAGCCTCCAGTATCAGATAGTGCTCAGGATAAGTAAACAGTGTTGTGTCAAGCCGTGGGAAGCCCAGCTCGGCTGTCAAAGTGGATCAGGACAGGACAGTTTAAAAGCCTATCCCAGGCCTCTTACCCCTCAGAGATGGGGCAAATGTGAAATGTGACCTGGGAAAAAGTTGATTTGTCCATCAGCAGCTGCAAAGAGGACTTGATATTCAGAAAAAAAATCATCATCAGTTTTTTAAAACATCAACAATTTCACATCGAATTCCATTAGAGAATTTTTCCAACACTAATTTAATTTGATTTTCTCTTTCTGTTTAATAAATTAAAAAACAAAACCTGTAAGCCACTAAAACAAAATTCAAGGTTTTATATAGAGAAATAAATAAAGAAATATATATATATATATATTGGAATTAATTTCTTATTTATATAAGACATTAAAATATAAATTAAGAAAACTGAAATCTGAACACAAATAGAATGTATTATTTATATTTAAATAAATATTAAAACAAAGGTATTAAAGAAACATTACTAAATATAGGATAAATATAGTATAAATCTTTGAGGTCAATATTTATCAAACCATCAGATTTATTTATTAGATTAGATTATTTATGAAAGCATTTAAAAACCAGGCAGTATTAAAGCCAGACTTTTTCTTCAAAGTTATTTTTGCTTATGTAATTTTAATTTAATTAATTTATTTAATTTTAGAGTATTTCCAGTATTTTAAGCAACATGTTCAAATAAATCTTTGAACATTTATTTATATATGTACCTATCACTTGATTTCTTTGCCAATTATTTTTTAATTATTGTTCCCACTACTTAAGAATCAGTGCCAGGCAATCCAAAAGCATGAATGTTTCAACTGATGACTAGATTGTAAGCTCAATGAGAAATGGGGGAGCAGTTTAACGTAAATGTGCGGTGTTTCTCTGTGTTATAAAATCTATGCATGGAGACACATATTTTCATCAGGTGAAACCCTCTGTGAAGTGGGGTTTTTCTAACACCGCAATTAGCAAGCACCAGGAATGTGGCAATGATGGATTAGCTGATAGGTTAATTATGTTACAGTAGCTAGGCCTCCTGTGGTGTATCATGGTGTTTGTGTGTGTGTAATACACTAAAATAAGCATTTTTTTGTTGAGCTAGCTTTAATACTTTTCCATATCTTAAGTGATGTACCTGATGTCATGAAAGGTGCTTGTGTGTATTTTTGTTTTGCAGGAGTTTGTGATGATTGTTGTGTTTGGTCTGGAGTACATCATTCGCATCTGGTCAGCTGGATGCTGCTGTCGCTACAGGGGATGGCAAGGACGACTGCGCTTTGCAAGAAAACCATTCTGTGTCATCGGTAGGATAAAAAAACACATTCTTTGAATATGTGTATTTGTAGAGGGTGATGGATCTGCTGTGTTGGTGTGGATGTTGACGGATGCTCGATGGGCTAATGATAGCACCTCTGCTCCAAATCGATCACTGACTCAAACATACTTAATGACTGTGAGAGTTCTCTTGTAATTCTCTCATGAAGAAAAGCAGGCAATAACTAACCAATGAGGAATTACAGGCAATAACTAACCAGTGCTGTTTATATTTATTACGCGTGGTGTTGTGTTGTATGAGGGTAATTTAGGCTCTAGTGTGAATATATCAGTGTGTTGTGTGTCATGCACTGAACCTCATCTCCATTCATTAGGAGGCTGAGTTCCATCAGCCTCCCATCAGCCCTGAGACTAACTCTGAATTATGAAACACAGAGAAAAAGAAAACAATTTCTCTTCCCTGCTCAACACATTTATTCAGTGTGTCCCATTAGAAATTGTGTAAAGGTCTTTGCATCATTTATATATATATACACACACACACACACAGTATATATACTTGTCGACGCTTAATCTTAATGAAGCATGCTGACTTTATGTGACCAAATCCTCTATTATTTCATCTTCATGTTATCTAATTATAGAAAATATATAATTATAGAGAAAAATATATATATTTTTGACTTCATGTAGCACTTTTGCATGGCAACATAGTAACTATTAAAACGTTTTAATAATTAAAAATTTTAAACAACTAATTCATAAAGAAGAAATTCTGGAAAAATACTTTTTGGGCTGTTAAAAGTAACCAGATTTACCTTTAGTAGTGAATTCACCATGTTTCAAAAGTTTGGAAAGGCTCTTATTAATAAAAACAAAATTGTGCTATATTATTACATTAACATATACATATATTTACAAAGTTTTTTTTTTATATATATTTAAAAAGGTAATGTTTGTAATAATTAACATTGAAATATGATATTATTAAATAACATTTATGTAACATTCTAAATGTCTTTACTGCAATGTATTGCATCCTTGATTTATTCTTTGATCCTTGTGGTCTAAATAAAAATGTTTTACACTGGACACAGTCTGAGATCTAGAGTTTTGAACAAGGTGATGTCAGTACATACTGTACTTATATAATTATAAAAAATAAAACCTTGAGCTAAAAGTTTGTTTTTTAACATTTTTATTAAGATTGTGATTCAATTAGTTTTTGTGAGAAAAAAAAATAAGAAAATTGTGCCTTTCATGATTTTCAAAGTTTCTCAACTGGTAACTTACAATTTTTGGATTTCCATCTTGTAGTATGGCTTTTGTTCACAAGCACTACAAATCCACTGCCTTCATTTCCATCTGCTCATGTTCTTCAAGGTTCCATTTTCACCTTGTAGCAACCTTCAACAGGATTCAAATTTCAAATAACAGACTTTTAGGAGGCCACCTTCAGCATGTGTGACACAAGAACATTCTTATTTCAAACCTCAAGTGTAACATTCAGCAGGAAAATATGACGGAGGTGATTTGAGTAAAGAACAATATTATCCCTGGTTAAGACACGCTGGGAGCTGCAGAGGTTTTTCTGTGTGCTGCGAAGGATTAGATATGCTGTTCTGTAAGGCTGTGGCTTCTCGGCTCTCTCTTGGCCCCTCTCTCTGTCTCTGACCTCAGGGAGAAAGACATAACAGACAAGTGAAACAGCCTAATTTTTTTCTTTCTGTTCTTGATGTCTTAGAAATCAACAGCAAGCTTAGTTTATAGGTAGATGGACTCCGGTGCTCTTGAAATGGCTGGGTGGTCTTAGTCCTTGTTGAAGTTGGCTCAGTGATGCCAAAGTTAAGTGATAATGATATTGTGAGATAAAGATGACTGTGAGTCACTGATTCCATCTCCTCTAAATGACCAACTGCTGTAATTATTAATCAAAGTATTTCTTTTGCTTTCTTGGTGTAAACATGTACAAATGACCCCTGTCTCCTGTGTTTGTGTTTCAGACATCATTGTGCTCATTGCATCCATCGCAGTGGTTTCAGCTGGTAGCCAGGGTAATATTTTCGCCACGTCTGCACTTCGCAGTCTGCGTTTTTTGCAGATCCTGCGCATGGTGCGTATGGACAGGCGAGGCGGTACCTGGAAACTGCTCGGATCTGTGGTCTACGCTCACAGCAAGGTATACAGACCACTATTTAAGGGCAAAAATGAGAAAATGAGCTCAGGTCATGACATTGCGTGTGAGTTTTCATGTCGAGGCAGACATGTGACCCCACAATCAACCTCTTTTTCCAGCACTGCTTGGACTGAAACTCCATCCACAGGCTGCAGCCAAACCACACGCTTCCTCAGTCCTCAGTTACCCACCATTTAGTGGAGAGATTAGGGGTCCCCGCAATGAATCATTGTGGTTGATATAATAGCAGAGTTACTTATTTCTATCTCCTTTCAGGCTTAAGCGTTTACATTTTCCTGACATCCCTGATCAAACTGAAAAAAAAACCCCAGCTTAAACCAGCCTGGTTCGCTGGTCTTTACTAGTTTTGTCTGGTTTAGCTAGTCTCTCAACCTGACCCCTCTGGTTTTTGACAGCTTCTTTAAAACCAGAATAAAAAAGCAATTTTTAAATTCTAAAGCATTTTATTAAGATTGTAATTCAAAATAATTTTATCTGCAGAACTGTTCCAGCGCAGTTTTATGGAAAAAGAAAGATAAATAAGGAAAAAAAAGAAAAAGAAAAAACAAGAAAAGAAAAAGAAAATAGCACTCTTTGTTAGTGCTAGTTTTACAACCTGGCCATGCTGGTTTTATCTGGTTTAAACTGATCTCCCAGCCTCTCAAGCTAGTCACTAAACTAGTCCCCCAGCATGATCAGCCCAAAACCCATAAAATAAAGACCAGCAGGAGACCAGCAAGCCATTTTAGGCTGGTCCAAGCTGTTTTTCTACAGGAAACTTTAATATTTTTGTAGACATGACTTTAATTTGTTGGGTTTTATATTGTGATGTTTGTTTCAGGAACTCGTGACCGCCTGGTACATTGGCTTTTTGGTGCTGATCTTTTCTTCTTTCTTGGTCTACTTGGTGGAGAAAGAGTTTAACAAACAGTTTGCCACCTATGCCGATGCTCTTTGGTGGGGTACGGTAAGTCCACTTTAATTGCACTCTTTTTCGCTCTTCATTAACCACTTTCAGCATTTGAGCACATTTTCCTTAGAATGCGCACAAAATCCTTTTTTCACATCTATATACAATAAATCCACCCCCCACTGTCTGGTTTTAGGATGCTCAGTAATGCACATTGCCAGTATTTCATGCATTAATCAATAAGTGAGTTACAACCCTAGGCCTTGACAGGGTTTAGTTGTGGTCCGTACAGCAGGACTGGTCATGGTTCCTCACCAGCTGACTTAACAAATCAATGCATGTAATTTCCTGCTCCTACCAAGCACAAACAGAGCTGTTTCGAGGAGATGTGAGGTCAGTTGAGGGTATGGTGTTCTGCTGTAGAGCTCAGATGCAGAGACAAACCAGCGGTGGGCCAATATTATGCTGCCACACGGTATTTACTCTGGGTTGAGCCCAAGCCAGTGTCTGGAGTTGACAGGCAGGCTTCCGTGGAGGAAAACAGGAGAACGGGAGTCTGGCTTTGTATGTGAGCTCCCACACTCCTAGTCTTTGCCTCACAGCGTTGTGAAAGGCCGCAGTGCTCTTTGCATTTGACAAATCACTCACTTTTACTGGATGTGTTGAATTTGCTTTGGCCAGGCCTTTGTTTGAGTATCCCCTGCCTGCAAGAATCCAAAGCGCTCACTTATGAGTGTGGAAAGGAGTGCGAGATGTTAAACTGATCCATTTTTTTTTTTTTGACCAGCCACCAAAGTATTTCTCTTACTGAAAGATGGATCTAATATCTGTGTGGCCGTAACTTGAGAAAGCAGATTGGTGTTTATGGGTGTTTAACATGGCATAAATGGACAGAATTGACTGCACGTTTGGATGCCTTTGACTTTCAAATGCACCTTGGCCCAAAATTCGATATATGTTTGGCCGGCATGTAAATGCAGTCAGAGTGTGTAGGGGTTGCTGTTCCTCCTCCATACATGAGTGAAGGTGATATGTGGAGTGTTAAAGTACACTGCGGTCGTGCAACCAGACAAATAATTCAATGCTGTCTGTCTGTGGGAAGTCTTTAGCAATATAACCCTAGTCTTTTAAACATATAAAAAAAAAGGTTGACCCTTCATATTCTCACATCTTTCTTCAGATCACGCTCACCACCATTGGATACGGCGATAAGACTCCACAGACCTGGACTGGTCGGCTTCTGTCTGCAGGGTTTGCTTTGCTGGGCATCTCGTTCTTTGCTTTGCCTGCTGTGAGTAAGCTCCAACCTGATATGTACTGTATGACTCACATTCTGACATTAGAATAGATTGGGGTAAATATTATTTTACATAACAATGTATTTATAAAAATAGAAGTTAAGGCTCTATTATATTCAAAAATGGAAATTCTGTCTGCGTTTACTCAGCCTCATGTTCTTTCATATAAAACTTATCAAGACTCATGCACTCAATTTTCAAGTCTTATGATGTCACATGTGAAAAATAATTTGTATTCACCGTTGTACAAATGTTTGTAAAAAATCAAGCCCCAGGCGTTTCACTTGTGACACAGTAGGGGGGGGGAAATTATCACAATTTTCATAGTATGGAAATAAGATACTATGGAAGTAAGCTGTTTGGTTACCAACGTTTCTCAAAATATCTTATTTTTATGCTCTGCAGTAGTATAAGCATAGTATATAAGTATTTAAGCATTATTTAATGCTTTTTTTATCCTGACTCAAGTGATCTCACTTATGGGAGATGGGGGATTTGTGGTCTTTTAGGATGAAACTTGAAATCACTAAAACTGTTTTTGTTAGCTCAGGCAGAGCATTTGTACTGTGATGATTTTTATGATGTGTTTGAGAACGCACAGTATGTGTGACTGTAAAGCCCCTCAGCGGCCGGTCTGACTCATTCTCGTCAAGTGTTCTGTAACTCTCTGCTCACAAATGTGTCTTGCACACTCAGGCTATCTTAGTCCAAATCAGCGGATTCAACCTTTGTAATAGGGTGCGTTTGTGTTCTCTGTGTGGGTGGATGTGGGTGTAGGGTATTCTTGGCTCTGGCTTTGCTCTGAAGGTCCAAGAGCAGCACAGACAGAAGCACTTTGAAAAGAGGAGAAACCCAGCGGCCAGCCTCATACAGGTAAGCTCATCCTATCTCAAAAACTCAAGAGCTCAACACATGTTGCTTCATTCAAATTTTAAACAAAGAATGTGCTACTGCATTCTTGCTTAATGCTCAAATCCCTTCATGTTTCATAATTGGTGGTTTTTAAAGCATGATTTGCCCTGTTCTGATTCTCATCCTCCAAGATTAGAACTATATTTAAATATAAAAAAACTAATTTCAGCTATTTTTCAACACTATTGTACTAAAATAACTGAAATGGAAAACAGAAAATAAATGCAATATAGGTACATTAAAATACAACAAAAACGAATAAAAATGACAAAACATCAACAAAATTACTAACATTTTAACTAATGTTATTAGTTCAAATATGGAAATAAAGTCAAATTCACAATATTAACAAACATTACAACAGTAGCTCAGTGATACTAAAATGACAGTGGTTTAAATCGAATAATCATTTGAATTGTGATACTAAATATTTGTTAATATTTAACAAATTAAATTTGTATTTTAATTTGTAGTTGTTATTATGTTTATTTTCATTTATTTATCAGTTAACAATTATAATAATAATAATTATTATTTATGAATATATTTATTATTAATAATAATACAAAAACATATCTATCAGGTGTTTTGTCCTACTGTAACGAGATTGACGACAGAGACATTCGGATCCATTTGCGGTAAGACTTGTTTAATAATAATCATAGCCAGGCCT
>JAUCMS010000022.1:20800799-20812658 GCA_032357445.1 Enteromius radiatus
GGAGTCCAATGTGTAACGGAACAGCCAGAGTGCTCTCAGGCAGAGATGGATGACACAGCCGGCTGTGATCGTGACAGAGCCCCTCCCTTAAGGAGCGGATTCCAGACGCTCCAATAGAGCTGGAGAAGGCGCTGGAATGGCCGAAGGAGGCGTCTTCCAGGGCAATGCAGATGACGACACCCTCCTCCTGGGCATAACAGTCAGGACCGGAACAAAAAGTACAGAAGAGGTTAGTATTGGTCTCTAGGACCCAGAAGGTACCTGTGATCAGCTCCTGGCAGGATAGGATTGGGGCTGGTAACAGAACTGGTGGTGATTGAAGTTTCCAGGGCGGACCAGGTGGCGGGGGAGCCCACCGGGGCGGGCCAGGCAGCTGACTGGGATCTAGGCTTGGCAATGGTGACTCTGAGGAGTGCTCGAACAGTGAAGGCTCTGACAGTGTGCACTCAGTGCTGGGCTCATGCAGCGTCCACTCTGGAGGGCGCACTGGAGGCCCAGTCCACTCTGGAGGGCGCACTGGAGGCCCAGTCCACTCTGGAGGGCGCACTGGAGGCCCAGCAGACTCAGGAAGCTCCTCCGTTACGGGCTCACGGACTGGATCTAGCTCTGGGGTTTCCTGGACTGGAGTGAGCTCAAAAGCGGACTCCCCAGGCTCCTGGACTGGAGTGAGCTCAGTGGTGGACTCCTCAAGCTCCCAGACTGGAGTGAGTTCTGGAGCGAGCTCTGGAGCGGACTCTGGAATTTCTTGGACTGGAGCTGGCTCTGGAGCGGACTCCTCAGGCTCCTGGACTGGAGCGAGCTCTGGAGCGGACTCTGGGGTTTCCCGGAATGGAGTGGGTTCTGGAGCTGGAGCGGACTCTGGGGTTTCCCGGACTGGAGCGGGCTCTGGAGCTGGAGCGGACTCTGACAGCAGGAACCCGAGCCGTGACACTGGCCCTGGCAGCAGGAACTCGGGCAGTGAAATAGGGATCCTGGGAACACACTTAGAGGTGGCAGTGGTCTCTTGGGTGCAGTATACAGCCCACACACTAAAGATAGCGACTGCCATCACAGGAAGTGCGGAAGTTAATGGAACGGTCTCTAAAATGAGTGGTGTAGTAACCTTAATCTTAGCAGCTGCTCTCATAACCATTAGTGGAGAATCCATTAATTTTGACACTAACCTCCCATACTTTGAGGAAATCATCTTGGCGGAAGGCTGTCGTGATGACTCAGAGACAACTGCCAATTCGTGTCCAGACTTAGGGGGGCGTTCGTGCAGCGAAGACTCTGAAGGGTGCTCATCAGCCATCTCATCTTCCACAATGTCCACAGTGAAATTCGACCCCGCTCTCTCCAGGGCATAATCCAAAAACTCAAGAAGACTGTAGTCTGACCTCACTTCAGACATCCACGATTTAACCGGTTGGTTAAGACCAAAATAGAACACATGCTTGAGGACATCGTCTTCCCAAGATACCTGACAACACAGTTCATAAAATTCAGTGACGTACTCCTCGATCGTCCGCTCTCCTTGCCTCAAGTCTAATAACTGATCGGTGGCATGTTTAACAAACGGGCAATTTCCTCGGTCCTCGCTGGATCCTATAGTGGCTAAGTGTTCTGTAACGAGATTGACGACAGAGACATTCGGATCCATTTGCGGTAAGACTTGTTTAATAATAATCATAGCCAGGCCTGGTCAGGCTTCCACAAACAAAGCAAGAGGGTGCAGGCAGAAATCGGAGGTCGAGGTACACAGTCACAAGTTTGTAGGCAGGCGGCGATACATCCAAAACCAGGTTAAACAATCCAAGTCAAAAACACAAGGCAGGTCAGAAAACTCTCAGAGAAGAACACAGAATACAGCTCTAACACTTAGCAATCAAATGACACAGGAGACTAGCATTTATAGAGAGGCTAATGAGTGATAATGACTGGATAGACAACAGCTGTAAGTGAAAGGTGCATCATGGGAGATTGAGTCCCGTAGGTGATATGGAGTCCAATGTGTAACGGAACAGCCAGAGTGCTCTCAGGCAGAGATGGATGACACAGCCGGCTGTGATCGTGACACCTACTTTCCAGTTAAATCATCAATAACAATTAAACAATTTTGCCTTTCAAATAAATGTGGTATATGTTTAGATAATATTTAGATACAAACATACAAATTAATACAGAGAACACTACCTAGGACATTGATTACATGAGGTCTATTATATTCTGTCAGAGCCAAAGGAAACACTTGCAGATATTTATGATGTGTTTCCACGGAAGGAATTCTGAGCAAGGGCCTCCCTGAGGACAATAGCTCTTCCTAATGGACGGTGCATCCTTCTCCTTTAGCAGAAGAAACAGATTTACTCCAGGAAAATGTCCACACAAACACACATCTACAAAACATTGAGATCCTGTAATATTATAGAAATGAGTTACTTCCTTTTGGCTGCTGTTGAAAACCCACATGCAATTTCCCAACTATTTTAACCACCATGACCCCTTCTCTTTCTCCAGGTTGTTTTCTGATATTGCAGACAGAGAATGTCTCATATATTCATCAGTCCTTATGTTTATGTTGTCTCTCTTCCTGATATGTCTTAACCCTGTTTTTAATTTTCTTTCGTCTTTCCAAAGGCCTTTCAGCGGGCATCCAACCATCCAGCTTTAATTACTGTTGTCAGTAACTCTGTATTTTAACCATGAAGTGTTGTTTAAGATGTAATGTTGCAGGGACAGGGATTTCTCATCATTTGTGCTTTCTCACCTCCCTTAAATCACCTCAGGAATATATATCTTAATTGATCTGTGGAGTATGACTCTCGGCTATGTCTGGGTTCGGATTCTTTCCTGCATGTTACGATTGCATTTTCTCTTTTACTGACATTTTTGTAAAGAATGATGGAAAATATGCCTTCCCTCCTCACTGCTTCATCACGCAGAGCTCCATCTTTCATCCTTCTGATGCTTTTCTCCTCACAACACATCTTCTGTTTCTTTCTTCTGTTTTTTTTTTAACAATTTTACATCTTGATGCATAAAACCACATCCATTATCACATTATTAGAAGTCAACATGAAATAAAAAGGACCCTGTTGACTTTCTTAATGCATGCACCTTATTATGAATGAATCATTATTGCACATTATTCCTTTTGTTTGTAGACTTTAATGAAAACGACCTCTTCTTTCCTAGCAATCACTTCCCATTTCTGCTGGCATTATTCAGCATATTGGATAATTTAGGAAAAAATAGGAAATTAGGTTTTGTTTTAGTAACTTCACATTTAAGGTTTGCTTACATTACCCACTTTTTACAATTCAGTCTATTACCATTGAATAAAACGGTATTTCATCGTTATACCATATACATTGCAAAATCAGTGTGGTCAAATAGTCATAAAAGTATTAATTAGGTAATGTATAGGTTGAAATAATGGGCAATACTATGTTATTGCCAAATGGCCACACTTAAACCCTTAAATTAAAACATATGAGGCCACCAACACTTTCTGCTTTTATTTTTAAATATTTGTGCTTTATATAAACACCTTTTTATATAGAAACACTTTTCACTGGATAAATGTATTCCTCTTTTCATTCACCAGATGACTTTTAAGTCCTTTGGCTGTTTTGATGTTGTGTGTGCCATCCATCAAGACATTTGTTCAACACTGATCTGCTCTCATATTTGGACATGGTAGATGTGTGAAAAACGCTCAAATCTATCTCGAACTGTGTACAGTTGGATCCAAAAGTCATTGTCGAAAATATGGAAGTATTTCTGTAATTTTTAACCTAAAAAAAAGTCAGAAAAGAACATTAACATTAAAAACTAAAACATTACTACACAAATAAGAGATATTTAATCAATTAGAGACATCATGTGACTATTTGGACAGATGTTCTTACTTCCTAAAGATGCTCTTTGAATCATTTTCAGACCATGCTGGAAAACATAATTATCAGGTTTTCCACTAAATTGTGAAGGTCATGCATCTCAAGTGCTGCATTATTTCTAAGCAAAACCATATGCTAAGAAATAATGAACAAACTTTTTATTCACATTGTTATGCAGATAATCTATTTATTTACTTATTTTTAAGAGATTTTCACTACTGGTGACAAACTTTTGATCCTCAAAATACATAGGCTAACCTTTTTTCCAGCATTGCTCAAAAGTTCAAAAATTTGTAACAAAATGAAAGCAGCGGTTTGAAGAAATGTCTTGAGCTCAATCAATGATTCACTGGCTGTTCCCTCACCATGCTATTGTCTTTCTCCACCCATGTCCCCCGTCTGTGTGTGTGTCTGTCTCCTGCACCAGGCTGCGTGGCGTCTCTACTCCACAGACCTCTCCAGAACATACCTGAGTGCCACATGGCTGTTCTATAAAAGTGTTCTCCCTCCTCAAAGGCATGTATCAATGCAGTGAACTGATGGAAGACCGCTTACATGAACCGGTTTTTAATAAACTTTTTTTTTTTTTTTTTTTTTTTTTTTTTTTCTTCTTTTGTTGTTCTCCTTTTTTTTTTCCTCAAACCCTGCTTTTTTTCCTGGCCTTGTGTATTTCTCTTTTTATTTTCTACTCTCCTCATTTCCCTCCCTATTTTCCTGGTTTTGTATATTCTGCACGTAGTGTGTGTGGCGTAGCTATGCGGCTGATGAGAACTCGGTTTCCATTGCTACCTGGAAGCCTCATTTGAAGGCGTTGCATACCTGCAGCCCTACAAAGTAGGTACAACTCTGGCAGCTGGTGTCGTATTTGGTGTCAGTGCTTCTGTAGCTCTCATTTTCCCACTTCCCTCAGCAAATAAACTCTGTTTTCCCTCAATCTGTCTCTCTTCCTAAGCATAATCATCTCCTCTGTGCCCTACCATAGTCTAGTTAAATATCCATGCTTATTTATATCCTTATTAGGTCACTGAAAATAGTATAGATAAATTATATTCAAGTACAGATACTTTGTTGAAATGTGTGTTAAATGTCAAAGTATCCTCCTTAAAACATACACAAATTGCTACCGAATAATGATAATAGTATAATAAACTTTTCTGACTTTTTCATAGAATTGCAAAATCTATCTTGCAATTTTTTATTTTATTTCTTCCAATGTAAGTTTACAGTATTATTATTTTACACTTAGACCATTTTGTCCAGAATTGCACATTTGTATCTCAAAATTCAGTCTTTTCTTTTCAGAATTGTGAGCATATATTTCACAATTCAGTTTTATCCTCATCATTCGGAATTCAGCTCACAACTTTTTTATATCTCCTGGAGTTATATCTCTATTTAGAGGGAACTCAAAATTATGAGATTACACTATGTCTATGTATTTATTACATAACGTCATCATTGTGTATTATAAACTCCCAGTTTTAAGTACAAAGTCTAAACTGCAAGTTGTTAACTTAATAAGTTTTGTTATAAATTTTATAATAGGATATCCTTGGATATCCTTACAAAATAAGGATATCCAACAAACAAAACTATTTCTTTGATACAAACCCAGTTTGTTGGAATTTTCATTTACTAAATAAATAAATGAACTGTTAGTGTGAGAGTAATTTGAATGGCCCTGTTGCTATATAAGATGCACAAAAAAGGTCAAATATTTGGGTCATTATGCTCTGCAGAATATTCACTTTGTTCTTTGGTAGGCTTAATGAGTATTAGACTTTAAAAAGTCTGGTTTGCCCTTAAAAATATAATTCAATAAGAGAACAAATATTCCATTTTTACTAGTACAAGTGTCCCAAAATAATACTTAATTTGTGCATTTCCATAGCTTGCTACCCTCAGGTTTTGACAGTGAATGCAAGTCTTCTGTATAACTGAAGCTTCAGAGTTTCCGTTTGGATGAGAGCCATAGCCTCACACCTGCTTCCTCGTGTATATGCTGTGGCTAACTGAAATTTCCGCTGCGTTGCCCAGAACAGATAAATCAAACTGAACAGAAGCCAGGACAGTTTGTGGACAGACACCTGATGACAGACACATGACAGTGCTCTGACAAACGGGTGTCCTGCTACAGTATATTCAGGCAATTCCCCAATTCTGGAGTAATTACTCACAGAGCAGCCCTTGATAACACAGCTGTCCCTCTTCTGCTAGGGCTTGTCTTAGTCAGCTTGACTGTGCATTGCTCATAGCTTGCATGCCTGCTTGTTTGCTGCCCGTCTTAAAAAAGACTGTCTATTTCTTCCTACTCTTTATGTGTGTGTGTGTTTGTGTTGAGGTATATTTGTTTAATTTCCTTTTTTTAACATTTTAACTTTAATTTGTGTGACACAGTGAAATATATTGGTGTGTCATATGAAACACTGTATATTTCAGAGGTATCTGTGTCTCTTCTGTAGTCTCCTTATTAGTTTCTGTCATTCATGTGAAGTGTTAATATCCTGCCTCTTTTCTCTCTATGTTTTTAACTAACACCTGAAGGAAAGACCAGGGGGAATCCATCAGCAGGTTTGTTGTTCTCGTATCTACATCCCTCCTAGTGTCCGGAATGTTTTAATTATTTAAGTATCGATTGTCTTTTAGCTTCCATGACATTAATAAAAATAGGGATAAGAATTAAGTACAATCAGTCATGGCATGTTACATGTATTGCTTTATCATTCACTCCAATTGATTTTTCTTTATTTATTTGAAGTAGTAGCTATAGTATGTGTGGTATCTGTTTAAAATCCCAGAATAAACCAAGACAGGATGATCAGGGTGCCGATAACAAGGCTGCATAGAGAATTATGTTTTATTATATTGCTTGAACATTATAATCAGTAAGATCATTTGAATTGTCATTTACAAGGATGCACTAAAGGATTTACAAGGATGCACTAAATTGATTTAAAAAGTTTTTTTTAAATTTCAGATTTTTTCTATTCATCAAAGAATCCTGAAAAAATAAATATTAATCAGTATATTAAAAGATATTAGAGTAATTTCTAAAGGATCATGTGACAATGTCAGCTGAAAATGAGCAGTGTTTCCATTAGAGGAATAAAATACATTTATAAATATATTAAAATATTTCACAGTATATATTGTACAATAATTTTAATTAAATTAATGCAACCAACATAAGAGTCTTCTTTTAAAAACATTAAAAGAACCTTTTAAATAGTAGTGTGATTTAATCTATATATATATATATATATTTTTTTTTTTTTTTTTTTTTAGGTTATTAATGTAAGATATATTTCATTAGTCATAAATATATATGTACATGAATTAATATTAATATATAAATGTAAATATGTTATGCCTGAGACATGAAACCAGTAGCACCAGTGTTTCATTTTAGACGATAGAGTATGTATGTATCACATGATACACAGTTTACTGATTTAGTTTCACCACTGCATTTGCCACAGCTGACCAATCGGAATCAAACATTTAAGTATAGAGAAGTCACAGAATAGTAGTTTAGCTGTGGAGCAGCTTTACTTTGCTAAGAACAAGTTTGTTTGTGTGTGTGTGTGTTTGCACTATCATAGCTCCTTCTGTAATATTACAGGCAAGTACTTTGGCCTACTTTTCAGTGTCTACCTACATGGACAGAAACGTGATGCGATTTTTCCGTTCGGAGGTTGTTTATATTGACCGTTAAATATTACTACAGCGAGGAGAAAGCAAAGATCACAGCATAAATGCATTAAGGTTTTTATCCTTTATCCTTTCCCCCCCGATATTAATATCTTTCATCAATATGTTAGTAATAGCAGTAAAAAAAACAGTGACTCAGTTCCAGACTTAGCTGTTGATATTTAGGACCCTGCATGTTTGTACAAAGTACCAGACTATGTTTAGTCCCATTAAAAACTGTTGCATCTTCAAGGCCATAGTGGGGTCAGATGCTTGCTGTCAGACTGGTAACGGTTTGTGTTTTAACTTTCATGTGATTTCAGAAGGGGTGGAGTTTATTGCTCAGTCCTTTTTAATAACGGCGGCACCCAAGGCTTTTTCTTATTTGAATCCTCACGCTTTCAATTAGTGCTGGAATTGGATGTTTGCATGGTTCGTATTAAATATGTGAAGAGCAGAGCACAAGCACTCAGGCTTAAATGAAGTAATTTACAGTTGGAAAAGCCGCACAGTGTGTAGCAAATGTGTCATTAAATGTGATGGAAAATTAACCTTCAAATTGGCATTATAGCAAGCAGCTAAGCTGTGAATACTTTTTGCATCGCTTGTGAAACCTTTTAAATGGATGTACTTTAAGTCTTTAGTCTTTAAGAACACATTAGGTATAATCCACGTAATCCATTTGCACTGGTTAGAGAGTGAAAGGAACTAAATATTTACAGAACAATAATTTATAATTAACCGGAATATCCAAGAAAGTTTGTCAAAGTTCATTGGTTGTTAGACAAGTTTTGTACACTATACATACTTCTAGTGTGATTGTGCTCATGAGTGTGTGTAGTCTGATGCAGTGCTAATTAAACTTCATGTTACCATGTTTGGTTGCAAAAACATGCCAATTTATTTTGCATTTTGCTCCATATTTACCCCCAAGTCGTGTCTCTGTTTCCCTGTTGTTCCATCCATATAATTCTTCCACTTAAGCAGGTTGTTTCTGCTCACAGTCTAACTAACTCATCTGCCATCTGTCTTCCTCATTTCCTTAGTAAGGGTCATAGTAATAGACAGAGGCTCTTCAGGAGGTATACCACACGGAAATATAGGTACCCAGCATCCCCCACTGCTCCAGCAATATGACCAATGTGAATGCTGACTAACCTTATGCATGGATGATGACGGCCACCTCAGAAAACATTACAGACCCTACAGAGGGTCTAATATGGGGGTCCTATTGCCTGTTGCCTGAAGGATTTAACTGCCACTGACTGATCGATCCAATACCCCTATCTGACATGCAGCAATTACTCTAAAGTGCTTTGACCGATATGATACAATATCTAATTTGTAATAATAATAATAATAATAAAATAAGCTTCTAAACTTCAACCCACCAGTTTTCCAGCATCCCAATAATATTAGAAATAATTCAATCAAGTGGTTTTAAAGGTTCAGTTCAGTTGTAAAGGTTATCTCTGACTGTACTGTATATGTGTCTGTTTGCATTAACACATTATTCTTAACCTGCATGATGCATGTGCATGAAATTCATATCTTTTAAGTCCCCTTTATAGCATTATGTCTCCACTCTCCTTTTACACTACATTTCTTTCACAATGCCAAGCATGAGATAAGTGGACTATGTAGACATCCAGCATGAATTAAGAATCCCAGTTTATGTCAATTTTTTTGTCTTTGAAGGATTATGTATAGAACTGTTCGGCCCAATTTATTGTATATATTCTGAGCGTTTATGTCAGGTTTAGAAATGTAATGGAAATGTTGTCAGGCTGCTCCACATTGAACGCAGAAATAGATGTAGGGTTGTTAGAGTGTCATACAAATATTGCTTGCTGATTGGTGGAAGCAGTGGAATGAGGTTTGTGATGCATGATGGTCTTTTGATGCAATTTTTAGGCTTTGGCTAAGGAACATCCGAGGTAAAATGTGGTTCCAGATCATGACAACAAATATTAGCTTTGCACCCAGTTTTAATAAGCATTTTGAAGTATCACATGAGAAACAAGTGATGAAAATACTAAATTGATCAAACAATTGTTACCAAACAATAATGCAACAAGTTTGTGATTTGTGTCATGGGATGCATTAACTATCCGGGTATTTTTGTATTATTATAACAGCAGGCATCCACCTCCGAAAGCAATGACCGCGTTTATTGTTCTTTGTCTGCTCTAACGTGCAAGTAATAAATTATATATGACAATAATTATATTCAGTTGCTTCCCCCATTTTTCTTAGGGATAATAATGCCTGTTTATCAGACTTTGCAAATTAAGAATTTTGTGATCATTTTAAATTCGCACCTTATTAGCACCTCGGTTAATGTTTTAATGGAGGAATTTAGTAGAACCTGCAGGTCCGAAATAAACCATCATAGCATTTTTTATTAAACCACACTTTAGTTAAATACGTTTTTATTTCCATTCCATGTTTAATTACTTCTCTGTTTATTTATCCCTTCTCACTTCCCATCCTCTTCCATCTCTCTTCTTTCCTCTCCTGCAGTCAAAAGTTAAGTTTTCGGGAACGTGTGCGCATGGCCAGTCCTCGTGGTCAGAGCGTGAAGAGCAGACAGATGTCAGTGAATGACCGCCGCTCTCCTGCCACTGAAGCTGGGGTTGAGGGCAGCAGCCCTGCCAAGGTCCAGAAGAGCTGGAGCTTCAATGACCGAACACGTTTCCGGCCATCACTGAGACTCAAGAGCCAATCACGCGCAACGACTGAAGGTGAACAGCTTTTTTTATTTTGTCGCCTTTTTTCCCACCTATTTTGTAATAGAAGCATATTTAGGAAAGATCTCATTAGCTGATAATCAGACCTGTGGTTTCATTTGCTTCTCAAATTATTAATTAATTCATTAAAAAAATATATTATTTTATAAGCATTTTTCTATGTTATCTGCTAGTCTTGACACCTTTATAAACGAGAATGAGTTTTTCCCTATATACTGTATTGTTTTTTTGTTTTTTTTTTGGAATTGCCCTGAAGGCAGGATTTACAAATGCTATTGGGCTGCAGTGGGAGAACATGGTCTCCCATGGGACCCTCTGTTTGCACTAGTTAACCTTGCTCATGCTCCCATCACCAGAATGCCCCTCAGGGAAGAGGAGTGCAAAGTGGAGATAGAGACATTGTTTATAAGAGGGATTTCAGTATTGACAGCATTGAATCCTGTACATTAGGCACAAAGGATTGACAGAACCCTTGGTCCCATGGGAATATAAAACAACAGGAAAAAAGTTTAGTAAAAAATGTTTGAATCTGTTCATTAGCTTTGTTTGGAATATGGCCCCTTATCACAGCAGCTACGTAGATTGATGTGAACTTACAGGGATAGGTTTAAACAGTACTAAAAGTCACCAAAGAGAGAAGTCTGAGGTTTTCACATAAAGATTTAGTTATCGGACTTCCAAATGCTAGTTTAGGGGAGTGTGTTTAATTATTCAGCAAAACAGAGTATGCAAACGATGTGACAGAAAATACAGAAATGTAACATTTTAAAAACAAGCTTGTTGTTGGAAAAGCTGCAGTTGTCATGCTACATGCTCTCTTCAACACTGCTTCTACGTGTTTTGTTGTTGTACCAAAAGATTTAGTGTTACATTCTCAATCAAGCACATTTTCACAGAATTGCTCAGTTACTCAGTGGCAGCAGCGATCTAGCTTCAGCCCTGTATGAGACCCATCAACCCAAAATTAGTCTCATACCTGCTGTGCTACCACTCGCTGACTTCATACTATTATATAGCACACTATAGATCTGCCGCAGGTTACTGTGTATATAACCTATAAGGCACTGTTGAAGAAGAGAAAATGCTTCACATTTTGATAGCAATCATCCTTTGCCATTTATCTGTGTCATGCACTGCTGTTGCTGATGGGGTCAGGCACCACACAGTTTATTGGAAGAATTTATTCACTTTTACAAACATACAGATATTTTGTCTGTTACCTATTTTGTTTTTGATTCACAGTCAAGTGCTATGTTTTTTTGTTTGTTTGTTTAAATACAGGGACATTGAGATATTTTTTAACATTTCTCCATTCTCCAAACCTTTGTCAAATTGTCACACTTTTTATGACTCCTTAAAGGTGCCATAGAATGCATTGAGAGAATATTGTAAATTGTTGTCTGGTATTTACATAGAAGGTATGTAGCTTAGGTAAGGGGAAAAAATGCCCAGAAACAGTCCATGTACAGGTCCATTTACAACCCTAGAATTTGACCCTAGAATGAAACGGTCTGTTTTTGCCTTATTTGGAAGGTTCATGA
>JAUCMS010000022.1:20812758-20826589 GCA_032357445.1 Enteromius radiatus
TTATGTCCATGTACTGAACTGTTATTATTCAACCATGCCAAGGTAAATTCAGTTTTCCATTCTATGGCACCTTTAAGTCATTTTGTTTCCTATATTTCCTATACTATACTCCTAATACTATAATGTATTTATGCAGTAAAGCTCAGTGTAGTGGCCTGTGGTTAAATATAATGGGAGTCAAGGGAAGGATTTGCTTTGAATGCTATTTTGATTCATAGCTGTATTGATCTGCCCAAGGCTTTCTCTATTTTTCAGCCTAGTTTAGGTTTCAGCCTTTTTGAGGATCCGCTGTAAAAATGTTTTTGCTTGCTATGTTTCTGATTCTTTTCCTTTCTCTCCAAAGCTGACACAAATCTTGGACCGGATGATGCTTTTGATGAGAAGGGTTGCCATTGTGATGTGACTGTGGAAGATCTCTCTGCTCCACTAAAGGCAGTGATCAGGGCTGTCAGGTGAGTGTGACTTCCCAGAGAGCATTGTTCTCCTCTAGTAAAAGCTTAAAGTATTCACACTGTAGTTGCAGGATTGAAAACGCGCATTTTGACCTTCCTGGCCTATTGATTGAGGCATCAGGGTTTAGATCATCACTGCTGTCTCTCTCCTGCTGGGAGAGGCCACTGATGTTGCTTCAGGTGACTTCACTTCCATCACTCCAAACTATTAGGGTGTCCCAGAAGGGCTGAGATTTCTCCCACTCTTCTTTCCCAGGGTGTCAGATAGAAATGTTCACAGTCAGCTCTGCATACACACCAGCTCATCTGACAGAAAGAAAACTCACAGGGGCTTGAATCGGCAAGGCGTCACAGAAACAGATCACTGAAATCTGCTCCCCTCTGGGTCAATATTTGCTTTTTCACCTTCACTCTGAAGAAAGTTACGCATAGAATGGGTTTAGGTTTCAGTGTGCGTGTGGTAATACCTGTGTTTTTACCACTAATGTCATCTGTAGCTTTACTAGAACATGAACCTCGCTTGAGTTATATTATTATAAACTGTTTTTGAAGCAGAGGCATCTGATATTTTTTGAGGGGTTATAAACGGTTGTGGAATTTGTGACTCATTTCTGCCCTCTAGTGGTTCTGAGCGAGCTTACACAACTTGAAGACTTATTTTAAGTTGAGTCAATATGTACATAATAAGGTTTATAGATATATATTCATAGGAAACTAGAAATATATTTAATTTTATGAAATTTTGAAGCAATTAAAATAGTTTGTTGTTTAAAAAACGTTTCCAATTGGGTAAGAAATATAAACTTAGTTAAGATGCATTTAATGAAAACATATTTATTTTTTCTTTACCTTTACTACATATGTGTCATCATTTCTAATCAAAAGTTAGTTGAGTCTTGTTTCCTGTTTCACTGTTGACAGGATAATGAAATTCCATGTGGCCAAGAAGAAGTTTAAGGAGACACTTCGACCGTATGATGTGAAAGATGTGATTGAGCAGTATTCTGCTGGTCACCTGGATATGCTATGTCGTATAAAGAGTCTCCAGACTAGGTGAGATCAACCAGCCCTGGTTGTGTGGCGAAAATTGTTTAACGTGACTAAAAGCTATAAATTCATTTATAACTTCTCCGTTCACTGTATACTTTTTTTTCCCACACACCACATTCTCACACATCAATACACATTAACAAATGCAGTTAGCACAAATACATATTTATAGAAAGCTGTACAGAAAATTGTTCAATAGGTTTGTTTTCTCATGCACACTTCATCTATATGTCCTTGTCTGTCTTATCTCCCTGTCTGCGCTCTTCCATTTAGGTTGGACACCATTGTGGGTCCACAGACCCTGAGCAGCAAAGCCAAGACCTTTTCTTCTCCTTCCCTGCACTTGTATTACAGCCAGGCCAAGAGGAAACACTCTGCCCCAGGGTCAGCCGACCCACAACCCCCCTCCCTAAACTCTTTCAACTCTGGAACATGCAGAATCCAGAGTCAAAGGCTGAGGCCATGTATCTAAATCTCTAGTGTCCATTACCATCTGGACATCAGCATCACAGCAGTTCAGCTTTTAAAGTGATAAACACTTCAAAATAACATAAATGAAATATCTAAAGATCCTTAAACCAAGATAAATTGTGATATATATTAAATGTTTTTTCTACATTGAACATGAACAGTATATTTTGTTAGATCCTTTAGTAATACATCTTAATTCAAGATATGCTATTTTGTGTTATTATGCAGTCTTATCTTAGGATGTTTAATGCAAAATAAGACTGAAATAGAAGAAACTACCATTCAAAATTATTTTTGCAATAAAAGCTGGACATGTTTGTGATGTGTCAGTGACCACAAGCCTCAAGCTTTTGGCTCTGTTCAATTAATCTTTCATCCCTCCGTTTTTCTCCATGTAAAACCTTCTCCCTTTTTAACAGGGTTGGCCAAATCTAAGCCAGCATAACCGTGATGCAGTGCATGGTGTTAGATTGAATGTGCCTGTGCATAGAACTAACTTTCAGATTGATTCCTCTCAGCTTTCCCTGTTACTTGGTTCCCAAAGCTTGATTTTTATTCAATATTTTGTCTGGCATGGAACTAGCATATTAAAATGTTGTTATTCTTTAATATCTCAAAGCAGCAGGTGTGTAATCAATAGTTGTTTTACTAGCTCTGATTTGAATAACCATCTCTAACTTACATTTACTTACAAATCATGACTGACTTTGAAGCAACAGTTAAGAATTTAACCTAGATTACTGTGATCTATTTTGATCATTAACATGTATTAGTAAATCACAATACAGTAGTAATAGTATCTTGTCATGGTGCCAAAAGTACTGTCTCTTCAACCTTCTCTCTCCTCCCTTTTACTTGACGGCACAACCTAAAAAAAGTACTTGACCCCCGTATGTTTTCTCATCTAGACTCGCCACAGCTGTGGGTCCACATCAGACACTCAGCACCAAAGCCAGGAACCTTTCCTCTCCCTCTCTACACATGTATTACAGCCAAAGCAAGAAGAAGCACGCTGGGTCAGAGGCCTGTAGCAGGCTGGGCGGGGGGGCTAGTCATAGGGCTGTACTTACCTCAATCGCTTCATATTGTGAATGGGGTCCAATGGTGATGATGTGTTTGACTAAAACTATTCATAGGGTTTTGTTAAAGGGTTGAACTGAATAAATAATATCTTGTAATTTGGATGTTTGCTGAGGCCATGTTGAGAAGAACAACTGATAAATGTGACCCTGAACCACAAAACCAGTCTCAAGTAGCACGGGTATATTTCTGGCAACAGCCAAAAATACATTGCATATGGGTGAAAATGATTGATTTTAATTTTGATGCCAAAAATCATTAAGATATTAAGTAAAGATCATGTTTCATGAAGATATTTTGTAAATTAAAACTTTATTTTTGATTAGTAGTACTTAATTTGTACAACTTTAATAAAGGTGATTTTGATTCTATTGCACCCTCAGATTCCAGATTTTTAAATAGTTGGATCTCGGACAAATATTGTCCTATCATATCCTCCTTTTTTCTTTTTTCTTTTTTTTTCATTTTCATTAACTGGTCAATTGACCATATTAACTGGTTTTGTGGTGCAGGGTCACATATCAGACCTCTTTATTTATTTTTTCATCATTGGACTCCAAGGTGATTGTTTTCAATCAATGAGATGATTTATTAATTGTGTAGCACACACCCTGATTGGTTCAGCTGATTAAATGGTGGTTTAACTCAAACTGCTCTTGCACGATAGATTTGAAAAATACACAGAGGATCACAGACTGAAATGTGCAATCAAGAATGTATTAATACTGTGCAAAGTCTGCATATTTTCTGCATGGAGACCTTGGATTTTCATAGACTACATCTACCTTAAAATGTATACTACTGCATTAAGCTAAATACCTTGCTCGCAGGAGCATGGTTTATCATTTTGAACTTTATATTTTAATCAGCTAGCATAGGTAGATCAGATAGAGCTAGTTCTTGCTTACAGCATGAATGTAAAGAACATAATTCTCAATTGTAACGAGTGTAGTTATAACATTTACAGAAATATATCAGCATCTTTTTCTTTTCTCCTTTTAATATAGAGAAAGTAGATGATGGTGATGCACTAACTTATTTTCTTCTTCACTAACCAAAGTCCAGTCTTATCCTGCTGTGCTGTCCCCTGCTCGAGCTCAAGGAACAATGTAAAGGTGTACCTCCTCATGTATGTTAAAAAACTGTCTTGTTTTTTTTTTCTTATAGGGTGGATCAGATACTGGGAAAGGGCCAGATTTCAGTGGACAGGAAAGGCAGGGAGAAAATCCTCCCAGAAGGAGAATCCTTGGAGCATGACATGAGCATGCTTGGCCGTGTTTGTAAAGTAGAGAGACAAGTAAGCCATATTAACTTGATGGTCTAATGAACCACACTACTGTTCAAAGCTTTGGGGTCAATACTATTTTTTATACTTTTTTTTGGAAGGAAATTAATACCTTTATTTAGCAAGGATGCATTAAATTGATTAAAAGTGGCAGTTAAGTTTACAAAAGAAGTTTTATGCTGTGTTTGTTTTATAATCTTCAAAGAATCCTGAGACAAATGTATCTCAGTTTCCACAAAATGTTGAGCAGCATTTCTATTTTCAGCACTGATAAAAAATAGATTTTTTTTTTTTTTTACACTAAATCAGCATATTAGTATGAAGGATATTGTGACACTGAACACTGGAGTAATGGTTTGCAAGTACAGGAATTAATGAAATTTTAAAATATATGAAACTAGAAAACCGTTATTTTAAATTGTTATAATATTACATTTTACTGTACTGGTGATCAAATAAAGGCAGCCTTGTTGAACATAAGAGACTAACCCTAAGTCTTTCAAAAACATTAAAATCTTGCCAACCCTAAACTTTTGAACAGTAACATACACATTTACGTCGATTAATCATGAAATACAGAAAATTTCAGTGTGATATTCTTCTTTGTAATATAATACAGGTACAGTCCATTGAGTCAAAGCTGGACTCATTACTGGATATATATCGGCAAGTGTTGCAAAAAGGCCCGTCTTCGATGCTTGGTCTGTCTGCTTTGCCCCTGTTCGAGCTGGATCAAACCTCCGACTACCAAAGCTCTATCCATAGCAAGGATTTGTCGTCCTCCTCCCAGCTTACTGGCAGCAGTGTGTCTCGTTCAGGCAGCAGTAACCTGCACCGTGGTCTTCATCTTGCTCTGGCCCCTAGTGAACTCAACTTGGGTACCGGTTACCCGCATTCTGCCTCCTCCTTGTCACCTTCCCCTCTCTTAAACAACCAACCCTCCAGCCCGGACAGTTTCTACCCAGTGTCCCCTCCTCCAATTCTCACCCCCAACAACCTTTCCAGAAGTCACCAGCGGTTCAGTGAGCTGACCAGGCCGGTCCCAACAGTCCAACAGACGCTTCAGCTCCCTCCTATGGTACCAACGCCTCAAAGTCGGCCTACCAGCCTTATCCCAGAGACGCTACAGGAGAGCCGGGCAGAGTGTCTGAGCAATTGTCTGTTGAGCACCCAAACCGAGGATGAGTTGGACAAGGAAGCTGAGAGTATTCAAAGCACGGTACAGTTACGGGACAAGCCTGAACGTAACCCTAAGGAAGATGGGTCGTGGAGAAGACACTTGAGCCTTGACATTGATCCTCTTATGCTCATGTCTTCCACAACAGCTTCCTCGCTACAGGTTGAGCGTGGGCTCGGTAAATCTCTTTCTGCTCAGAACCTCATGCTACCGACCGCTGCCGCCTGCCATCCCTGCCTGTCCACCCGGAGCAGCGGCAGCAGCAACAATGAGTCCAGCGACCGCGAGCCGCTGGCTGACTGGGGTGATACAGAGCTCTTCGTCAATGACAAAGAGGTGGACACCACAGAGGGTGACCGATACCACCTCCACCAACAAAGCAACGATACGACCTTCTCTTCTGAGCTGCTACGGACAGGAGCCAGTGGGCCGTCTCTCAGCCAGGCTGGACCAAGAGATAGTCTTGAGTCCCATAACTTGCCTCACGTATGCCTCGAATAACACCCAGAGCACAGGAACCTCACTGTGGAGACTGGACACAACCTCATGTTCCTCATGTGCTTCTTTTCCAAAGGAAATGGAGTGTCCTGTACGCTCTATACGTTTTCTAATTTTCACAAGAAGACGACATGCTGTTCATATGTTTATGTTCATACGTACATATCAGTGCATGGACAATTTATCAAAAAAAGAGAATTTATATTAACAAGAAACTGTTGTGAAAACGATTTCCGGGTTCAATATACATTAAGCTCAATTGACAGGCTTGTGACATAATACTTACCTCCGTAAACACCATAAATGACTGAAAAGTGTGTGAATGTAACCATATGAAGCAATCTTAAAATCAAGGAAGATGATCATTTTCTGATTTGAAATCGTCCAGAAATTTGCCCCATTCATTTTCACTGTGAGTGCATTACGCTAACCCGTATACTGTGTATGCATTTAGAATGTATATGCATTTTTTTGTTGTTAATCAGTATTATGCCACAGATGCTGTCAGTTGAGCATAACTTGTATTGAAGCTATAACACTGCTTTAAAATAATGAAGGGTTATGGTACTGAATGAGCCTTGCATGGGATCGGCATGTTTAAAATGCAACAGCAAAAATTGAATTGGAAGTGTGTATGCACCTGTAGTAATTATCCCTCACTCAGCATTTATTTCTCACTTCTGAATGTTTGGCAGTCCACTCATTTGCATGTGTTAAGAAATTGTGGGAGGGAATAGCAGAAAAAAAACAAAAAACAGATGGTCTTGGTCCAAAACCACATTAATCTGTGATACTATGCAAACCTCAGCCAATCAAGCAGGGTTTGCAAGCAACTCCAGAAGAAACTCGGAAACAAATGCATCTTCACGCTGTAGCTTGCACAGAGATATGCTTTCTTAATTTGACTGTGTTCTTTAAAACCTGAGAGTCTTAGCATCTGAAGAAAGCTGAATGTTGTTACTTGACAGATGGTATGATGTGTTTAGGTGTGATGTCTTGTGAGGAGGTATTTGTGACAATCAGGCTTTTTGAAAAGCACTGATTTCCGATTTTTCTAACTCCCGAGTCCTCGTGTGGATATTTGGCTGCTAAAATGTAAAAAGAATAATTTCACCATGACAATAAATCACACTTGCAATATCATAACTAATGATTGTAATACAATTTTACATGTATTTTGATTGCTTTGTAACCTGCATCCATATAATCCGAAATTATCTTTGTCAAATTTTTATTGGAATTGCTGTTGTATTTACTAATATTTTTTCGTAGAAATTCTGTAGCAAGCAGGCGTCTTAAACCTCAGCTTTGTAACTTCTGTTCTACATTTTTATTACATGCTTCTGAATGATACAATAAGTGCTTTAGCTAAAATGCTTGTCTGTACAACTTAGAATGTAAAGTGCGTCATTATGTGTACGTAGACTAACCATGATTAACTGTTACTTTTATGTTTGTTTGTTTTGTTTCTATTTTTTGTTAAAAACATCTGAGGTGTCCATTAAGGATGTTTTTGGCACTATACAATTGGAAGCACAACTGTTCAGATGTGTAGAGGAAACCTGCAAATGTGATGAATTGTTTTAACATGAATATGCTTTAAATAAGAGATAGCTTTATAATCCCGAGATAGTTGAGATGCTTATTTTGCTCTAGAGTTGAGGTAAATAATATAGGCACCTGAGAATTTAGCTGAGAAAATGTCAACAGCTGTGGAACTAATTGATGCTTGAAATGCAGAAAAAAAAATGGTTGTACAGAACTATAGTCTTCTTAACACATTATGTTTAATAATAATACTGTTGTTATTGCTTTTCTGAAAGTTTTAATTTGTAATTCAATGTTTTACGGTGCCTTTTTGCATTTTATTAAACATTTATACAACTTCTGTATTCACAGTACCTTGAACTCTTATTGAAATTGTTATCTTTTGACAATTGCACATTCTCTGTTTGGCTGTGAACTTAAAGCGTCTGTCAGTTTAAGCGGCATTTCTTTGTTTTACCACTAGATCAAATAATTTATTACACAGAAACTGGCCTTAATATACATGCTTGATAATGTTAGTGTTCTCTGTCATTCAGAATAATTTATTTCATCATTGTGCACATAACAGAGTTGATGCTCTGCGATTGAAAAATGCAAAATGAAAATTTATGATCATCATAATACTTAAATAAACAAAATACTTGAAACTTGGCCTAGTGTGCTTGATGTTAATGTCTGTGTGTGCCTTGTCTTAGTTTGTGGGGTCAGTTGATCCCTTTTCTCTTTTCTTCAATTATACATACAGAATATGTGAACTGAAAGCAAACAACCAGCATGCATTAGTTAGTCTTTAGGGGATATGCACGATTCTATTCCAATTCTATTCATTATGTGTGTGTGTGTGTGTGTGTGTGTGTATATATATATATATATATATAGCAGATGCAGGCCTAGTGCATCAGTTACTGTGGGTGACCTTATAGTTTTCTGTAAACCATCTAAAACACGGCATAATTTAATTGTTTTATTGTTCATCTCCTATATCTTACACATTTTAGACAGCGAACATCATCCACCAAAATACCACTAATGAATAAATAATCAGAAAATAAATAAACAAACAAACAGTAATTATTAAAGCCGCAGAAAGGTTATAAAACCCTTTTCACGACGTAGTATTTATTTGTTATGATATGTCACAGAAGTTACGAATGTGAATAGCTGTTGATCAGTACGGGATCACGTGAGCGGATATTGATCGACGTTTCTGAACAGAGATTTGTGGTCGTGCTGAAGAGAAGCGTCGATTATCCAAAGTTGTGTTCTTATATGTTTGTTTTAAATGTCGGACTGGGAAGATGAATATGATACAGATGGCGTGGCGATTTCAAAGCCGTCAACACTACCCGTTCAAACTGTAACGTTACCGGTGAAGTCATGGAGGCCTCCGTCGAATAGAGGCGCGCGCAGCCGAGAAAACACGTGTGTCGCTGTCGGCGCAAAGTTTGATGGAGATGGCGAGCAATGGAGAAACTGGAGGGACCGAGACCCTGAATCCAATACCGGAGCACCCGGTAAAAATAACAGCTACAGTCGTTCCAGGACTGGACCTACAGGCTACCGCAGTGGTGGAGACTCATCACCGACAACTCTGAGTGTGGAAAACTCTTTAGTCGGCAGGATAATAGGTGAGATATAGGTGTCTGTGGAACATTTATGTAAGTTAACAGTATTTGGGCTGTCAAACTCAGCCCTCTTGGTATTAACATCTGATATTTTACTGATGAGTAAAATTCAAATACGCGGCTCGGTCAATTCGAGTCCTGAGTCACGTGATCGGATATTGCATTGAAACTGACTCCTGAGCTGACAACGGATGATTAAAGCACTAGTAAGAGGATTTGCAGCGAAACTTATTATTAACGTATTTATTTATTGTTTATGTCTAAATGGGTAGACTGAACCGAATTATGATATAACAATACAGAATCCATACAAAGAAATGGCATTGGGACAGCTTAATGGCACGTTAATCTTGTGTTCAAAAGGACCGATTCGCGGAAGTCACTTATGTCTCTGTTCGTCTGCTTAGGTCGAGGTGGTGCGAAAATTCGGGAGCTCGAAGAGGGCAGTGGAGCATCGATAAAGGCAAGTTTTATACAAGTTGTAAACACGTTATATAAGTATGGCAGTGACATTTGGAAAGCCCATAAACCCCTGTATCTAATCACTAAAGCTAGATTCCCATATTGCACACTCTTTTTGAAAAAGAAAGAAAAAAAAAACAGCTTGAGTTTATTTATTTTTTGAATAGCCACGGTTCACCTTAATGTTAAGTTACTTTTATATCTTTTGTATCTTGAAATGGGAAAAAATTGTCTGAAACTCGATAAAACTGCTTTGACAGTCATGAGTTGTGTAAATGACAGGATTTGAACATTTACAAACTTTACGTTTGTCCCTTAGCCTCCCTTTTGTCTGTGAAATTCATTGTGGCATCTATTAAGCTCTATAAAAGGCAATAGTTTCTTCACAGCTCTTTTTAGTTTTAGTAATGGTGTAAGTGTAATAAAGTACATGACCTAAGCAGCTCTACAAAAGACAATAATGTTATCCAGTTCAATTCACTGCAGGTTTTTGTGTCCAGTAGTATAGACTGATCCATAATATTTGAGAAGCAGTCTTACAAAAGCTTTTTGTTTTTAGAAAATAGCAAGGCATATGGGCTTAGAACAACACAAATGAGCAAAGGACAATTTTCTTTCACATGGAAATTCAACAATTACTGTTTAAATGATGTATGATAGATAAACCGTGGTGCACATGAAGCTCAGGTATTTGTCTTTGGAAGCCGAGATGCTCAGCTCAAAGCCAAAGACATGATTGAAGATCTGGTGCATGGAAATTCTGTCAGAGGTCCTGGATATGGAAATGGTAAGCGCACAGGAATAACTAAGCTGCTGTAATTTATTATTTTATTGTTACTGATATTTTGGGTTTGTTAATTTCCAGGTAACAGCAATGCAGGGTATCAGAATGACTCTTGCTGGCCAGCTGCTGCTGTACGAGCTGCGGCTGCAGCCACCCCAGCGACTGTACCTATTGACTGGACTGCACTCAGAGAAAACCGGGGCAAATATGAAGCTATGAAATGGCAAGGTGAGTCTCTAGTGGCACAGGGTAATGTGATCATTACTTTAGATTGGTTTTCTCAGATTCCTGTTATCTCAATCATATGTGACTTTCTTCTATGAATTTACGCTTTATGTACACTTGATATATACTGTATCAAGTATATAGTTAGATATGAACTATACATGATTAAACCATCATATTATTTTCTGCAGATCTTCCCCCTCTCAAGAAGGATTTCTATATTGAAGCAAAATCAGTGGCAGTTCGCAGTGCAGAAGAAGTCAAAATCTGGAGGTAGAAGTTGTCACCTTGTCTTCTTCACATTAGCCCACAGATGGTGGCATTTATCTATTAATAACAGCATGTCTCTGCATGCTTGAGTGTTTAGGGCTTTGAATGAGTTTTTCCATGAAGTATTGTTTTTGTATGAAGTCTGAGAAACAATGCACTTTGCAAAGTGCTTAATTAGTGTATTTTATATTAACATGTGGTCACTCCTAGTTTGTCTTAATTTGAAAAGTAACTAAAATTACAATACATTTTTTTTTTTTTTTACATGATTTTTCCAAGTCTAGTAAACACACTTAAAAAATAGACCACCTCATATGTCCATATGACCTCATATGTTTTTCCTGGTTCTTCGAAGGAGTTGTTAAAAAAAATCTTAATTTTTGTTGCATTCAATTACATTGAATTTGTCTTAAGGCCTACTTGAAAGGTCCCCTAGTTGAGAATCACTGCGTTATAGCATTAGTTCGAAGTGACACTTCATTCAAAAACACAATGAATTAAGATTTATTTCTCTGACTTGTACACACACAAAAAAATGCAAAAGTATTGAGCGAGTATTAGTGCAGCACAGTGCATATTTGCATTGTTTTTGTACCCCTTCTCTTCTCTGCCCAAATAGAAAGGAGAACAACAACATCTTTGTGGATGACTTGAAAGATGAGAAAAAAAGACCTATTCCCAATCCATTGTGCACTTTTGAGGAGGCATTTGCTCACTATCCCGGAATAATGGAAAACATTGTCAGAGTGGGATTTAAAAAGCCAACTCCCATTCAGGTACCCAATAGAGATTTCTTTTGTACTCCTGCTCTAAATGTTAAGATTTGTATGTGGGAATAAATGTAATTCTGGTTATTTTCTCTCGTGGTTCAGTCACAAGCCTGGCCCATCGTCCTGAAAGGAATAGATGTGATTGGAATAGCCCAGACAGGAACAGGCAAAACTCTGTCCTACCTGCTCCCTGGCTTTATTCATATGGATGAGCAACCAGTGTAAATGTCTACCAGAGTTTAGTCATTTAATGCTTTTAATCTTTTTATTAACAAAATGGAAAGTAATTTATTTTTATTTGTTTATTTTTACACTGTAGACCAAGGAACAGGAGCGATGGCCCCGGCATGTTGGTTTTGACTCCCACTCGTGAGCTGGCTCTCCAGATTGAAGCTGAGTGCAACAAATACAGCTACAAAGGATTTAAAACGTGCTGTAGCCAGTACCCTAAATAAATCATAATGTTATGCAACATGCATAATTTAAGAAATTTATCCTGATTTCTTTCTGGGTTTTTTTTTTTTTCCAAAATTCCTCTCACCACTGCAGCATCTGTATCTATGGAGGAGGTGACAGAAAAGCCCAGATTAAAGTAGTGACCAGTGGTGTGGACATAGTCATTGCTACACCAGGACGATTAAATGATCTGCAGATGAATGAGCTCATCAACTTGCGCTCCATCACCTATCTGGTACATTAATCATGACAAACATGCATACTCGGCCAGAAACAGTGCATTATTTTTGTGAGCAAATACTTAAACATTTACAAAAATCCAAATGTATTTTGTTTTGAGTCTTTTGGTTTTCCCCCTGTTTTAGGTGTTGGATGAAGCTGATAGAATGTTGGACATGGGCTTTGAACCTCAAATCATGAAAATCATTCTGGATATTCGACCTGACAGACAAACTGTTATGACTAGGTGATGGGCTCAGTGGTTGGATTCTTTTTGTATAGTGTATAGATGGATTTGACCGATTGCATTGCATTACATTGTTTGTTGCTCTAAAAATGCAGAAGGGTTATACATGTCTTAAGTAGCAAATAATTTTAAGGCTGAATCGCATTGTATTAACAGGTGCCAACCAGCACAATGACTAAATCTGCTGAACATCAAAAAGTAAAAAAAAAAACATGCTGAAATGGTTTACACACTGATCCATCAAAACTTGACAAACATATGTTGTCATCTGTTGGTGTAACTTTAAATGCACAATAAGGACTAATATTTTCATATTCATATTTTGTCATTTAAGTTTGAATATTTACTGTTTTTTTCTTTTTGTACTACAGTGCCACCTGGCCAACAGGTGTCAGACGGCTGGCCAAATCCTACCTGAAAGACCCCATGATGGTTTATGTGGGCACCTTAGATCTAGCGGTGAGTTGTACCTGTTGTAGCACAGTATGTATTTGTTTTGGGTAACAATATTATTAATTTTAGACTCCTTATTAAAAGTCCCCAGTTAATTCCCCTTCTGCATCTGTCTCCTTCAGGCAGTAAACACTGTTCAACAGACAGTTCTGTTCGTGCAGGAGGAAGAAAAGAAAGCCTACGTTTTTGACTTCATTGACCGAATGGAGCCTCAGGACAAAGTACTAATATTTGTTGGGAAAAAAGTAAAGTGAGTTTCTCAGAGCGAAACTTAAATGAGAATAACATTAGTATGCTTTCACGAAACAGGATATGGGAGGAATTTTTGCGCACACACACTTTCATGTTCCACTGAAATGGTATTGCATAATATAGTTCCTATTGTGATCTCTTGATATGGTAATCAGGCTGTGCCCATCCATTTGTGTGCTTGAGAAAGGTGTTGCGGGGAAATGCTGCTCTTTTTGTAAAAATGAAACTGATGCCAGAGGGTGTGGCCATGTAATATGTAGCCATAATCTTTTTCCACACTCCTGTAATACTGGCAGCATTTGTGGTCATCCAACAGTTGTGCAAATATTGATGCTAAAGTTCACTTTGGAACACGTTCTTTATTACACTTTCAGCCCGACATTATGATTTAGTGCTTGATCCTGATTTTGCATTTCCATTATTGGATTCCATAGGGATGGGCAATATGGCCTAAAATCCATATTGCGATATACATTGCAGCCTCTTGCGATAACGATATATATTGCG
>JAUCMS010000022.1:20832313-20843343 GCA_032357445.1 Enteromius radiatus
GGAGAGGATCTGCAAGGAGGAATGGCAGAGGATCCCCAAATCCAGGTGTGAAAAACTTGTTGCATCTTTCCCAAAAATATGGGGTGCTGTGTGTGCATTAATGAAGAAAAAAAAGAACTTAAATGATTTTAGCAAATGGCTGCAATATAACAAAGAGTGAAAAATTTAAAGGGACTTTCTGTACCAACTGTATATAACAAATCAAATATCCAATGATTATGATAAACACTATACCTTTAGCAACAATTCCATCACGCTCCGTGGTTCCCTTTCCCTCATATTTAGGCACGAGGTAGAATGGTTGTTTCTTCATATTAGTTTTCTCCTTTTTACCAAGCCAGTTTTCTATTTTGAATCCGTCTTCTGCAAAGTTTGGCCAGCTTGCACGATGAACCTTAAGACCAAGAACAAAGTCTACAGAAATGATGGTCTTTCTGTTTTCTTCCATTTTTACTTCCAGCGTCACTGCAGGGCATTTAGCCTTTTTTCGCTGTATGTCAATTTGGTCTACAGAATAAAAAAAACACATAAATACAAATATTATTAGGGGGAAGTTGCATAAACTTAATGTTAAGACCATATTTGACCAACTACAGTTGTCAAGGGGTTATCAGTCTTAATTTTCCAATAGAAATAATACCAATCTACCTTTTCATGACTGAATTTAAAGAGTCTTTAAATTCAAAAAAATAGAAGATTAAAAAAAAAAAAAAAAATAGAAGATTAACTTTTAAGACTAAACAGTTGCAGCCATCCCCAGAATGTGGGTTGTAGCCTTTTGGTTCAGAGGATGGTCGAAATGTAGGCAAGGATTGTTCTTGTTCTTGGACAAATGTTTTCTTCTTATTCAGAGGTTGAATTAAATGCACAAGGTAAAATTCAGCAGTTTTCTGTGTTGTGAATAACAAGCTAACCATTTACTTATTCAGCTGAAACGTGCCATGTTTTGAAAATAGCAACATTTCCACTTTCAAGTTTCATTTTTTCCCGTCCTCATTCCGTATCCGTAACACTAAGATAAAATATATTTATGAATGTTTCTGATGATCTTATTTGTTAAATATTTAAAAAATAATAATAATAATAATAGTTCTCCGGCTACAAGGACTAAGCGATACTAATTGACATTGAAAATGAATCTCAAACGGGTAATTTTTCTTATTACGTCATATTACGGTGCTGAAAATCTTGTGGCCATTTTGTTGTGTTCAGATGTTTGATTTAGTTTTATTAGTACGTTAAAGAGTTGTTTTCCCCCAACCTGATTCAATTTACGCTTATATTCGTGCCTGTAAATGGTCGAAATTGCGGCAAGTGTTTTGATGCTAAAAGCTTGTTCCGACAGTTAGGAGATGCAGTTAAAAGTCCAACAAAGAGGCGAGCTATTATTCCAAAAAAAAAAAAAAAACATTTCAGTATATACTGATTGAGCCGTTTAAGCTTATATTAAATATTATATATTATGAGATCATTAAAAAATTTATAACAACAAGGTATAAAACACTTCTTTATTTGGACCTACATGGGAGTTTCTCCACAGCCTTCTTGACGGCATCTCTGAATTCAAACAGCATTTCGCTGGCCCGAATGGTCTTGTCTTCATTTAGGAATTTGTCCAGAGGATGACTTTTGGGATGTCGTTTCAAGGCAATGCTGTAAAATGCTCCGGCCTCATCAAACTCCTGAATGTCTACTCGCTCCACAGGAATAGTCAGCATCACATCAAATTCATCTGGTTCACAAATCTAAAATGTGACAAAGGTGATTAGAAATGTCAAAAAAATATAACCGGAGAGTTATGGTCAACAATTGCAATAGTCCGCAAACTGATTTTACTTCTCTCATGGAATAATGTAATAGACCTGCATGCATTTGTTATATGTTGTCATTTTAAACAGTAATTTAGAGCCACGCCCTGAAAAAAATAATAGCATACGTGTGCAATGAAACGGGCAAGAAAACCCTTGAATTTTCACATATATAGATTTGGGAAGATTAACAAGATTGTATTTCTTTTTATGGCCGATTTCTAATCTAGTTATTAAAGTAGGCTCTTATCTTTTTGGACATGCTCTGGTGTATGAATGCAATGTTATGGATTTTGTGAATAAGGTGTTGTTTACATGTTCTGGCAATCTTATTGATACGGAATCGTGAGTAGAGAGGTCACTGCATCACTTACTTTAAGGTGTTCATAATAACTTCCAGTTCGTAACCTCTCGATCTCTTCACACCAGGTCGTGTTTCGTTTCAGGTATCCAATGACTTTATCGGTTATGTCATTAACACAACTGGACGCGTTAGACTGCTCGTTCTTCCTGATCTTTAATTTTTCAATAGTTGCCTTAAGAAACTTTCCCAGTGGTTCTTGACCTTTTAGTTCTCTCGTTGCATCTGCGCTTTTCTCTCGGCGTCCCGGGCTGCGCGCGCAAACCGCTGGAGAAGCGTCCTGAGCGTCGCTCGCGACAGAAAAATCACATTCATGCTCTCTTCTATGTTTTTCTCTGGATTTTGCTTCCAATTTTCCTTGAGAGCTCTGTGGAGATTCTTCTTTGTGAATACTTAAATCATCTCTCTCCTTTTTTCTCTGAAGTTTTGGGGCTGGTTTTTCATCGGATTTGCTCTTTTTCGTCTGTCGTGGTTTGCCTTCAGTTTCACAGTCAAACTTCTTATTCTGATGCTTGCTTTGTGCTTTGTCTTGACGCTCATTCTCGTCAGCATTGTTTGCGTTATTGGGAACAGAAGCGCCGTTTTCTTCATACTTACCCTCGGAGATCTCCGGAGACTGTGTGATATCTCTCTGCTTTTTACGATTTCCCTGTTTTGGTGCTGAGGTTTTATGAAGTTTATCTTCACTTTCACAGTCAAGAGGATCTTTCTCCTGTTGCTTCCTGCTTCCCCGTTTTGGCGTGCGCTTGGCATCTGCGTGCCCCGGTGACTTATCCTCTCTGTTAGTCCTAAGGTGATCTCTCTGCTCTTTGCTCTTCCCATTTGCATTTGCTTTTGTTTGAGCTTTGGATTTGGGTTGGTCAGGGCTTGTTGCGCGGAAGCTGCCCGGTCTCCTCTCGTTGTTCATGATGGCTGGTGTGTGAGCTGCTTAAAAGAAAGTTTCTGTTATAGAGAAATGTGACGTGAAGATACAGGTGGTTGTACTGTGCCAGCCTCTTCGGTTCGAAATTTCTCACTTCCTCAGTGTTATGACGTATTATGACGTTATGTATAGGCGATGTATTAGCGTTTTCTTGGACCGTGAGAAGCAGCCTACATTTTTTTTTTTTTGACACAAATGTGCAGACAGGTGCTAGTTGTCATAGGGCTGACACACTTATGACGACATCTGGTGCCCAAAATAATTAAACACCGTGGAAAGCACGAAACTTTACTGATTCGACTTAAAAATAAATCTATTCTGGGAAATAAAACTTGTATAACTATATAACATTCTGGAGTAAAAAGTCCCCCCTCAGTAGTGTGTGAGAAATTAAACCCTAAAATGGAAACATTACAGGTATTAAGAGTTATATTTCAAAGCAATGCAAACTGTTGTTTAAATGTAGGTATCTGTTTTGAGAACGTATTATTTAGGCCAGCTATGGAGTAATCAAATAATAGTTGTACTTGCAGTACTAGTACTATTATCGTTAACCTCGCCCTTTTTTTCTTTTTTTACAAATGGCTTTGTTATGAATAATTTGATAAATTGATCTCTTGCGACATCTTGTGGTAATATTGCCAATATTTCTAGGATTGTAAGCTGTATGCGTTTATACAGTAAATAATGAATAAATTAAATACATAGTTCCAAAGTTTGTGTAACTCCCTATAAGAAGTCCAAGTTGTGAAAGACTAACTAACTACTTAGAAAAATAGCAAAGTATGATCTATTCTAAGTTATTTTTAGGCTTTGTCTTAACTTTAGTTGAAGTCTACGCTCACAGGACAATACTGCAATTTTTCTGAATACAAAGGTAAAAAAATCACACACACACACACACAGAGAGAGCCCTATATGGCTTTTATGTAGTGTACTATTTAGGAGAGAAATGAACACAAACAAAATGATTATGGTTGAGACTTCTTTAATATGACATGAAAGCTTTTGTTTTGTTTTTTATAAGGTGCGGTAGCTAATGCCAATTAAAGTCGACAAGTGCTTGTGCAGGGTTAGCCTACGCCAGTCAAAGTGCTAAACATAAAGCTGTCAGTGCACCAAAGATTGCATGAGCCCGTAGACGGGCTGATTAAGAGCTTCATTTTAGGTTTTCATTGTTCTGCAAAGCTAAACATAAAGGTTCTCAATGTCTACTAAATAGTGTCGTTTAAGTAGCTCACCACCAGTGGATACTGAACACATGGTATTTTGCAGACAAGCACTAAAACAAGCGAAGACAACATTGTGAGAACCAGGCTAAAACTGCACTCCAGAGCAGAAGAGGTCAAACCTCTCAAGATTTTAAAAATCACATATGGTTTCAACAGCTATCATCGAAGAGAAGAGCACAACTATTAAAAACACTATTAAATAAGTTCGATGGTGTGGATGTAAGACTTACAGTACAAGTCAACATACAAATTACAGTTATCTAAAAGACTGCTTTTGTTAGTAATTTTTTTTCCTTCTGATACTTTTGCGATGCATTGGAACTATTAAGCAGTCTCTGACTATAGAACCTAAGCAGCCAATAGGATAGAAGAGCTGGATGACCTCTGCTTTTCCATATGTGTCTCTGGAGTTGGCAGTCAAACACAACATTCATTTGACCTTCTGGGCTTTCTGAGCGGATTTGGTGATCTTTCCGCTCGTCGGGGTCTTTTTCTCCACTCCTTTAATCACTCCCACTGCAACTGTCTGACGCATGTCACGCACAGCAAAACGACCTAAAGCAAAGGAAAAAAATAAAGGTCATACGTGTTCATTATCTATCATCCTAACAATGATTTTGAAAATCCTCCTCGAATACCTTTTAATCTTTAATAAAAAAAAATGTTGGTATGAAATGGAAATCTATTTGTAAAAGTCTGTTTTCTAAATGCATGTTTTTCTTTGTTATAAAAATGAATCTTTCTGGGAAAAGGCAGATGTCTCTGTAAGCCACACCTCTCCAATCATTTAGTCTGTTTAACCTTTTTTTTAGTTTTTCTCCCTCGATTGTTTATTTCGTTCAGATGTAAGGAAGAAATGACCTATCATTGCCTTTATCAAACTAAAAAAAAATGATAGAAAACTATTTTTAATTGAATGTACTGTATAACAGTTTTTCTTCATTTTAATTGTTTGGCATGGCACTTACATATTCATAAAAGAAGAAAGATAAACTATCAAGAAAACTAAAATACTTCATGAATTAAACTTTTTAATAAAAAAAAAACAACAACAATGAAGTATTTGCTCTTGGTGTGGGATGCTGGGATAGCACTTACCCAGCGGAGGATACTCTGAAAAGCTCTCCACACACATGGGCTTCCCAGGGATCATTTCAACGATGGCCGCATCTCCTGACTTGAGGCTCTTAGGATTGTCCTCAAGCTTCTTTCCAGAACGACGATCAATCTTCTCCTTCAGCTCTGCGAACTTGCAGGCGATATGTGCAGTGTGGCAATCCAGAACAGGGGCATAGCCAGCGCTGATCTGCCCTGGGTGGTTCAAGATTATCACCTGATGGGAAAGAAATGAGCTTGTGATGACTGCTCAGGTTTGCTGATGTGAGCAGTGAGAACATAATTCAACTGAGCTTACCTGAGCAGTGAAGTTAGCGGCCTCCTGAGGTGGGTCGCTTTTGCTGTCTCCAGCGACATTGCCACGACGGATGTCTTTGACGGAGACGTTCTTAACATTAAAGCCAACATTGTCGCCGGGCAAGGCCTCTGAAAGAGCCTCGTGATGCATCTCCACAGACTTGACTTCAGTTGTCACGTTGACAGGGGCGAAGGTCACCACCATACCTGGCTTCAAAATTCCAGTCTCCACACGGCCCACAGGAACAGTTCCAATTCCTAGTCAAAAGATTGCATTTAATTCAGCTCTGCTTCGTTGGCAGAATATTGACTAGCCATCTTTCGGGCTAAAACAGGTAAAACATAGTTTGTGCAAATCAAAACCTCCGATCTTGTAGACATCTTGAAGAGGCAGACGGAGGGGTTTGTCAGTCGGACGTGTTGGAGGCTGAATGGCATCCAGAGCCTCCAGTAGGGTGGTTCCAGATGCATTTCCCTCTTTCCGGGTAATCTTCCAACCTTTGAACCAAGTCATCTAAAGTAAAGAAACAGAAATCTCTTGAGGATGCTGATTGGGATGCCCTTTTGCTTAAATATTAAGTATTCCTATTCACTGAATGAATGTCATAATGCTCTATATACAGAAACTAGAGCTGTACAATTTAGGGGGAAAATCTAATTGTGATTTTTCTACAAAATGTTTTGATTACCACAAAACCATCCCTTAAAAGCTTCTCTTTTGTTGTCAGACAAAAGTTTTTATTACAAATGTGATAAGATGATTAGCATTCAGAATTCCCAAATGCATAGTAATTTTATTGCAAACCAAACTGCTGAGACACTGAAAACATTGGACCGTAAATGAACACAGTGCCGCATTTTACTCTGAAACACGCAGTGCTTATTTGTATTTAATTAAATATCATAATCGCACTAAGCCACAAAGCCATTATGGCTTTATTTTCATTAATCATGCAGCCCTAATGGAAACAATACTTTACATCCCATCACACTTACATTGGGACTGGCCTCAAGCATGTTATCTCCATTCCAGCCGGAGATGGGCACAAATGCCACTGTGTCAGGATTGTAGCCAATCTTCTTGATGTAGGTGCTGACTTCCTTCACAATTTCCTCATAACGCTTCTGGCTGTAACTGGGTTCGGTGGAATCCATCTTGTTGACACCCACAATCAGCTGCTTCACACCCAGTGTGTAGGCCAGAAGAGCGTGCTCTCTGGTCTGGCCGTTTTTCGAAATGCCAGCCTCAAACTCTCCGACACCTGCCGCCACAATCAGCACGGCACAGTCCGCCTGACGGTTAGAGAAAATGTTAGAGATGATTTTTCCTTAATAAACAGCAGCTACAAAAATATATTTATGTCCTAACCTGAGAGGTTCCAGTGATCATGTTTTTGATGAAGTCCCTGTGTCCTGGAGCATCGATGATGGTGACATAGTATTTGCTGGTCTCAAACTTCCACAAGGAGATATCGATGGTGATTCCTCTCTCTCTTTCTGCTTTAAGCTTATCCAACACCCAGGCATACTTGAAGGAACCCTTTCCCATCTGTGAGTGATGCACGTAAACTTTATATAACAGCTCATAGTAGTTTTTAATCATGTATTGTTTTAAATGTCTCCAATATCTCCATCATACCTCTGCAGCCTCTTTCTCAAACTTCTCAATCGTTCGCTTGTCAATCCCACCACACTTGTAGATGAGGTGGCCAGTGGTAGTGGACTTTCCAGAGTCCACATGGCCGATGACCACAATGTTGATGTGGAGCTTTTCCTTTCCCATAGCTTACTTAAAGTGCCAATGTAACTGTAAAGCTTTACACAGACAGCAAACAGTGATGGTGCAAATTCTATTAAAGTTAGACAGGATGATTTTAATCTAATTCAAAGAACTTAAGAAGTTGCCTTTTAAACATGTGCACTCTCAGTAGATCACATGATAAGGTCTACTATATAATAGTACACCACCAAATACAGTACTAGATTTCTTCACCCCCATGTCTTCTCAAGCCCACAAGACTTTCCTTCTGTACAATATTAAAAGAGAAATTTGAAGAATATTTTGGTCATTCTTTTCCACTGAATAAAATGGATGGCGACTGAAGATGTAGGGCCTCAAAAAGGATGTGAAATCATCATGGACCAGACTGACCCACACATTCTTCAAAAGTTCTCTTTTGTGTTCTGCTGAAGAAAGTAAATCTCAGAAATCGAGACAGAAATCTCATTTTTGGGTGCAGGAATCAGTCATTTTCTTAGAATGGCCTATGCACCACCAGCTCAGCAACGTCTATAGTTCTGTGTGACTGCAGAATTTTAATGTCTGAGAGAGATTTGTTTAACAAATACGGTGTTCACTACGCCATCTCCTTTTTCAACCTTCAAACCAGCATTACGTTTATCCTTTCAGGCTGTTTAAGCTTCTAGTTCTGCCAAATAACCAGCAACATTTTAACAGACTAGTCATTCCTTTCTTCATGCCTGGTACATCTTTGTCCTGCAGACCTCCATTTTGTAAAGATTCGCCTACTGATTTAAAAGACTGGCAGCCATTTGTGAGCCACTCATGTATCCGATATTGTGAAAAGAAAAATATTAGAAGCTGGATAAGCTAGAATTCCTTTTCCACTCTAAGCTAGGGTTTGGCTGCATCATGAACTTAAAGTGTATGATTATTGCATCAGCATCATTTCCAATGAACTGCAAGCTGTTCAAATAAAGAATTCGTCAGGGACGGAATTCCAAGACGTTCCTTAAAGCAAGAGCCGGGCTGCCATTAGTGTAAGGAAGCTAATTCTCAGCTTAACTGTAGAGGTTAACAGAAGGACTATTCTTGTTAAGGTTATCTAATACAGACGCATTCTTTAAAAAGGGCTATTCCTATGTCGCATCAACCTGACATGACGTCAGAAAGCTATTCCTTTCTGTGTTCATTTGCTCCAAAACATTACAATATTAGTCGTCTAACAACAGCAGGCGACAGAGATCATTCAGATGTCTAGGGGATTTAATAGTGCAATCCCTCCCCCTGCAGCTGCCGCCATGTTCTCCCGTTCCCAGCCTGTATCTAGCGCAATGTCGAATACAAGCATCAGTAAGGTCTTACAAGCGACAACTGTTTAGAAAACACAAATATCGACAGAAGTTCTTAATTTAGGATTGCACCCCCGTTTGCTGGGTTTCCTTTTAAATACGCAGATAAAGATGCGTGTGAATGTGCGGCACTGTACCTGCGCGTGTGCTCGGGATACTGGAACGGTGCTGAAGAGGCTGAGCGGCGCGTCTGATCCTGTTATAATACAGGCACGACGAAAGCGACTGTGCATGCGCAGACTACATCAGTCACTGAGGATGCTTAAGGTCAGACTGCTATTGTAATGAACCGGTTAAATACTTTAGGATATACGAACGAGAAAGGAAAAAAGTTAGTTTATTTACACGTTTATATTTAAACGTGTCAGGTGCACGTACGTGGTTTTCAAAAGGTGGTTTGCTGGTCTCAGATTCCATTTAAAAATAAGTCTTCAGCAAAGTTGATGATTCTAACAGTGAATACATGCACGTTAAGAACATAAACGAGTGCAATAATTTTATTAGATCACAAGCGTTTGACAGGAGATGAAGCATGTATTGTAGCATCTTGACAATTGACAGATTTCCCGACATACAGCGTTCACACTGATTTATTCATTTTATTACACTTGGTAAGGATTGTACAAAACTAAAAAAAAAAAAAAAAAAAAATGTAAACATAAATCATATAGTGTATTAAAAAGATAAAAATGTAACAAAACTTTACCAATAATCTCAATAAGGCCTCTTGCTTCAGTATGGGTAAGGCATGCTGTGATAATCATAGGCCTAAAATAAGGCATGTTTCATAGGGACGTTAATCGCAAAATACTCCAATTCTTTAAGGAAAAATTAACCCAGAAATTAATTTACTAACCCTCAAGTAGTTTCAAACCAGGCACCATTGATTTTGGGTTTTTTTCTACTATGGAAGTCAATGGCCACCAAACAAGCCTGGTTACAAACTTTTTCAAAATATATTTTTCTTTGTATTCGGCAGAACAAAGAAATTCATACAGGTTTGGAATGATGATCATTTTTGGGTGAACTATTCCTTCAACAAATATGATTATTTTAGTTGTCAACCGAACAGATATAACAAATCTAAAAAAAAACGATATATAGTTAAGAACAGCTGCAATGAGCTTTATACTTTAAAACAATTCCCAAGTTAACTTTTGGTTCTGTAATTGAGTCAAATTAATTCAATAACCACTCTGACTGACTCACAAAGTTTTTTTTATTCACTAAACAGAGTCAGCTCACAGGTGTGAACTGGACTACACTGGTAGTGTGATCAAGTTGTAAAATCCATGTTTTATATTCCCTTTATTCCCTTTTTTTTGTTGAAAAATTAAAACTGTCTGAAAAAGCAACTGACATGTACACTCAACAGTAAAAATACCAAAAGTCACTGTGTTTTTTGGTATGATTAAAAAAAAACAACAACATTGGATTGTGCAATATTCATTAGTTTGCAGACCATATGCAACTACTGCTATCTCTAGAATTTACAAGAGATATATCTGTTTGGCCTTTTGGAAATGGCTAATGGTAGACGTGTTTCATTGGACGTGTATTCTCTGGACGGCCCAAGGCTGGACTGTACCCTTGCCAAATATTATAAAGAAAAGAGCTCCAAATATATTGATCGCTGCAGAGATGTAGAATACAGTTTGCCACTCTGGAATGGTGTTCTAGATTAAAACAAAATGTTTAAACATTTGTTACTTTATCATCACAAATGTGAAAAATAAGTGTCTCTTGAAGCATTTAACATTTGTATTCACGCATAATTAACATGTGATCACATCAGTGACAGTATTAAAATAAATTACTTTCTTACAGCACCTTTCTTAGTTTTTATAGCATATCACAATGTAATGCAGTCGTTGCATAAAAAATTATAAAATGGTTACCTATATATATATATATGTGTGTGTGTGTGTGTGTGTGTGTATTATATATACACACACACACACACACACACATATACGTATATATGTATATATAAAAACACAGAATTTACACTTTTGCTGATTTATTAAAAAAGAAAAACTAAAATATCACATGCTCCTAAGTATTCAGACACTTTGCTGTGACACTCATGTATTTAACTCAGGTGCTGTCCATTTCTTCTGATCATCCTTGAGATAGTTCTACACCTTCATTTGAGTCCAGCTGTGTTTGATTATACTGATTGGACTTGATTAGGAAAGCCA
>JAUCMS010000022.1:20843443-20865983 GCA_032357445.1 Enteromius radiatus
GAGGTCAAAGGAACTGCCTGAAGAGCTCAGAGACAGAATTGTGGCAAGGCACAGATCTGGCCAAGGTTACAAAACAATATCTGCTGCACTTAAGGGTCCTAAGAGCACAGTGGCCTCCATAATCCTTAAATACAGGACGTTTGGGATGACCAGAACCCTTCCTAGAGCTGGCCGACCGGACAAACTGAGCTATCAGGGGAGAAGAGCCTTGGTGAGAGAGATAAAGAAGAACCCAAAGATCCCTGTGGATGAGCTCCAGAGATGCAGTCGGGAGATGGGAGAAAGTTGTAGAAAGTCACTGCATCACTGCAGCCCTCCACCAGTCAGGGCTTTATGGCAGAGTGGCCCGACTGAAGATTCTCCTCAGTTCAAGACACATGAAAGCCTGCATGGATTTTGCTAAAAAACTCCTGAAGGACTCCAAGATGGTGAGAAATAAGATTCTCTGGTCTGATGAGACCAGAGACTTTTTTAAGTGTTATGTGTGGCGAAAACCAGGCACTGCTCATCATCACCTCCAATACAGTCCCAACAGTGAAGCATGGTGGCAGCATCATTTTTCAGCTGCAGGAACAGGACGACTGATTGCTTCTACTAAATACTGAGCAGAGGGTCTGAATACTTAGAATCATGTAATATTTCAGTTTTTCTTTTTTAATAAATCTGTAAAAATGTCAATAATTCTGTCAATATGGGGTGCTGTGTGTACATTAATGAGCAAAATAAATGAACTTAAATGATTTTAGCAAATGGCTGCAATATAACAAAGAGTGAAAAATGTAAGGGGGCCTGAATACTTTCCGTACCCACTGTAATATATATAATTATGTAATAAATACGCAACTTACCGATTTGGTCAGAGATCTTGCTATTACAGGGCCCACCATGCCAGGTATAGTAGCAAATGAGTTTGTGATCCCAAGCAATATCCCAGCATATCTGAGGAAAAAGGAAAATGAAGGGATACTTTGTCCATGTTCCAATAATAATTAACTTGTGACATGGATTTCATGCATGCACAGTTGTTCTAAACCATAATTCACATATGACTGCCTATAAAAAGCCTTGTCTTACGAGGGAGCAATGTCCAAATGATTGATGTTAAATCCAGAAGCTGAAATGCCCCCTAGAGAGGAGGACATGGAGAGGAAGGCTACAGCCAAGACAAAGTTACATCCAGTGTAACCAGCAGCCACCAGGAAGACCGCTGGTCCCATCATTCCTGGACACATTCAAGACAGACACACTGATTTATTATCACTAACAGACTTCACATCACCAGTTCAATCATCCTATCAATATGTTTTCAAATGTACTGTTCAGTGTAAATCTATGAATGTCTTACCCACTACAGTGAATGCCTTACGCACAATTACAGTGCGGATAAGATATCTCTCTCTCAGGAGGTCTGCCAGCTGTCCGCCCAGCAAAGCCAATAACCAACAACCAAGATAGGGCAGAGCCGAGAGCATTCCATTCTGAGAATGACACCGTGAGTTCACAATTACTAAAATTTGATGAGGCAATGATCATTTTCTGATAACTTGTTTTTATATTAAATATGCTACTGTTCAAAAGTATGGGAAAGTATGTTTTTTAAACACATTTAAGCGTTTATTCAGCAATTATGCAATAAATTCATCAAATTCTGCTTTGCACTGACCTGCTGGATGCTAAAGCCGAGTATATCATTCATGTAGGTGGGTAAGAGAGTCAGCAGAGTGTAAAATGTCCAGTTGTAAGAAAAGTGTGCCACAACTATGGCCCATAATGGCATAGACTTGAGGATTGATGTCCATGGGATGTAATCTGTGGTTGGGGACAACTGGAGCGGAGAGTGGCACATTTTAATACAAACAATTAATCAGTAAACTGTTATCTGGTTTGAGAATAAAGAGATCATTTTAAGGACAATGTATGAGATCACTGTAACGTTACCTACTTCGTTTTTTAAAGATGCCATTATGTAATCCTTCTCAGTCTCTGTTATCCTTTTGTGTGAGCTGGGACTGTTACTGACAAAGCACACCCAAAGGAAAAACCAAAGAAGTCCGACAGCTCCTATGATTTGTGAAGAAATCAGATAAAGTGTGCATTAGGTAATGTATTAAGACCCAAGCCTGTGAAAGAATCTTTAGCGTTACATTTTATGCTGCTTGTGCATGCATTTAAACGCATGTTATAATGAAACGTACCAAATATATAAAAGACGTATGTCCAGTCTAGGTAAAAACATATCTGGCCAGACAGAGGAAGAGCCACTACAGTTCCCAGCTGAGCACCTGTAAAAAGAAAAGAAATAAGGAATAATAGTGCAAATGCACAAAAACTTAGATTGTTACAAATCAAAGCAGGTTACCTGTGTAAGAGATTGTGAGCAGTCGACTTCTCTCCAGAGGTGGTGCCCATGAGGCCCACATTGCATGCATAGCAGGAAATGTCACTCCCTGGATGCACAAAATGTATAACAATTATGCCATCTATGACAACAATTAAACATTACATTTCAAACTACAAGAACATAAGTACTAAATCCATAGTGAAGGCAATGAGTTTTGAGGTTTACCTCCCCAATGCCTTCCAACACCCTGACAGCGATGAGGTAACCAGCTCCCAGATCAGCAGCTACTGGAGTCAGCAGGGTGAAGATCACAGTGCAAAGGATGCCAATACCAAAAAGCCACTTGGCACCATATTTGCGTGCCAGGTAGCCACCTGGTATCTGAGTAAATATATACCCATAGAAAAAAGAGCCCAGAATCCATCCCTGAGTCTCTGAATCCCAATCATACACACTGGCCTGAGGAGACAATAAACTAAGCATGATTAACAATTCCAAGATGCTTCGAAATTCATACAATATTTGAAAATAAAAGGTAGATCCTCTTACAGTGTGATTGTGTTTGGGAACAGGGATTTTGTGATGAGGGCAGACAGAGGAACTGCTGTTGGCACCAGAACTATTTTTTAGCATGTCCACCATTGCCACACTAAGGTTTACCCTGAGGGCATACGCCACAAAGAAGCCATAACAAGACAAGAAGGCTAACCCATATCGTGAGGAGCAGCAAGCAGGAGCTGGAAGAACAAACAGATGAAACCATCTTCAAACAGTCTTTAAAGGATTCTCCCATAAATGTACACTCACGTTCTTCCAAACTTGTATGACTTTTGTACCCGAGTTGTCAATATATATTGTCATGTGAATGTGGTGACAAACAAACAAACACATGGTATGCTACGGTAAAGGGCATTTCATGGTATGCTGCATATAAAACATGCATTATGAGGAAAAATACTTACTTTCCAGATTATTAAGGACTGGAAAGAGAAGCCTAGTTCCTGAAACAACACCTGATTCACTTTTTGAACTACAAACTACTTTGTTCGACAGATTCCTTAATCATTATCCGACAAGTAAATATTTGAAATAGTAATAATAATAATAATAATAATAAAATGTTCATTCTAACAAAACATTAAAATATAGTATGACCATATTATGACATAATATTGTCACAATATTACCATATTATGATCTTACAGTTGTAACAAGAGTTACTAACAGTATAGTATTAGTCGGAAACCGTTATCACGATATATTTTTAGGGTAGTTACCTGCATGCCTAATATACTTCCTAATATACGTGACTGCCTGTTTTAAGAGCACATCTGAAAAGGCTCTTGAATTATTTATGTAGACTGCATCAAATGCTGCGACACTTATACCACACTGAACGAATCAGATGAAGTTTGCACTTTTGGTAAGATTGAATGACTGAGACATCTCATGAATATTAAAATACTAAGGATTTCTTAACAAGCCGTTCTTGCAAATTACAAGTTTACAGTACATCTGAGCACTGTCTGTTAAGCACAATAATTATAACTACATTTACATATGTATTATTACTTTGTAGTTACTAAGATTACTGCACATATGGTATCATTACCAGCGCACTTTTTATTACGTGGCATGTTGTAAGTTAAATCTGCATAGAACATAAAAGACATGTATAGTTTCTGCTACCTTTCTGAAGGTCCCCGGTGTCTTTCCGGCGTAATAAAGGCTGGACATGATCGTCAGTTTCTGAGTCTGACGCTGAATGCTCCATCATCTTCAGCGGCTGCTCTCCGACCGCCTGACCAGAAGCACAATAACAACAGAACACACTCCGAATGCGGAACCCGTGCTTCAGCGTCAGCAAAAAACATATCATAATAAAGGTCCCGTGGTCTCCAGATTATATAACCAAAAATGAAATGAAATAGAATTAAATAAAAAAAAAATCACAATATCTCTAAATGTTTTGTAAAAGTTCAAAACATGTAAAAAAAAGCACAAGAATTTAAAATATTAAGATTTTTTTTTTACAAAACAATCAGCTTAAATGTTTCTTAATGCGGCCTTTATTAAACTATAATTTTTCATAGTTTAACCAACAAAACAATTGTTTTATACTATTCATTACCAAACAGAGTTAGCTTTTTCTACTTGTGAGCTTTTAATATTATTGCAGCAATTATCCACTAAGAGGAGCTAAAGTTGTACAGCAGTCCGTGCTTAAATGAATAGTTAAACCATAAACGAAAATTCTGTCATTTACTCACCCTCGAGTTTCAAACCTGTATGAATTTCTTTGTTCTGCCGAAAAAAAGGAAGACATTTTGAAAAAAGTTTATAAGCAGGCTGTTTTGGTTCACCGTTGACTTCTATAATATTTTTTCCTACTATGGAAGTCAATGGTGACCCAAATCCACCTGGTTACAAACTTTCTTCAAAACATCTTTGTGTTCAGCAGAACAAAGAAATTCATACAGATTAGGAATTACTAGAGGGTGAGTAAATGACAGAATTTTAATTTTTGGGCGACCTATTCCTTTTAGAAATTTCGAAAACCGTCAGGAATCAGTCCTTTCATTAGCATTATTATGTATTCAAATTAATATTTTACTAGTATTTTTGAATCAAAGTTTCACAATCACATTTAAACGTGACCTTTTACATTTTCTGTAAGGTTAACCAAAAAATGTGTAACAAAATTTGACATTTGTGTGTGTGTTGGCGTGAGAGTCATAGGTGCCTTCTAATGCATTTGTTTTACGTGGAACCTGTAATTTAGGAAGTACAAGCCCACATGGAGATAAAGTGAAATGTATTTATCTGTTCCAAGAAAGGAACTGGCAGGGTACCCAACCACCCTCTAATGCAGAAAAGGAAAAGAGTCGTGTAAGCATGTAATAAAAGATGACAGAGATGATAAATGTTCAACATCAAATTTATTGTGTGCAAAAGAGTACATTTTAAAAGGCAAATACATAGAACTTACTAAAGAATGAGGATGAGCTTTTCTCCAAATGAATACACAATATTTTTGAATCAAGACTTTTCAAATCTGTGAAAAATTCCTGCACAGATTGCATATAAATATGTATACATTTAGCAGACTTAAAATATCTTGTTAAAATACATTTCACAACTTTGAAACATGTCGTTTGTGTTTCAGATGTGACTAGTGTTTCAATATCATTGTTACATGGGATGAGCATTTCAGCACCCTGGTCTCTTAAAAAAAACAAAAAAAAAAAAAACAATGCCCCGAGTTTACATCAAAACATGCAAACATAAAGTACATTAGTAGAACATGGAATACTTGGTAAGTTATTGCAGTTAAGAGGTTATGAGTATAGTTATGAATGTATTCTCCTCTATGTGAGTCATCCATCTCGGTATTCCCTGATAGCACTTTACAGTGACACAAAACCATTTCTGTTCGTTGATATTTTCTACCAGTGACTCTAAACCTGGTTAAAACATCCATGTACTTTCTAACTTTCCACTGATCTTTTCACTTGTTCTACTTGCCAAAAACCCTTTGTCTACAAGTCAAATCCAAAATTAGTACAACAGAGATCCAGATTACCACAAGCCCTAAATGTTTAGCTTGTCAGTAGTAGTACAGTATTTTAGAAAAACCTCCCCATTTCTACCATCTCCATTACTACCAATGACTTCAACAAAACTTAATGATCTTAATTCATACAAAAGCAAAATATGATAAAACATCACTGGCAACAATGCCTGGTTCTTATCATCACAGAGATTCATGCAATATCATAACAATAAATCTTATATTTAAAAAAAATGCAGTTTACCAGCAACTGCAAATAAAAAAAGGTTTACATCATAAAACAATTGTCCACAATGTCCTTAGGAACTGAGATGTCCATGTTACTGAGTGAATGCTGAAGGAATAAACTAGCTAAATATCTTCATTCATGGTATGGATATGTGGAATTTTGGGAGGAGTAAGGCACAATTTTGTTCAATGTGGAATGTGCAAAGCTTAGTTAAACACTAAAATGCTCCTGTTTCTCTGCTAACCTGAATGTGTTTGAACATTCATGAAGAAATAAACAGGCATACTGTAACATTTGCAGATTGAGTACAGCTGCTCTCTCGTGATGGTCGCGTGCCACTTCCCAAAACGTTTCGAAAATAGTGAAGACGGAGCATAAAAAACGCTGCATCTGTCAGACACATCCTTCCTTCCCTATTTCCCACTAAACACATCTTCTTCTTCCCTCCAACTTTTTTCAAAACAATGTTACGTCTGGTAAGCAGTGCTTCTAGGGAAGGTGTTGAATAAATGTGGCTGAGCAGGAGTTTCGACAGGACCTGATGGAAAACAAGTTTGCTCTGTCAGTTGGGTGAGGTGTTGTCATTGAGCTGGTCTGAAGGGACAGTGAGGTTTTGGATCTGGCGGTACACAAAGTAGAAGAGTTGTGGCTGCGGCCGGCTGTGCAGTTCGGCCTTGATCCTCTGAGGATGAGTGTCCGGGGCCAGCTGCTGTGTGGTTTCATCCATCAAGAGGAAAAGGGCATAGTTTTCCGGGTCTGGAATTTTAAACTTGTACGCGCATATCTGACACACTTCCTCCGTTGTGGCATACGGTTGCACCTGAAGGGTTTTTGCTGTGCAGCCACTGCTTGCATCTTGCAGCGCCACCCGCAAGTAATTCTGAAAACAGACAAGAAGAAATCTAGGTGTTAATCCCAATATATAACAAGCTTATTTAAGAATTTATGTGACCCGTGCTGGTGTGAATGTGCATGGGCTAATTTTGACTTCCAGTTTTCACAAAAATGTGTTCATTAAGACATTGTATAGTGATCCCAATGCAAAGTACTCACACAAACATAAATCTGTAAAATCTAAAATGAATGTTTGGGAAAAACATCAGATGTACAACATTAGCTGAGCATTACACTATGTTTTAATATAAGCCATCTGTTGCATTAATGTTAATCTAACCATAAAAGAAAAGAGGGAATCCCTGGCTATTCTTGCAGTTTTAATAATCATTAAATAAAATGAGTTATTTTTACATTTTACTGTTTGCTTTTCTTCGTTGCTTATGTTTAGATGTAAAATGTACACTAAAGTAACACTATATACTTGCTTTTTTATACTTGTGATTTTGCATTGCTTCTTATTCTTAATAAAGATAAAAGAAAAAATAGCTATATTATGATTATTAATGTGGTAATGATTTTTAAGAAAGGAAGTGGGGGAAAAGAATGAATGTCACTAGATGCTTTTACTTTAAATCAGTTTTTCCCTAAATTGACTTTGCTGAATCCATTTACTTTAAACAGGTGTAGCTCAATCATTTTTCATCTGAATTCAACAAATTATACATCATTTCTTTGAGGGTTTATTTTGAAAGTTGTTTAATGAAGAATGTAAAAATAAAAGTAACCGATTTGTTTTTAAATTACTCACTGTGACTCATTTTGTCAGCACAGCTCTTACATATTGATGTTCCTAAATTATTTACAGTTGTATAGGAAGAAAAGGGAGAAGAGAATTTACCTGGAAATCATCCACAGATGGAGTAGTTCGCTGTGTTGTGCGTCTACGGTGCCACTGGTGCAGTGTGTTACGGGTCTCAGAGCTCAGCACACGAGCTGCCTGGTCCTCCTGGAAGTTCTTGATGAGAGACATTGCCCCATATGCGCTCGTCAAGTAATAGCCTCCTACAATCAGATAAAACATTTCAATATTAAAAAAGTTTGATAGCCAAGGAAATTGTGTAATAGCTTCAGCAGCTTTTGCAGTATTTGGGATGAATATGCTGAAACCGGGGTCTAATGTACCTTCTCCATGAAGCAGTGATGGGTCCAGTAACTCCATCATGTACTCTATTTCAGAATCCAGTTGTGGCATGTCACACTGGGCCATCACATACGTAAGCATGGGCAGGAAGTCATCTGCACCATACATCCTCCCTGTAATTGTTAGATCAAAGATTGAAATCAAATTATGCAGAAGTATTATGCTTACACTCACACATTTCACACAAATGCTTCACGCTCATGTACCTGAGTTGCTTTCCATTATGGTGTAGATGAGCTTGCACACACTGAGGAGCAGAGACACTTTCTTCTCTGGTGAGTACATCTTGCACATGTTGTGGAACTTGTGGCGAATCTTCTCTATGGCCACGAGGTCAGGAGGCAGAGCTCCATCCACACCCATCTCCTGGGGCTGCTTGGCTTTAGCCAAAACCAGATTCTCCTTCAGCTGCTGCCAAGTCCCACTGCTCACCTGGAAGTCCCGCAGAGCAGCCTCTATCACAGGCTTCAGAGGCTTCAACACACACTTGTGCATGGCTTTCTCCATCACCTGATCTATGGAGAAAAAAATACATTAAATAGACATAATTAGAACATTTGCATATAAATCGGTATCAGAGTAAAGCTAAATGCAGTTTTTGTTTTTTCTAAGAAAATATTGTATAAAACAGAAATGATCATTTAACTGTACAGTTGCCTAAGGTGCATTTACGTGTTAAAAATATGTATTGTAATTCAACATATTTTAAAAAAGCAATTTATTGTTGTGATGGCAAAGCCAAATTCTCAGCAGCCATTCTTCAGTGTCACTCAGTGCTTCAAAAATCATTCTAATTCTTGCTTTGAAAGTATTAAAAAAAATTATATATATATAGATATATAGATATAGATATAGATTTTTTTATGATAAAAATACATATATATATATATAGTTATATTTTATTTAGCAAGGAAACAGAAACCATACTACTTTAACTATAGAAGGCAGAGGAACAGAAAACTTGGAACATACAATCCCTTAAAAAAGTGAACAGAACGTCTCTGGGCAAGTCTATTTGTGGATGAAAGAACTGTGACCATGAGTATATTGACTGGGATCTACGACGTGGTTTGTTCCATTTCCTGCTTTCAAGGGGAATACCTGGTCATAGTATTTTTACACCTTCTTTTCCAATGTTTACAAAATGTCTCCTGACAGCACAAGAGTATCTGGTGTGCTCACATATGACTCAATGCAACAGGTTTTGTCTTGTAACTTTGTGCAAGCATGGCTTGAAATGATACCTAAAGTGCAAAATCATCTATTAACTAGAAGAAGGCTATGTGTAACTTAAATCATCTGATCTGGAGAACAGAATGTAATGTTTAATCTGGGCTTTGGAAACTGCTGACAGCACTGCTTCTGTCAACACACCGGACCATTGAGGAAGCAATACCATTATAATAAGTGCTCTGACAACAAACACACATACTTTGGCAGCACTTTATACTTTTTGAAATACATGAGAACAAATCATTTGTTTTAAATAATTTTGGTAAATTAATTAATGTAAAAAAGGTAAATAGTGTAAAACCATTTATAGTAATTCTATGTAAATATGCTTCTTGGCTAATATAAATAGGACAATGAGTTGAAGGTAGGCTGTTTCCTAGAAACATACTGTGCATGCTAGATGATTTCAAACCACAACTTGTAACGTAACAGTTTACACTTCATTTATCGTAAATCGTCTTAATCATGTGTGTCAAGAGTGACTCGACTGCTTGTGACCGTAATAGCTGGGCAAACGGGTTTTAAGAAATTAAGCAATCTGTTCCAAACCTGAGATCCAATCGTTACTAAAAAAAAAATTTAATTAACAAAGGGGCTGTTGATAACATTTGATAACAAATGTTATAAACTAGTGTCCACAACAATAGCATCTTCAACCGGTCAAGGCTACAGATACTCCCACTCCATTCATAAAAAAATATCCATCAAAACCAAAACTATAACCAAATAAATAACCAGTCATAGTCATCGTGCCTTACATCAGGGTTTTCTAGAGGTCTGATTTTAGCTCTGAGTCTGACTTCACTTTAACAGATTCAGCTGAGTTGCAAAATATGTTTACATGGTTGTCAGTTCTAAGAAAGAGTGGACAGCTCAGTAAATAAGCAAGACTCCTCTCACAGAAGTAAGTGATGCAAAAAGCTCTGTTAATGAAGGGTGGCACAGAGTCAAAGATTTAGAGGAACTGAGCCAGTTCGCAGTTCCACTTACGAGCTTTATTCTGTGGAAGAACCATAGACGTGGAAACGAATGATTAAGGAGGGGTTACTGATATTTTCCTGGAATACAATATCTGATTTGATTTGATCTGTAAAATGTAACACTACACTGTCTGTATATACGCCTGTTATAAACCCTACTCCACTTTATAAACAAGTTGTGACATCTGCAATCAGATAAATGAAACTACTGCATTTATTGCTTATTTTAACACTGTAATATAAATTTCAGTTGTGGCAGACACTTTTAATCTTTTTTTAAACCTTATTTACATAGAACATAAGTTATGTATTACTGTACAGCATCAGTTTTCTTAAATAGCAAATTCTTTTGATTTTTTACAAATATTTTTATATACAAATTTATACTGCCTTTTTAATGTCTATTATTTAGTCACTTTTTCTCCCTTAATAAGGACACAACTGGACATCAGAACAACAGGAAACTACAGCGGTGATGGTGACAGGAATGTTTACAGGAATGTGGCTCAAATTAGAAACACTCATCCGTCAAGGCCACATCTACTCGAAAGGCTATCTTCCAAGGCTTGTTAACATCCCCTCAAAACAATCTCCAGTCCTCCTCAACATCACTCCTACATAGCGCTCTTTCTGTCTCTTACGCTCCATGTCTACACTGCAGACTGGAAAATAAAGCCACAATGACAGGAGAAGTGAATCCACCGATGCTTCCCACACAAGAAGTACATGCTAGGACTGGAGTTAGGAGTCAAGGCCACAAAGTACGTCACAGCACAGAACAAAAGGCACACACAAACTAAACCAGACAAACTAGACTGAAAAAAAAATCCCCCTCATAGTCCACTGACCCTTCTAAATAAATGAAGCCTTTCAGGAAAACGAATGATAACTTCAAAATGAATCTCTACTCTCAGACGTGTTTTTAAGGAAGTACTCAGAATAGAGCCGAGGCACAACAACAATAAAAAAATCCTTGGCCTGAATGAGTCTTTCCAGACATATCTCGATAAAACAGAGTGTCTTAATCCTGTTATGACTCAAAAATGAGTGAATAGAGCTGGAACACTGACTTATCTCTATTTAAAAATAGAGGGTGATGTTAATGTCAAAGGTCATTAACTGTGCATTCAAACTTATTTTTATTGCTTTTGTAAGTGACAGAACAGGTTTTCTCTTGATGGTGGAATATTCTCATAGCTACAACCTTTATTGTCCTGGGCTTGTTTAAACACAACACTAACATAACAAAACCTGTCAGTACATATAGGCAGCTGCATCAGGTTAGGAGCTCTGAACAAGAGTCTTTTTCTCTGCATTCTTGCCTGACACCCACATACTCAATGCCTGAATCAACAAGCAGGAGGGGTTACAGTGGGTTGTAGAAGAGATATATCAGAGAGACTGGCTCGTTTGGCTGAAGTTCATTCCGGCAACATCTGGAAAGTGATCTATTCCTCAAAACACATAGCAGACCTGGCCTTTATTTACAACTCGTGAGAGAGAGAGAGAGAGAGAGAAAGAGGGAGGAGGATGCTCAAGGCGATGGATGATGCAAATTTCCTGGAGAACCAAAACAAAATCCAGTTGAGCTGAGAATCAGCCAACATACTATCCTTGTTTACTTGAACCAGTTTCATGATAACTAAACTCCTTTAGCATGTCTATCCACTGGGCTTATGCAGTTAGTGTGTCATTGTATAAAGTATATAATTGCTCGTTACTGACTGTGAAAGACGTGTGGCCAGTTATACAAAGCCATACTAATGGATCTCTGCCCACACATGAATATGCCAGTGTACATCTCAGCTCAATGTGCCTTGTGTGTGCCGCTCACGCTGAGTAAAATGCCTCCATGCCGAGATAAATGGGCACGAGCGTTTTGTCTCATGCACACACACTCACACAAGTTTAACTCTTAAGCATTCATTTCTAATTCATTCACATATTTTATAGTTTGCAGAGTTACAGTGTAATTTTGGCATTCACAATATTTCCCTTTCACATTTGCTGTTGCTTCATATATAATAATATGTTTGCGTTTTATTTTTTATATTCTGTGTTTTATTTATAGTCTTCCAATACTAGTAAAAAGAGGTCATATTTGTTGTGCCGTGAGCAGTGGGCTGCTTGAAAGTCAGTCTCAATAAAGAAAGTGCGGTGCCTCGGTTTAATGGAAAGTTTTAATTAGAAACAGTCTGTCAAGGCAACCTCAGCCTGAGCTTTTCTCAAGGTCACTTTTTCATCCTACAGCCCCTTAAAATAAAAAATATTAATTCCTCTCATCCTCTGCATTGCAAGTAAAGTAAGTTAATTAACATTGAGAAGTTCATTATGTGCCTTAATACTGCAGAGAAGTGTCATTTAAGTGTGTTTAGTACTCATTGGCCCAGCCCCAAATGGGACATTTGATGTGTACTTGTGCTCTTGTGTGAAATCAATAGACCTCAAAATGTCCCATTTGTAATATTGAGACCACAGAGCTCCCTCTTTGCAACTTCAGCACATCACTTTTGCAGGCTCCACAACAGACTACTATTCTGCATATATGAAAGTTTACAACCCATGTATAGCTGACGCCCTTATCATATGACATACTTCATAAAGTAATTAAGTTTCCTGCACATCATTACAACAGCTATTATAATACCTACTGCCCTAGACAATACATGTTGCATATGTCTACTTCCTTTATATAATCACTGGCGCCACAGCAACAATTCAATTTCCCTTTCTTAGCACAGAACAGTTTTACTGAAGGAAGGAAGCCTTACCTATTTGATCCTCCGGGATAAGGGACTCAATTGGTGGGTCAAGCTCTGAGCTCTGCAGCAGATAGGACTTCATCTGAGTCATGAACTGCCTGAGAGTCTGCAGCAGGTCCAGGCCTGACGTGTGGCAACCACGGTTCTCCTGCAAGAAGCTCACATAGTCCTGCACCAGGCAGCCAAAGTAAGTCCCTTTATCCCTAGATTGCTCGACAATCTTCCGAATGGCTCTCTTTTCGGGCGTCATCAAAGAATTGAGAACGCTGCTCATCTTGCGAAATTGTCCTCTTAGTGCACGTGGCAGCACGAACGTACCAGCGCTGTTATGCTTCTTTGACTTGAAGGGTGGTGGCACCTCCTGGTCGCTCTCCAAGTTAATGCCATCATCTTCTTCTTCTTCTTCCTCCTCCAGGCTGCTGTCACCTGTGGGCCGCTCGGTTCTGGAAGGACTGGCCTCCATGGGGAGAGAGAAGCTGTGGGTGAAGTCGAGAGAGTCTGAGGACGAGGTGGAGATGCTGATATCGCTCAGACGCTCTCGTCCGGTGGAGCAGCGCTCATCCGCAGGGCTGCCATTCTCCAGAGCGGTGGAGTTGCGTGAGGACAGCTTGGCCAAGCTCCAAGATACGGCTTCCTCAATGGTCTGGTCATCCAGGGCCATGTGGCAGCGGAGGCCATCTGCATCGAGCAGACCAGAGGAATTCTTACTGCGGGATGAGGGCACCAGGGTCGGTTTACTGAACTTTTTGGGTGGGGAGGATGAGGGTGAGAAGGAACTGAAGGATGATCCAAGCCTCCCCAGCAGGCTGCTCTTCTCCTGAGGGCTTTTGAGCCAACAGACCGTCTCAGGCATAGTCTTCAGTTTACGAAGAACTGCTGATCTCCCAGAGGCAAAGCGTGGAGGTGGGGGCCGAGGTGGTGGGGATCTCTCGCTCTTGGATCTACTCACACTTGCATGTGATTTCTTTTGCGCGCTTTTTGCGCCGTCTTCCCTGTTCTTCCGTTCTGTGTTGCCTGGGGATGATTCTTGCTTTTTAGGTGAAGAGTTAGTTTGGTGTGTCTGCAGGAAGAGGGGATTGATGAAGCACAGTGCTCCGTTGGATTGACTGCATTCAAGTTCAGAAGGGGTCCGTGTGAATGGGATAGCTGGAACTCTTGGGGATAACCACTCTTTTAGTCTCTGTTGTGAAATTTCACACACAGTCTCCCCAGACACAGAAGACTTCCTCTTATTGCACAGTTCTGTGTCCCAGAAACCTGCATGAAGACAACACAATAAGGCTTCATTTTAATAAAACATTACATTTACATAAATTCTCATTCTCTAAATTTGCTGATCTAAGAAGCCACAAAAAGACAGCTGAATCATACTTTTTACACAATCACGAAGAGTAGGTATTAAAGAACAAACAAATAAAAGAGGAAGTCATTTCAGAGAATTCCAAATATCAAAGCTACAATTTAATGTGATTGACAGAAAGGCTGAAGAATACCAGCAGACATTCTAAATAACGCTTCAGAAAGGGTTATCCTACAAGTTCAAGTTCAAGCACTGGCATACTGCACTCATTAACATAACATAGCATGCGCAAAGCCAAAACCACAAAATTCCATGACATCAAAGAGAAAAACAACAATATCCAACACCACAATCCTAAAACAAAAAGGACAAGAACAGGAAAATGAAACTTACGCTACGCTTACGTCTTCTCTTTAGACTACACAAAAGTTTACACGTCTACACTTGATGCAGCGGCTCTGCTGTCTGAGTTGTGAGTGGTAGAGTATTGCTGATATCCACACAGTGAGTGGTGTGAGTCATGCATGCTGATGAGGAGGTGGGAGGAGGACAGGCACTGGAGCTCTCTGTTCCTCCTCTCTTACAGCGCACTCGTTCATACTAAACACCACCCCTTCAAATGTTTTCATGTGATGCAATACAAGAGAATGACTTTTCTTTGTGTATTTTGATTATGTGATAATATAATATAATATTTGCTAATTTAGTTTAGAACAGAACTGGTGTCATAACAGCAGATGAAACTGTCAAAAATATTGTATTACTGGCCCAGTGGCACATGAATAATAATAAACTGAAAGAAAAACAAACAAATGTTGATGGTCTGATATAATACTGAAATAAAAAAACATAACTATTCAATAAATGTGCTGAGATTTAGTGACATCTATGGCCGAGAGGAAAACTAACATGCTCTTTTTTTCTACAGACAAAGGAAAATATTCACATTTGTTTATTTATCCAACTCATTAATCCGAAACGCAATATATAACTCTAGTTATTTATACTGAGGTTACAGTGACATAAAAAGTGCTGCAATACCAAAATTACCAAGAAAGTTAGAATAGAAATATATGTGTGACAGGACATCTAATCACTATAAAACTTTTTTTTTTTTCCTCGATAAGTCTCTTAACTGATGCCACCTGAGATAAGACGGGGAAGCATTTGCGTCACTCAGATCAATTCTGCCGAACTGACACCTGTGCAGGAGTGGCATAACTGGAAACCTGCACCTGTGTTTACAATTGTACTACTCAATTGTGATAGTTTCTTTTTATCTTCACTTTCTGTAAACAAACTTAAAACACTGCATTTTGTTATACAGCTTTGATCTCGACATTCTCAACTCTTCTCTTGTCCTCAGTTCACCCCCATTGTCCCGGTCATTATCGTCAGTCAATGAACAGCTGGAATTTTGTCTTGGTGGAGTTTCTCTTGGAAATGAAACTAGTATGGAGTTACCACACCCGTCACTGCTCGCAGCTTTACTCTGCATGGCCATTTCAGCATTCATTACTGTCTAACTGTATTATTACAGGCGGCATTCTTTAAAAGAGAAGATACACTATCTGCCAAGACTGAATATCTATCTCACCCTTCCAGGCTGCATGGTCTTCCTAAGAAAAATTCTAAAATTGTTTTAGATAATTTGAGTCTTTTTTAAATAAAATGTGGAGCTTTTTACCTCAAGCAAAACCATTGCACCATATAATTAAATGAAGGTACAGGGATCATTTTCTTTTGTAATGAACCTCATAATCGACGCTAAGAAACCACAACAGTTTTGTGTTTCCATATGTCTCAGTACAGGAATGTTGTACCTCATATACGTCAAGTAAGGTGCAAAATTACATGTAGTCTGAATCGTAGGCACATGTAGACACAAAGCACACAGGCAGATCTCTGTTTGACAGACATTTAGTAGCGTCAAACACATCTGTGGTCAATTTGACCTAGTCAACACCTAGTCGATTGTATCCGTGTGTTTACTGGCACAGTAACACCTGTATAGCAAATGCTCCAGGACGTATTGGTCTTATGTACAATACAAAAGATGGAAAGATTCACTATGTGTAAAATTATGTTTAATTTGTTAGCTTGTCAGTCACTCTAAAACTGTTTATTAGTGTTGCACAAAATACAGATATCATAATGGATATTAGCCTATATTGGATATTTAATTGTGCATACTCATAGTGAAAAACACTAATAATGTAATAATAGTTAAACTGAATCTGGAGCAAATGGCAATTAATTGGTTATTGGTCAACATGAAAATAATTAGCAATCTATTATTTGAAATGTGTATACCTTCTGCATATATATATATATAAGTTAGTGATTATTTGTAAATGCTTCAACCATATTAAACTGCTGAATGCTCAACAGCAACTAAACTTTGATACGTTGACCGTCAATAAAACTTTGACCTGAATTCTAGACGAAATGCAAACAACATCCGCATTAGGTTTACAATACACAAACTATCACACCCAGTCACACAGACATACAATAAACACATAAAAAGTTGAGGGTCATTAGAGGAGTAGTTATGCGGTCTGGGTGAGTAATGCTGAAAATCACCAGTCAGCAGTTAAGCTCAGTAAAACTCTGAAAAGCAAACATTCATGCATGGAGAAGAAAACTCACCTCTTCCTAACTGAGCCACCTCCTCCAGATCTTTAGGGGTCTTTGCAGCTGCGATGGCCTCGGGCAGCTTCAGTGTGAAGGGCAAAACGTCCCTAAATAGGACAGATGAATGTTGAGAAAGGCTAAAAACATTATAAAAATGCTTAAAAAGACTTTCAGAGTAACAAAAAATACTAAAAACTAAACAGCAAGAAAATGTAGGCTGAGAGTCGTTGTGTGCACTCGTGGAGAGAATGAAAGAAAAAATGAGTCAGAGAGAGAGAGAAAAAGAGAGAGAGAAATAGCTGCTAATCACAGCATGTGGTTGAGTTTGCAGAGAGAGGGCTGTGTTTATCCACTGAGTTTTCTGCGTGGCATTGACACAGCCCTTGCATGGTTTGTTACGTCTTGCAAACCTCTTTGTTACAGAACGTAGTCTATATGAGTGAACTCTTACTATGTAATCAGGTTAAGAGAGAATAACTTTGACTACATTCTGTTTCTAGTCAGACCCTTCCTTCCTGTTATTATCCTTGTTGGTCCTCAGGACTGGAATGCAGCTGAAACAGCATCATCTGGTTTTACTTTACCACAAACATTTCTGTTTATTCTGAGAACTTCAGGAGATTTTCTGAAAGGTGATGGGTTTAATTTCCATGCACACTCCCCTTTCATTGGCTGGTCAAACAGATAGTCCCACCTCAAATTTGCTCAATTGGCCGAGTTAATATTGTTGTTTTGTTGGCTGAGTCTTGGATCTATGCTTGTGTAATTATTACTAGTCAAGTCATCACTAGTTTAGGATAAAGCAATTCTTATAAATGATTAAGATCTACACCAATAAAGCATAAAGGTCACTGTCCACCCATTTATAAATATAAAACACAAGCTGTTTTTGTAGACAGTTTTAAGCAGGATCATCTTACCTGCTGATACAGCAGAACGCCACCAGTCGAAAGAGGTCTGCAAAGCTGATCCCTGAGCCCTCCAGAGAAAAAGCTGTAATAAACACACACACACACACACCACAGTAAGTTACACACCACAGGAATTGCTATTGGAAAAACTGAAGTGACCTAACAGTCGCTCTCTAAGGGAAAAGTAAACAGAGCCAAATTTGAACATTTAAACATCCTTCACACAAGTCGCACAGGATCTGACCCACTTACTGCATTACTGCATTTGCAGAAAGTGACAAAGAGACAGATTTAAAAAATCAGAGATGTGAATGAAGCAGAGTGCATAAACTGTGTGTATGGAAATAAAACACTAAACTGATTTCATTTGAGTAGACTATCAGCATATCACTGGAGCTGGATCCATACAACTTTTACAACTATTACAAAAGAATAGATTTATGAACGATTCATACATTTCACAAAACGTTCTGTTCACAAATCATTTTGTTTCCATGTTTTCTCTTTCAGACATACTACCAATCAAACATTTGTAGTAGGAAATTCCTCTTCTTCTTATTTCATCAAAATACAAGCAAAAAGAGTAATACTGTGAAATATACTGAATATTTTATACCAAACTTTTGAATGGTAGTGTATGCTGTGTGCTGTATATGACACTACATATACATACATCATACTAATATTCAGTACCACAGTGCACTTATGGACGTGTAACATAAAATATGTCTGACAGAATAACAAAAGGCATAAATTAAGCTAAAACAAACATGGCTGTTTCAAATAATTAGACAGGAAATGTAACTCCATATAATTAGACAGGTAAAAAACAACCAAAAACTCCAAGCAAGAGGAAGCGAAAAAGATTACGCAGATATGCACACTATTAGTGGTCTTCTAATAGAAATAAACTTAGTATGAAACTTACTATATTGGCTCTCTTTAACTGGGAAGTCCCGAACAATCAGTGTGTCACTGTCCATACGTAGGGAAATCACTTTTTTCTGCAGTTTATAACACCTCCTCACCACAAAACTCTAGACAGAACAGACACCAAATAAAATGCACTGACCAAGATAAAACATAAATAACAAAAGAACCTATTGTCACGAATCAAGGTGACTGTTGTCATTACCCCTGCCGGCTGCGGCTGCAGAATGCGCCTGGCTTCCTCATCGCTGAGAGACAGTAGCAACCACACAGAGTGTGTCTGCATCAGTCTGTCCAGGATGCTCATGCGTCTGCGTAGAGAGTCATATCCAGAATCCCTCACTCCAGGTGTACCAGCGCAGGCAGAAGACTGAAGGAAAAGACCACTGACCTCTCCTTCCAGTCTACAGACATATACACAGAGAGAAAAACCTTTATTTCACAACACAAGATCAAAATCATGCTTTAAACCATCATTGGTTTAAAGTAGCGGCTGTCTAATTTTTTCAGGTGGCAGATCATTTTAACATTAAAAGAAAAATTCCAGGCCAACTAACACCCTAAAACTGTAAGAAAACCAGACTACTAATGATAACAGCTATAAACATTTTTGCAATTTTATTATTATTATTTTATTGTGTGTGAGAGATTTTCTGTTAATATATTTTTAAAATTGTATTTATTCAATTATTCTGTGTCACTTGATCCTATAAGAATCATTCTAATATGCTGATTTAGTACTCAAGAAACATTTCTTAATAACATCAAAGTAAAAATTCATATTTCTGAGAACAATTTTATAATTTTTCAGGACTACTTGAAAAATGGGCAGTTTAAAAACAAAAATCTTTTGAAACATTTTTAAAATCCTTTACTGTCATTTTTTGTTCAATGGTAGTTAGATAGTAAAGTAAAACAACACAAACTAATGTGAACTTCTGAAGATGTTAAAGTGAACCTGCTCATTCACTGATATGATTTAATTTATCCAATAATTAAATCAAATATTGGTGTCTGTTGTTCATTAATTAAAATTATTTTGTTTACTGTGGTCTATATTTTTAATTAGCCAGGTCACAGCCCATTTGGGACTCTTTACAGATTGAGAGGAAGTAAAACCTCTCCCTACTTTCCAAACCCACACTGATCTGTGGTACTGTTAAAAACAAAACTAATAAACCTACATTAGAACAATTTGATTACAAATCACAAGAAGTAATGCTTCTGAATGTTGGAAATGTTTGTTAATTGTCTCATTTTGAATGCAGGGACATCACATAAGGAAAAAATTATTAGAGACTGAAGCTTGTTTTTAATTAAGCTGTTTTGTAAACTTCTGAAAGCTGATTGTGAAATACCTGAATTTACTGTTCCTCGCACGTTCTTTAAATTTCATGGAAATGTGGTATTGCAAAAGCATAGAATGCCCTACGGCTAAAAAATAAGACATGCTCCAACTGCTGGAGAACATGGGAAGTACAATAACAAACACAGAATGAATCTTAAGCCGATGCTTGTGATTACTGAATGACTACATAAATCTGTAGAAACGTTTTAAAATCAAATAAAAATAAAACATATTTCTCCTGTCTGATTTTAATGCCAGCTATAACCCTATGAAACATTCAAAATACTACTTCGTTTTCATTTTATCTTAATTATATAAAAAAAAAACATTTTTTAAAGAAAGTATTGTAAATTTCAGTGTTGTCTCACACCTTTCCATTATGCAATTGAGAACATATACAATGTCATATACAACACGAAGGAAGGACTCACCCCTGTAAGATCTCTGTCTCCGGCTCTTTGGCTGGCAGAACCATCTCCTGCTTTAGCTCTGAGATCTCCGTGGAGAACGTGTCAATCAGCTGTAGTCACACACACACAGAGAAAACACAATACAAGTGTAAAGAGCAGGAAATCTCAAGACATTCTGAATGTGTGCTGGTATGTCATTGAAGTTTTGTACAAATGGGAAGTGGCTATGTCTGGAATTAGTCATCATGAAATGATTCCCAGTAGCAACTTCGTCCGTTTCCTTTCAATAGCTAACAGTGAGAACAATTCAGACAAAGACATCAAAGCACACTGTCTGTATTGATTACTCCTAAATGAAACACTAAACCGTGGTCACTGTAAATACATTATATATCGAAAGAAAGAAAACATATTCTGTTTAAGGCAGGATATTTTTCTTTGCTGATATAACTGCTTAAATCAGATATTAAACATGGTGATTTTAGGTCAGTAAGGGTAAGTGAACTTAGAAAAAACTGTTTTGTTATTGTGTTTTCACAGACCTGTGTTTCTCCTGATGGCCAGCAGGGGGCAGGTTATTTTCTCTCTCTCTCTTTTTTAAATAAATGTATTTATTCATTCTGTATGTACTGCTTAAACTTTTTATTCTGCAGAAATTCCAGTTAAGTACTCACACTAATATGCACGATACAGTCAAGACTTCAGTAAAACCTTGACCACAAACTAGACAAGTAGAGACCCGTCCACACTTTCTGTTGCATTTCTTTTTTATCTGAGCCAGCATTTTCCACTTACGCTCATGAGGCATTTCTTCATCTCAGACTTAGTCAGCAAACCACAATTACACACCAACTCTTTTCAAAATCCAACTCACAGCCAAGAAAAGCACTCTGTAAAGACCCAAAAGGGTTTCAGTCGCAACTAAATGTTGCAGATTATTGCTGAATGAGCTACACACTGAAAAGGTCAAGACTTATCAAACCAACATAAAATAAATTGAATCACTGCAATGGCTTGATATGGCTCATTGTGCTCGACGTGTTAGTCGGGCAAGAAATACCTCAAAACAATTTTAAGCTTAACATCTAAATACAAACACTCAGAAAGAGACATGCAAGAACTTATCCTAGATCTTGTATTTACAAGTGTAAATATGAACACTCACTTTTGGATTTTGACTGGCAATATATACAATCAGAAAATCTGATTTATTATGTGTGCATGACGTGTACAGTAACATTCAAATTATTTTATTTTTTAGAAATTAATTGATAAAAATGACAATAAAAGACTTATACATTGTTGCAAAATATTAATATTTTAAATAAATGCTGTTCTTTTCAACTTTCTATTATTCAAAATAATACAAATAAGTAATATATTTATTGGTTTTACTCTATTTTGATCAAAAGTATATATAAAAAGTATATATATTAATATATATACTTTTATGTATTAATGTAATATTAATTAGAATATTTTATGTATTCATTTACCTATTTATTTATTTGAGATTTTGTCACCTGTGCAAAAATAAAAATTTAGCCTTGTTTCATCAGATTATAGGGGGAAAATAAAATGTATATTTAAAAAAATCAGTTTATACAAAAAAGCGAAGCAACTTTGCCAGCAAGGGAAAAATATCTAAATGAGATTGTATAATCCTATTGGACACTGACAGAAAAAAACTAAACATTTTCAACTGATATATAAGAACACAGTAAATTACTCAGAGCTAATGTAATGTCAGCCAGAATGAAGACAATAGAGCCGCCAATCATTTATACTTAATAGACATAATCCTGCTGAGACAGAAGATATATGACATAAAAATCATTGAACTTGCATTG
>JAUCMS010000022.1:20873201-20887906 GCA_032357445.1 Enteromius radiatus
ACGTATATGATGTTTAGTTATGATCATAGTAATCGTTGTCATACTGATACATGATTGTTCCGATCAAAAAGTATTTGTGATGTTTTATAAAGAATGTTCACTTAAAATATTTTATAAAATGTTTATTAGTTTTGTTAATTAAATTTCTGTGAAATTTGAATAAAATGTAAATCTGTTTAAAAGTTTAAATCTGTTCTTTTTTGTATAGGATCTCTTTAAATAGATGTAAGGTCTTTGTGTCATTTGGAGCGACCACTCATCATGTGGTGCAACAAATAACAGCAATAACTGTATTAAATAAAAATATATATATATATATAATTTATGTTGCTGAAATATGAATCACTCCCATAATATGCTTAAGTAAATGGTATTTTTAAAACTTTTTTATCAGTTTTATGCAATTTACAGAGAAAATAAATCTGGTAACTACATTTAAGGCGGCAACTCTGAAATTATAGAACAAATACGTGAGATCGTTATTAGCTAAAAAACAAAATAAATGCAAATAAATGCAAACACTTCAATTACTGAGAACATATTAAAGAAATGTTAAGCATGTTAAGGGGATTAATTAATTTTAATATAAATCATGGTCGCACCACATTATATTTTTTAAGGCTGCGGCCAGTTCATGAAGCTGAAAAAAACAATAAAATCACTTAATTTAAAATTGTAATATCAATTTAACATTCTTATTGTTTGAACAACTACAAAAGATATTATTAGTTTTTGCATTTAAAAATTTGCTTGTTGAAAATCCTTATACGTCAATGACCCATATGCATTTAGCTATTGAGCAATGGGCTCCAGTTAATGTAACCAACAGAGGAAGTCACAGTGCATTACTGAATGGCATTGTCTTTCCAGTCCAACAGGACTGTGTTGTATTAGACTCAAAGTGTGATTCACAGCTAATGAAACCAGACGTGCTGTTTGCATAGGTTATGCAGGTTGTATTGAAGAGATCTTGTGAGTATAATATTAAACAGCAAACAAATTAAATTTTAAACAAAGTCAACAAAAAAATATGTCCACATGCAGTGCAGATGAGTTTATAAATCACCCAAAAAATGACTTTAATCATATTACGCTAAATGATTTCATTTCCCTTGAGTTTCCCATGTTCTTCTGAGAGAATTTTACAGCTGACTTAATTGTTTACACATCTACAATATATGTTCAAGACCATAACTAGGACAATTAAAGCACACACATTCAAAGAATTATACTAATAAATCATCCTCATGTCTGATGCAGTGGTTAGACAGTATGTGAGAAGGGAAAGGGAGAGAAAAAAAGACACTGTGTTTCTATTGGATAATGAAGTTGTCTGGCACTGTGTTAGGACCCTGCTGCTATATGGCCCTCCACCTCACAAAAACCCAGCTGGAAAAAATCCAGCTCTGCTCAACGCCTGTAGAGAGCTCTACCCGCCCATGGGAGACAGCAGGCTTGAGGCACAACAACAGCTAAAATCTTCACACGATGCTTCAGAAACAACATCAACTTTTTTAGGGCAACATCATGAAAACTTAATTCAAACAATATATCACTCTCTTCCATCTGACTTTCATCACTTTTATGGTCTGTTTACCCTCCAAATGATGTGCTATTGTACACTCATGCGAAGCCATTTTTATAAAGTGTGACAAACTCACATTTGTTGTGTCAATTGTGGTAAAACGTTTCCTTTGTTATGCTGACACCAATTTTAATATTTACTCTAACCACTGCTGGCATTATCCATAGTTACTGCAAACACAGTATAGTCTAATTCTAGTAGATGGCATCACTGAATCAGTAACTCAACGAATTTAGTCAACCATATTGATGAGGGTGACATATAGCATGCTATAGTCATGCGCATCTTGTCAGTAAAGTCGGTTCCTTGATTAGTGGTAAATCTCCATCACCTGCTGTCACATGGAGCAGCAGTTAATACACAGAGCCATAGATCACTGACGAGCTACGCAATATCATGTTCAGTTTCACAGGCAATTCATTTGTGATACTGAATGCGATATTGCAGCCCTAATATTGATTTATTTAGAAATGGAACTCTTTGTGATGGAGTCATTTAACATTTACTCAGACATTTTGTTCAAATAATTATTCATTCAGAAACTAAATAAGTAATGAGTCATTGAATCATTTGCTCAACCCATTCACTCAAATGCTGTTTTTTAAACTCTGAAAATGTCTGATGTCCACAGTAAAGTGATTGACACACAAGCAAATTACACTTTCTTCTCACCTCCTCAGAATCCAAAGTAAAATGTACTAAAACCATTGAAGCAGTTTTAGAATGCGCACCTTAAAAAAAATTAATGTAAGAAATAACCCCCCACTGAAGACCTGAAATCTGACTGACAGTTTATTCAAGTTAAAGTGGTTTTTAAACTCACTCCTGCTCTCCTGCTGCTGTGACTGAAAGGATTGAGGAGAGACTCGGAAAGGCTCAGAAAAATGACATTAACAGGCACAGCTGCAAAAGCAGGCAAAACAGTGACAAAACACACTCAAAATAGCCTTTCGTTCCCGCAGACTGCAGCACAGACCAACAAACCGAAACCATTCGAATGCCACTGGCCAGACTTCATAAATGAAGGCTAAAATATAAATATTAAAACCTGATTAAATACATGCACTGCCTCTCAATATTTCATCTAAAACATATCTAGGCCTACTCACAACATGGGATGGGTGTGATCCCCATATCACCAGACAAGAGAAGTGCATAAACACACATTCAGAGGGAGCAGGCAGAGGCCAGCACTCTACAGGATGTGGCCAGCTCCACCCCACATAGCATGTCCCAAAGCAATAACCAGACAAAATGAGGATCAAACAACGGTTTGTACATGTGCTGACAAATTCCAGACTCATATATCTGGCTGTTCTTGCATTTAAGTGCTTAGTACACATCTTTCATTCGGTTTCATCAAGTTTCCTTTCCTCTGCTGCCCTGAATCTGGCTCCAAACGTATCTTTTTGATCTACTTAAAAGTTTCCTACTCCTCAGAACTCACCCTTTCTCTCTCTCTCCATTTCCTAGTTTCTGTGTCAGACACAAAAAGGTCTCTCACTGAGGCGGTGCAGTGGGAAGAGTGAGGTGATTCCGTGGGAAAGGCTCTTGGCAGACTGGCAGCTTCCTAACTGCATGAGTTGATATCATTTCTAAAGTCCTGGACTGGATGTCGAATGATCTTCCCAAGAAGAAAACAATTGCTTCATCTTGCCTATTGTGCTATTATTATCCTTCTCATTGTCTTCAAAAAAGGTCTTATGCAGGTTATCATGATAAGAAGAGGTTCTGAGTTCCATCTTCAATCCAGTCCATGTTTAAGTTTAATTCATTGGTTTCTATAAAACATAACCCCTCCCAATCCAAACAACAAACCAGTTTAAAGGTTTTTAAATACCAAAATGGCAACACTGAAGAAACAAAACAAGTTTTCTTTGCTAAAGCTGGATTCCAGCTACATCACATCATCCAAAACTATATACGAGATATGAGGAAATATGGCAGTTAAAAGGAAATGAAAACTAATATTTTCCAGGTTCATTACAAGCCTAATACGTCATTTGACAATATCAATTACGATAAAAAAGCTATTTTTTTGTAAAGCACACACTTGAGCTATAAAGTTGAAATATCCGTGGGCGTTTCCAGCATATAAACAGAGACGTGATGTCATGCCTTTAGGTAAATATGTAGTAGTAAGCTGTTGATTACATTGTTTTTGGCTTCTTTTTTGGTCATAAATGTGTAGGTAAATTGCTTTTTATGGGGTAAATCAAAATAATTTTCTGTGGTAACTGACATTATGCCACAAAAGCTGTTGGTTTAGCTTTACTGCACTGAAACTAAAACATTCTTTGAAGAGTATGTGCTGAACACAGTCTCACATCAGTGAGGAAGACAGATAAACCATTAGATCTTGTTCAAATAAATCACACTTATAAAGCAGATGTGAAGCCAGATCCCCTTACCTAATCTGTGCGCTTTCCTTTACTTTAATGTATCACTTCCTGCTCTTCCTTCATCAAGAAATCCTCCATTTTTTGGTATGTCACTATTCCTACAGAAAATAAAGTGAAGACAAAATTTTTCAGCCTTTTAACCACATTTTCAGATGCACACAGCTAGGCATAATTGGGTTTTGTTGGTTGTTATTGTAATGGGAAGATACAGTCAGCATCTGGGTAACAGTGGGTCTCAGTGTTTAAAATATTTGAGGTTTGCTCTGTGTTTGAACCTCCACAAAATGTAAACAAGGCAAAAATATTCAGTGTGGACATGAGATTTTTGGGGTCGATATGATTATACTCATCAAAACTGAATCTATCTGATCAAATGAAATAGTTAAATAAATATATATATATATATATATTAAACAATTTCATTTGTAATTAATATTGTACAGTTTATCATAATACTGCAATATCACTCTGTGTGAGTCTTTGGCTTGTTTTTCAGCTCTGCGGTTAAACTAAATATGATATCTCATTACCTCATCTCTCACTTTGCATTCATTGCTCTGATCAAATGACCAGAACAGATCACATTTCATTTTAAAATTGTCAAGCAACTGAATCATATACCCACCACATTTACTTAAATCAGTGTAACAACTCTCAATACTGTCAGCAGACCCAAAAGTTATTATGACAAATTACAGTACACGGAATTATCATGATGAAGACACCTCAGTCACGGCTAACACCTAGCGCTCAGTGGTAGCAATTCCGGCAAACCACAGCTTAAATAAAGTAAATACGACTGCTATGTAGAGTAATGAAATGGATCAAAACATTCCCTTCCAAACTAATCCAATGCCAGTCACTGCACAGCTCTAAAATTCTTGTCAAGTGACGCATGTTCTGGGCAAAATCAGTTAAGTTACTTCCCTTTGCCTGAGACTAATCCTCTTAACAGGCCCCAGAGCCACTGCTGAAATATTGGTGGGGAAGAAACTAAAAATCTGGTGAGATGATTTCCAGAAAGAAAATTAATGAATGCAATCAATTTGTATGACAGTAATAAAAGAAAATTGATGCATAAAGCACAAGTGGTGGTTACGTAAGCACATTTACTAGCCTATATCACAAGGACTTTCCTATATAAACAAAATAAATAAAAAAAACATACTTCACAGAGGCTGCTAATTTTCTTACTGTCCAGAGACACAAAGTTTTAGGAGATAACAAAATTTGGCAAACATTTTGCAACCTGTTCTGAGAAAAAAAAAAAAAAAAAAAAACTTTCATTGTGTACAGTAAAGCCATATCTTGACCCCTAAACTAAGTGTACTTCCCGTTTTTTTAGAGGAAGTGTAAGCATTTTTCCAATGCAATATGATCTTTATCATGACAATTTGCCTGACAACTTATTACAAACTAATACAAAAACAGAATATGCAATGCTGTACAATAGCTTTTCTTTTTCTTGAGGACATAATTACCTATTACTTAAGTAAAATAAGTATATGTTTCAAAACCTAAGCCGACTCATATTCATGGCAGCTTTTTGGGCATGATCAGTCAGGACATATAAATCAGCAGGTTTTACAGATCTTGACAAATTGGACTTAAGATCATTCTTAAAAACATCATGATGACATTCAACAACATTCACATTACATGTTTCCTACAGACCATTTTTAACCCGTAACCTGAGAACACAATTACTGGCTGACAACAATAACAGTTTTGCATCTTGTCCCCAAAGCAATTGGTAGTTGCTTAACAGAAGTCACCAAAGTGGTTAAACCTCTAAAAACTAACCCAGCATGTTTTAAACATTACTATCACGAGTAATTAAGTGTTAATAAAATACACATATTTTATTAACAAAATAAAAATAAACTACAAAACATAACCAAAAAAGTATAATATATGCTCCAAACTATTGTGACCCCAAATTTAAGAACCTTTCATTATTTTAACAGGTAACACACAAAAAGACGACACTTTTTTAAGCGCATTTAACACTAAGCTGTGATCGAAAAACAAAACACTCGCCGCAGACTTATAAACAGTGTGTGGGACTCACCTCGACGACGGGTCGAAACCAAAACACCCGCTAGCAAAAGCGCAGTTACGCATTTATAAGACCTGGATGATCTTCCTCCTAAGGCTCCGCTGATGTTAACAGTTTTAATTGTTCCTACATGACCGAGAAGAGGTTGCGTCCTTGTAGTTCGCAAGAAAGACTCATAGCTGTGTTAAAGCATGCGACCTCTCCCGGCAAAAACAAACTGCAGGAGAACAAAAGTTGGTGTGCATTAAGTTTCACGTCACGTGTTCCAGCCGGGAATGTCTTTGGAAGGGAAAAGCTTTTGTTAGACCCACCAACCATTGATGAGCAGAACATGAAAGAACCGGAAAGACAGTGGAAGACAATGGAGGGCCAAGACTGCACAAAATAACTTTAAATGAGCGGTGGGCTAAATATCTCGAAAATATCACCATTTTACTTCCTCGAATAAGGCACAGAAACCAAAGCGAAAATGACCAAAATAACTCTTGCTTTATTATATACGTAAAATTACAACTTATTCTTTAGATTTTCAATCAAATTGCAGTTTTTGTCAAATTATTCACATGGCGTTATATTATAATTAGGATAAATAAAATATAAGCTATAAAATTAGCCGTAAGTCTGACATCTTATTACATCTACGTTACTATTTCCTTTACATAATAGACTGTGATTAAACAGTACATTTTTTGAGATATGTAAATTACCCTACAGGCTATGACATATTCTCATGTACTCTTCAACAATAAAATTAAACACTAGAGTGAAAGTAAAAAAGTGTTTTGAGGGACCGAAGGAAGATTATGTTAGATCAAGTTACTTTTATAACATTAAGTAAATGTAAAAATTGTTAGTGTCACATAAATTGAAAATAGTGGCTTAATAAACATAAAACACTCAGATAACACTTAAATGAATTCACCACAGAAAAAGTTTATGGATAAATTGTTTTTAATGTGTTATTATACATGCCAGGAAGCAAGAGTTCTTAGAAAACGGTTGAAAAATGGTTCACATTAACAAAGATACCAAGTGAATAAGTATATTAGCATATTATTCAGAAAAGTAATTAAATTACATTTGAGAATGGTCTTTTTTCCCTACAGCAATCTGATATTTTCTATGACACTTATGAACTCTTTAATGTTTGAAATTCTTAACTCTGATGTCTATTGATAATCATAACATAATGACACAAAACCAAGCAAAGCATTCTTAACAATTTCCAATTTGAAAAATTGTATTGCAAAATGCTGAATTTTAATAATAATAATAATATACTGCCATCAGCATTTAAACATTTTACAATGCAATTAAAATAAAATTGTATGGGTAAAAAAAACATTATAACAGAATTATTTACATTTACCCATTACTTTTTAAAGATTATTGTCATATGAGAATAATGTGCAGATTTTCACAACAATAGTATATTTTAACTTATAGAAAGCAAAGCAAATATTATAATAGAAAGAATGTAATATGACAAAAAAAACAAAACAAATTAAAAGCCAATCCTTCATAATCTTGTCATTTCTTCATTCACTGATTTCACTTTACCTGTCTTTGGACATTTAGTCATATAACACTTTGTGTAATTATATTGTCACCTGAATCTCCCCAGAATCCAGCTGGTTATGGTTAAGCTGGTTATGATCATCAACAGTACTGTCATATTTGGGACAGATGAACTCAATAGGTTTCCAATGCGGTCTTCGTCCACTTCCTCTTTGTCGGAAAGGGGCAAACCGCAACCATTTCTTCACTACATCGGCAAACTGGTGGTGCGTTGCCTCCTTTCCCACAGGTGTCCTTTTCAAGGCACCTGCAGAAACAGGATTAAAACAATCTTTCATATGAGAAATCCTAAAAAGTCAGTGATAAAAAGATGCATCTGCATTGAGACATGATTTTATAGACTGCTTACGAAACAAAACACCCTGCAGTCTTGTGTTTCTGAAGCCCCTTTTCTGTCCTCTGCCAACCCAGTTGAGCTCTGAGCCCACACTGAAAGAGAGAACAGCATGCATAAGACGCCGGACCGCATCATCTACTGTAGCTCCGCCCATCCGTGAGAGATGTGACACCTACGGAAAAAAAAAGAATATATATTCAGTACAAATAAAGTAGAGAAAAGTGTAAACGTTTTGTAGAAAGAAATAAAAAAAAAAATAAAAACACAAGCAAACAATATGTGACTTTTATTTTGGACTATGCAACTACCTCCATAAAATGTAAACTTTCTGGCCTGATTGAGGTTCACAAAGTAACCTATTATTACATGCACTGCAGTAAGTGTAGATTGTAGAGTAGACTGACAGTAATATTTTTTTTACCATTCTCTTCTGAGCTTCAGTATCCTCTAAATGCTGCTCTGTTTCATCAAGCTGTTCCATGGTTCGTAGTGGCAGATCTACGTCAAGCGGCTCATCCTCCTCTTCACACACCTGTCCATGAATCCTGGCCTGCAGGTCCTTCAAAACTTCCCACTGCCTCTGCTGCTCCTCCTTTATCTCAATAAGGAGTGATATGATCTGTCTATGGGCTGCGGTTTCTGTAGTTGTAAAAAAAAAAAAAAGTCTTAAAGAAGATTAAAGAAAAAAAAATTGCTTTACATTTACTCAGGATGTAGATGGGTTTTGATGCATCATCAGTTTCGTTTATGGGGGAAAATTATTTCATATATATATATATATATATATATAAAACACGCGCACACACACATTATATATAAATTACAATTTTATTTTACCTAACTTTCAGGATTCATGGATTTTATTAATATGCATTTTTTTTTACATTTGGTGCGTTTTCATATTTTATCTAGCGTTAAATAAGCAACCAAGTAACCCGAGTTGTTTAGCACACCAACAAGTTAAGAAAATAAGATATACTTAATCGCAACTAAGTAATAATACCTATATCAAACACTTAGGTTGCATCCTCAATTCAAAAGACATTTTTAACAAGACAAAGTTGCACAAACATAGAAGGGAAGATCCGTTGTGTAACGTTAAGTCCGTTTCAAGGTAAACATCATCATTTTCACTCTTGTCACTTCCCTGTAACGTTACCTGATGTTGAAGACGCATCCTCGCGCATTAACTTTCCCGCCACTCCTGCAGGATTGTAGGACTGTGAATCCGCGCTGAAATTCACCTCGGCCCGCCCAGAGACGTCTTCTGCGCTTCTGCTCAAGTCTCCTGGCATAGGGTGCATATCCTCTTCAGACACCGCTGAGCGTCTCTGTGCCATGTCTGCCATGTGTTTACTTACTAAACCCTCCGCCCGGCGGTTTATGGCCCAGTTCACGCGACTGACAATGTTTGGGTCCATTTATGTGGATGTACTTACACACTTAGAAACAACACTTCACGCAAAATGTAATCCCTTAACATGCATCTCTTAATAAACACTGCGATATGTACGAGAAATAGGCGGAAACGGTTATCAAACTGTCTCCAGCCAGCGCACGTATCACGTTACGCAAACGTCACAGCAACGTTGTCAGAACGTTGGGAGTTTTCAATGAACTACAATTCCCACAAGCATAGCGGGCTGGTGACGTCACCCACTGCTTACAAGCGCGCAGTTAAATTTACTAAAATCTTATTTTTGACAGAAGTACGTCTTATATAAGAGTCTTTGAAAATGATTATAAAATCATTAATAAATGATCATAAAAGATGATTTTTTTTCTGATAACTACTAATTTTCGTATTAGTTTTACATAATTTTTCAGTGTTCTCTGTGAAAAGTGAATATAAAAGCTAATATATATATATATATATATATATATATAATTATGTAAACCTAAGTAAAATTAAGCCTTAAATTAAAAATAAATACAAATAAAAGAAAAATATTACTTTGTTATTGGGTTGTAAAGTTAAAGATTAATATTATAGGCCTTTCAGTATTTTAAAAATAGGGTAATAATAAGGCTGTTATTTGAGATGCATTTCTGCAGATTTTACTACATTACATATTATATACTCATTTGATTCCAATTCCATTGTAGTTTAGTCTTATGATTGTGTGGGTTTAAGGCCATTCACGAGTAAGAGATAAGAGAATGTCTCTATTTCAAGGTTGTGAAGCAGTAATTTTCCATTGCTATTGCTTGTGACATAATAACACTTGGATTTGGATTTGTGTCGGTCAGAATAAGCCTGAGCACTGAAACATACACACTTAAGATTATTAATAAACTCTGCTTTTTTATTTTCATATCATCTCCGGCTCCTGCTCTTCTCTGGCTATACTTCTTGACTGATATTGAACATAATTAATATAGTTCTGTGTATTAGACAACTGTACTGACTAGATGTTCTGTTAGACAAAACAGATATTTTCTGACAAGATGTCCAGGGCTAGATCTGAATGGAAGCATGATCTAACAATATTTAGCTTTAAATCTATTGATATCACCAGGTTTGTGTATGGGTTAGGGGTATGTTTGAAGTTTGAAGGAAATATCGTCATATATAAAGAAAATTGCATTTGTGCCTTCATACAGTGAAACCCGCATGTGTAAAGACAACAAGTTAACAATAGTGTTTACCTCAGCAAAGATCATTTTTATTATGCTCAAGTAGCAAAAATGTACTCTGATATACAACTGAAACACCTGAACAAAAATTTTAATACATAAAGCCAACCACCAGTCTTTTTATGTCTCCTGAAATGCAGAAGACATCAGTTACTTTAAATGAAATATCCACGTTATGCTTTCATTGGAGAATCAAAAGCCCAGCAGTTTTCCATTGAAATAAAAATAAAACAAAGAAAACATGCAATAATCTAAGAGGTCTAATTTCACTGCTGTCCGTCCAGTGCTCAACAATGTGTAATAGTAATGAACATAAATAGCTCCTTTTAAAATCCTATTAAAATATCCCATGCGATTTAGCAAACCAAGGGTGTTTAATCAAACCCTCAACACAACAACAACAAAAATAAAATAAACAAATAAAGGACCCAAACATTGTACATTATCTACTGTATGAAAATATAGTCAACGGATATACAGGCAAAGACAAAAATATGAAGACATTTTCATGTATGTATAATTATGTACATCAGCAATGCATCACCCTGTAAAAGTCACATTTTTTATTCAAATATGCCTGAATTCATGAGGAAATATCAGCAGACAAGAAAAGGAAATCTGAGGGAAACTTGTCTAATTGTGGGCTAATTGGTTGTGCATGCCCTCAGTATTATTATTATTATATTTGTGCATACAAATAAACAGCAGCACTTTGATTTCCAGAAGTGATGAAGACCAAATAGCACTTGTTAGTATGTTAAAAGCATTGAATCTGTAAATCAATATGGCTGATTTTGCAACCATAAACATAGGCATTAACGTCCCACAATCTGTAAGCAGCAGTATGTATAGATTTAGGAACATTTTGCAGTGAAAGCCAATTTAGCTGCATCTCAAAGTCTCTTTTTACTATCCTTAATATCGAGCATAGAGTGCACAAACTCTATTAAACTTTACTGAAATATTTATGTAGCATATATATATATATATATTATATACTATATACTATTATACACACAAACGTTTCAAAGAATGTGATGTGTCATGTTTAGGATTTAGAAGAAAAAAATACAAACACAGTAATTAATTAATCTAAACATTATTGCATTTTGAACAAAACTTTCATTAAACCCTGCTTTCCTGACATCTTTCTTATACAACCCTGCTTTACAAAGAAGAAAATAATAGCCTAACAATCTTCAGCATCCAAACACAGCTTGTACGCTCTACTTGGATTACACCTAGCTTATATTTATCAGGAATATCACATTGCTTAAACCCTAGACCTGCTGTTGCAGTTTTGGAAAGTAAACTAGGCCTCAATGTCTACTATGAGTGATACAGAAAACGAAATGTCCATATTTGCTAATATATTCTGTCAAACTAGGGACAAATTAGCTTTTTTTTTTTTTACATTGTTGAAAAGTATGCCCTACAAAGTGTGACCTTTGATTTTAAGCATGCTAAAAGTACTCTGACGGTAAGCTGACAAATTTGTTTTATGATCTAAAGAATAAATATGCAGATTCACTTGAAGCACACTCTACAGACTTTTAAAAGCAGAAAACATTTCTAAACATTTTGCGTTACAAAATACAAAGTTACTTTTGTGATAAAAAATACTTTGCCGCAATACTCTTCCAGATATGTTTCTAAGTCATCTATATTCTATTCTTAAAATATGACAAACAATTAGACACCCAGTATCAACCAGTGCATAAAACACAAAATATCCCTGCAATGTGCCTCCAGACTAGAAAACCTGCATGAAGTCGCTAACTAGACTAAAACAGTCCGTAGAATCGCTACTTTGTCAGCTCACTAAAAAACCTCCGTTAGGAGAAAAAGTCCACTCATCCACATATTGTGCCACAGTTAAAAGCTTACAGCTGTGATGCATTATGGCGGTGTCTTTTTCGAATCCCCAGAACCAGAGGCATACAAAACAAAGTATTTAAATAGTCCTTCGAAAAGAAGGGCAAGAAATGAGCCCCGGACACATCAGCATAAAGAACTCCAGAATAATCCATATCATTAACTGCATCCTTGGAAATGAATTCTGATCCTTGTTCTGCTGAGAGGATTTCTTCCAAAATTCCTAGATAAACTCTAAGATTAGAGCGGCATGCTAAGAGAAAAATGACTTGACCTTTTCTAGAGCATCTACGGTTTGACTTTGAAACAGTCTTATCAACGTTAGCTTCATTTTACCAGGACACGTTCCTGCTAATCAGCTTCTTCTTAGGTTTGTGGCTCACTCACTCCATTCGCTCCAAAAAGGGAATGGACCGATCTTAAATGTCAAAACAGTTAAGTATAAAATATATATCTATCTATATATTTTCCCTTACTTGCCTGCCAAAGTTTTGAGTGTTCAAAAAAAATCTTTACAGTTACCTCTAATATCATGTCACACCGATATCAAATAGTAGAAACTGTTTTACGCATCAAGTCAAAGGTGCATCTAAAAGGGTGCATAATATTCCGAGATGAAGGAGAAGGAATCCAGTAGAAAAGGCTGACACATAAGCTCTGAAGGACAAAACGGCGCAGTCTGGCTGAAACTCCAGAATGGTCTCTTCTTTGGGACAGCTGTGGGTTGGTTTTGTTTCAGTACGTCATAGGAAAGTAATGTGCATAAATAGTTTTCAATAAATTAATAAATAAATCTTTCTCTGTTTGAGTATATACAGAGTGTTAAAGACAAAAGAAAATTCAGAAACACATCTATAGAAACCCATAAATCACACAAGAATATTGTCTCATTAAACATAAATATGTTGGTAGTAGCGTTCCAACATGTGTTTCCACACAGGTGCAAACAATTGCCTGCTGTTTATCTCTTTTTTGACTAAAATTTGATCTTTTTACCTCCTCTGCACCATAAACATATTCTTATCTGAAAAGTGTAGACACTGCTACCCTGATGTCCAGACTGATCTTGTAATATGAAGGTGACGACTTGGTAATGCCCAAATTATAAAGAGAACTGTATACAAATATCTCCCAGAGGTCACCAGTACCTTTCAGCAAAATAACGAACCCTCATAAATCTCTATTTTTACCGACATTAATAAGTCCAGCCTCTTCTTCAGTAAATTAGCAGCTAATAAAACCAATGCCATCATAAAATACATTTACATCATATTCTTTAAATATGTAATATGCAAAATATTTAAAAAAAAAAAAGTATTCACATCAAACCAGGCAGTAGTCATCATTTACCACATTCCTGTCCCGTAAGAACAGTCTACTGTATATATCAGTCAACAGGACCATTCTTTACACACATCCTCTTTCTCCTTTTGTAACACCACAGATCCAGAGACTCTGTCAATATTGCACCCACTGGAAAGAAAAAGAGAGGATTGATAGAGGATCAGCTAGATCAATAAATAAGTATTCCTTCAGGACAAGAGCTGGTCTGCCTCTGATCAAGGACTTGTGCCACCGTCCTCACGAGGTCAAGGAGGGAGGGCCGGGAAAAAGGAGCCATCTCATTCCTCTCGGCAGGTGGGCAGATTGACGAAGGTGAATATGTTAAACTCGATGAGGATGGAGAAACACAGGAAGACAGCGTACATCAGCAAACAGATGAAACCCAAACGCTTGTCCAGCTTCCACTTGTTCAAATGTACACCGAGAACCTGGAGAGGGAAAGAAAAGGTAGATGGTGAGAGGTGGGTTCAAAAGGCATTTGTTGTAAGTGTTTTTAAATGCTCACACATACCGTGAGAAACACAGATGCTAGGAGCAGCCCAACTGAGAAAATCAAACCTTTACTGTTCAGGTGAATCTGAAAGCAAATGCAAGAAAACGTATGTTATATCTTGCATGGAGGCTGTACATGAAATATATATATATAAAGTGGATCAAGAAAGTATTTAGTCAGCCACTAATTGTGCAAGTTCTCCCACTTAAAAAGATGAGAGAGAGACCTGTAATTTTCATCATAGGTATACCTCAGCTATGAGAGAAAAAATGATTAAAAAAATAAATCCAGAAAAATCACTTTGTAGGATTTTTAAAGAATTTCACGAATTCGCACTTCTTCATTCCTTTAAACAGTAATGATAGTAATAATAAGCAAATTTGGCGTGCTGTCCG
>JAUCMS010000022.1:20904613-20927675 GCA_032357445.1 Enteromius radiatus
TAGATAGATAGATAGATAGATAGATAGATAGATAGATAGATAGATAGATAGATAGATAGATAGATAGATAGATAGAGCAGCTCTGTGAACTAAACTAATAAAGAGCACAAGTATTTAAAGATATCAAATTAACTTTAATTAATTTATCCCCTGAGGTCTGGGAAAGCCGAACGAGAAGAAAATCTGGAGTAAATCCTTGGTAAGTTGAGTCCTGATGGGGTTTTTCATAACTAGGAAGTTTTCTTGGTTGATTAATGTGTTAAATGTAAAACCACTGTAGAAAAGAAATACATAGAAATTACAGATCAACTTCCTTACAGAGAAAAACATGGCACGGTAGAGGCACATTGTTTTGCTCTTCATTACTTATGTTTGGTGATTACTACAGAAACCCCTCTGAGGATTCGATATGCTGTCTCTGTCATTATAATGCTTGTGTGGTTTAAAACAAATTTCCCAAGGGAGGTCTAAAGATATCGCACTTTCCATCATCAAAGACGCGAGTCAAACAACTGATTCACTTAGCGACCAAGCTAGACTACGATAACAAGTAGAGCGTAATGATATATAAAGCACTTGTGGCTTCTTACATAATGACAAGCTGCACTGAAGACCAACTTCCCTCAAAGCTAATATCATTCAAAGAATAAATGAAATCCTCAATAAGAGGCTTTTTAAGTTACATATTTGCTTTTTTATATTGTAGTATTTCATTCTCTTTATTGGAAACTTTAATAAAGCTTCATGATAACACACAATCCCTGATATCCACTCTTGTTTTGATAGATTTTACCTTAAATTTTAATTATGACTTAATTCAGAACCCTACAGAGTGCAAATATGGGATTTACTGGCATATTTTGTGATCACTTCAATATGAAATGCAGCTTATAGACTGCTGCTGGTGACGTAACATCGGGACAGATGCTGAGTCATTGACAGATTCCATGAAAACGTTCTGCCTCTTAAGTGATTTTCCCCTATAAAGCTGCTTTAATTGTCATGTGGAGCCTTAAATCCTGTTCCCCTTCAGTCGAGTCACTCCGACGTTACATATGGGAACTCGCATGAGAGACCAATCGCCTTTGAGCTTTAAGAAAAGGCCAATGAATATTGGCGTGCACTGATTGCATCCAGCTGCACCTCATCACTACGTGAGTATAAGAGGGCGCTGATGCAGTGCACCTGCAGACTTTTGCTTCGGAGCCTCGCCATTACTGAGCTGGAGTTTCTAACGAAGAGTACTGAAGAGATTCTTCTGAAAAGAGTTCCTGCGAGTTCATGCTCTCTCCCCCTCTGACAGTGAACGACTGGGCGGCTGTTAACGGGTCCTGCGGGCTGGTGGCCTTCTTAAAGGCTGTGAGCATACCAGCTTTTTGCACTCCAGGGAGGGGAGACCTACTGAGTGCATGGCAGTGCCACGAGAGGTCCTCCCTGGGCAATCCAGGAAAAAGAGCAATTTCGGACACTCTGAGCAGCTCTTGTATGCTAGGAAGCTCAGCAGAAAGAGAATGCTGTCTTCAAACAGAGGTTAGCATTGGGTGGTAGATGCCATCTCCCTGGCGTATCTATACCAGGGAGAGCCATGCCCCTTAGGTGCCAGAGCCCACTCCACACAGAGTGTTGCCTCATCCTGTGCTTTGGCTCACGGCGTCTCTCTAGCAGATATCTGTAGGGCTGCAGGCTGGGTGAGAACCAAAACCTTCGCGAGGTTCTATGATCTTCGCATAGAAGTTGTGTCCTTCCATGTCTTCAGTTGGAAGAAAAAGCAGGTGAGGGGAAGGCCGGCTGGTGTCAGCTTGCTGCACCATTCCCACGGGATCCGTGCGCTATCTTTTAGAATGTTCCCTCCGGCGAACCTGAGTTCTCCTGCCCCACAGTCAGGACTAGATGCGGAGTAGCTCCTGACTGTGTTCCTACTGGGTCTCCTCCACCTCAGTAGGTTGTGGCTACAAATCTCAATATTCCACGTCCAGCCAGAGGGCCATGTTTCCCTTCATATATCCATAACTTTATTGATATATTGAGTTATTCAAAGATCCACATGTAGAAATGCAAGTATAGTGACATGTGCTCCGTGCCCCCAACTCCTGCTTCCGTTATGACTGGCATCCCTGTGGGGCCCCCTAAATTTGGCCCTCAGGGCGTTGGGAAGGTTACATGCAGACTCCTCTGCTGACACGTCCACCTGTTGGAATGGGGGTCTCTGCGTAACGCGGCCTCAGGGTCATGGCCTTTTCCACGGGTCTGTTCCTATATGTAATGTCAGAGTGACTCAACTGAAGGGGAATGTCTAGGTTATGTAGGTAACCTTCATTGCCTGATGCAGGGAACGGAGACGTTACATCCCTTTGGCACGACCGTGGGTTGCGTTGACGCCGACTCTGCATTATCCATGTGGAATTACACAGAAGAGTAAAATTATTCACTTAAAACTGTTCGCCCAGTGCTCAGTACCAAATTATATAGGCTAATATTATATAAAAATATTAAGATATAAATAAACTGAAGTACTAAAATTATCAAAACTGAAATAATAATAAATGAAGGGTATAGACATACTTGAATTAACAAAAGTGCATATTTAACAAAATAATAGTAATCATAAAATGATTAAAAAAACTGATTAAATTAAAATGTAAAACAAACCTATCGAAAATATAAACAAATACCACTATACTATTAAAGAAATTAATTAATAAATAAAGTGAACATAAAATGACATCTTAATCTAACACGATTCTCTTACAAGGTGCATTTGGCCATGTTTGACCGCTTTACTTTTCTCATGTTACAGACACACTGTTTATCATCTCCACCTCGACAGGGAAATCTGTGATTGAGAGGGGCTGAAGTGTTGATTGTAAACATAGGTAACAGTGCTCAAGTGCTTCAGGTACAGCGTTTGAGAGGGGACACTCAGGACCGCTAATTAACGACATGACTTACATGCCAACAACACTAGTCCTCTCCGCAGCCAGCCTCAAACACAGCTGAGATACCGAGACCAATTAGCCCTGAATTCAATTAAAGCTATTCACAAGCCCCTCACTGCTGCACTAACATCAGTGTGCAATTGTTTCAGCTGAGCTCTCTTTCCTCGTACACCAATCACAGCTACATTGTGCTGCTAATGGCTCTTTACATGATAAAACTCTCATAGCCACCTAAGAGTCCTTAATAACAGGACTTTTTCTAGTATACACACAAAATGTTATAACACACAAGTAAACTGGCTGATTTTTCTAGTTTAACAGATAAAACAGATTAAAATAAGTCAGAATGTTCTGTACCTGCTTATGCAAAAAGGTTGAGCAAAGAGAACATAAGTGATAGGAGGCAAGCAATGGTCAAATCATACAGTTTTTGGGCTAAAACATTTTCTCTCCATCTCTCTTACACACACACACACACACATATATAGCTGAAGGAACGGGGGCCCTGGATAAGCATATTTGTTTATAGACGCAGAGTCCTTCTCAAATCCCTGACTTTTAAATCTATGCAGGATCAAGCAGGATTGACCTGCACTGTAGCAACTGGGGTCCAGGCTCACAGGGGGAAAAAACAGTATTTGTCCATGCTTCTTACATAAGCACACAAATATTATATAATTCAGACTTGTATAAATGATTCATTCTAATCCTATACATCATTAAATAGATCTCAGGAGACAAGCCATTTTAAGAACAATTTAAAAATGTTGTACAAGACATTGTGTAGGAAGCAGATGTTGAAAGGGGAAAAGCAGAAGGAGAAATGATTGTATATAGTTTTTTTTTCTTTTTCTTAATGGTCAAGATACCAAGCATGCTATATATATACATATATGTACACAAACACACACACACATATATATATTACACTTAACTTTATATTTGTTTATATGTGTAAATTTTATATTTATTATGTATATATCAATACAAACACATGCATGAATATATTTAAGAAAAAAATAGTTTATTTAGTAAGTATATTTATATATAATAGAAAATGTAATAATATAAATATATGTACATGCAAATATTTTCTAAATATATACTGAATGCATGTGTATTAACATATTCATAATAAATAGACACCATACACATATATTATGTAATCATAAACTTTTTTTTAAACTATTAAACTATTCTGTTTTATTTTCGCAGTTTATCATTTGACAGCACTAATGTATGCATACATACATACATACATATTGTCACGTGACAGGAGCCAACACAGACACAGTGGGGGTGACGTCATGCCTCGGAGAGGCTTTTTATTAACAAAGTAACAAAATAAAGTGTCCAAGGGGAATAAAAAGTGTCCAAACTAACAGAAAAAGGAGAAGCTGGTGTCCTCGTCGTGCTCCTGCGGACAGTGAAGGGCAGGGAGTGTTCAGGAAGGGAATGGGTCCAGGAGAGGGGCGGAGTCCGGCGTTCGTCTACCCGGCGACGGCTCTCTGTTGACGGCAGGATCTTTCGGCGGCTCGCTTCGTTGACGGCTCTACGGCCTTGGCGGCTCGCATTCCTCGCGGCACGTATCCATGGCGGCTCGCATCATTCGGCGGATCCGTACTCCTCTCGCGGCTCGCGGCTCCAGCCCATCGTCTCCAGCGCTCTCGTCTTCTCCACCGACGAGAGTGGCTATTTACTGTATATGGGTGGAGCTGGGGAGGCGGAGGGTTCGTTTGCACCAAAGTTGCACCAAACTATTTAAATATTACTCAGCAAGCTGACTGGTTGCAGAATCAGCAGAGGCCAGTCAGCATGTGCCATCTTAGATGATGTCATGATGAGCTAGATGTGTATATGATATCACTGCTACTGCCATTCATATCTGTTATCATTGATTTATTGTGTCTAAAAGATTCCATTGCAACAAAACTAATTCATTTTTCTGAACTATCATGTATTGTCATTTACACAAGTGTGTGATTCATGATCTAATCCATGATTATGTGATGTCATTTAGAGTGTGGTCTAGAGTGGTCAGGGGGATGGCAATGACCTGAGCCCACCAACCACTGCCAATAATCCCTCTATAAACAACAGCTGACTCTGGGGAGGAGGGGATGTATTAACCATGAATGATGCAGGAAGTGTCTAATGCGTGTATAGTCACTAAGGATAATGTAATATTTTTATATGTAGTAGTACGTAAGGAGCATTAAACTACCACGCTCAATCCATCTCTTTTTGTAACTCTACTCTGCTGGTTCTGTGTTTGCATATGCAGGGTGTTTGGGGACAGCATGTGTCCATCAGCTAAGCTAAAAATCCCATTCTAATCTGTTGCATGATGATATGTGCAGGATGCCTGAAAAATAATATTCAATACATTTTCTCCATTATTAAAATATGGCTGTCCTTATGCCACGGAGTGCACAATTTGTAAAAAAGCTTTACAAAATACCATGTGGTTTAGGAGATGAGATGGAGAGATTCAAGGACTATTTTCCCTTGTCCAACAGATGTGTATGTGCTAAAGCTGAGACAAATTTCCATCAAGCTTCCAAGAAATATGAATCGTTCTACTGATGCCTCGATCTTGACTTTATGCTGCTCCTTTAAAAACAGTTTCTAATAACACATGGTTGTATTTAATTTTTTTAACACTAACTTTTAGGTAGTAAACTGGGTGGCACTTTACATAATGTGATGGACATCTAATATAAGAGAATGAGAGAAGATATGAAAAAGCATTTGCAAAAACCAGTCATTCACCTATAAGTGCAAAAGTGTGGAGAAACTGACAATTGTGCATGATGTCAAGCAGAAAATATGGGGTGATTGTGTGTCTCAGTATTTTTCGTCAACACAACAAGCTAAAGAAAATGACAAGTGTAGCTAAGAAGAGAGCTCTCATCTGAACCGCAACGTGTTATGAATGACAGCAAAGAAGAAAGAGAAAAAGAGAACTCTATTCCAGCTGGCCAGATATATTTGGATGGGCCTAATCTAATTATGCTAAGACTGATTGTGATTGTGCCATGCTATATTTGACCTGAACGTGAGTGAGGTGTCTGAGAGAAGACCTATCTTAAAACATAAAGAATTCTTACAACAGCAGATTAACCAAAACACACAATGATACTAGCCAAACAAATACATACAGTAAGCAACATGATAAAAATTACAGATCATTTCCATGTTTTTGCCACAAAATATTGTTTTATTATTTATGGAAAGCACATACTTATCTCTCCTGCTATCTCTCTCTCTCTCACAAACACACATAACTTACGTACAGTTTGCACACATGCCAACACACACACACACACACTATAATATTGTTACTGCTACATTACTCTCACAAGCGAGGAACAATGGCACTATACCTATAAAATTCATTCAGGAACAATGTGACCATCTTTATGAGTGGTTAAATTAATCATTGACTCACTTGATTCATTTACAAATATGGATTCATTCAATAACAAAACACTGCTTTGTTGCTCTGAGATTTTGTGGCTTTTGTGGTTTTGTGTTTTCTTTAGCAAAATATAGCAAAAAGAGCTATTATTGACAGTATTGTTTCTAAAATTTAACATTATTAACTTCATGTTCATTAAACTCTATAAAATAAATCACATTTACAATCATGCTGATTTTCGCGAAAAAGTCACATACTCGATAATATCAGCTCGCAACTGAAACTCAGAGACAGTCATCCTGATCCAAGCTGATAACTGTGAAGCTTATAACACCATCCACGCTTAAAGCACTCAAAGATCAACAGTGCTAACACTAGCTAAAAAACTACTAAATGCAACTTTAAAGCATGTTGTATGTTTGATGTGTCTATCTCTTAATCCAGTGTATTTAACATTTCACTACTTCTTTGTTTCTCTCACCTAAATATCACTCTCGATGCACCGCACTTGATGTTTAAATCAAGCACTGAGGCTTACGTCGATCTGAAGAGTTTCTGTGCTAATGTCAAGAGATCAATCCATCCATCAGTCACCTCAGAGTGACAGCTGACAGGCCTCCTGCTCACTCGCATGTCTCCCAGAATAAAACACAGTCTTTGTGTCACACGCTGGGCTCCCCCGATCTCTCTGGGAGCATGCTGTTCTCCATAGAGATACCATATTTCGGGAAACATACCTATTATGCACGAATCATAAATCATATGGTGGAGGGATCAGGTCAGGACGCAGGAAGGAGCATATAAGAGAGAAACAGGGAGAGGAATTAAAAGAGGGATTGAAGAAGGAGAGAAAGACAGGACTGTTGTGTTTAAGACCCAAGTAGGCCAGTGGGACTGAAGAAAGGGCACATGGTAATCCTGGCATTTAATCAGGACGCCATAGAACGTGACCAGAGAGAAAAACCGAATCACACTCACACTCAACAAGGCAAAAACAGAGATGGTTTATAATCATCTGCCTCATTATATAATCTGTTTGATCCAGAGTGCAAATCATTAAAGCAGGACGGAGCACTTTCGTTTAGACAACTGCATTTTCCTGGGAGCTGAAGAAGCACACGTGGCCTAGTTGCTTGCAAACAAGGCTGAATGTTTTAACACGAGTCTAACCAACTACACCCACTAAATTTGGGGTTAGGGTTAAATTGAGATGACTTTTGCTTTCATTGAATGTTTAACTCAAGTGCTTTTCAATTCAATAAAAAAAAATTCAATTAAAAATCTTATAAATTAAGTTCAATTAAAAAAAAAACACTAATAATAATTTAATACCACTGTTGAATGTAATATTTTGTAAATATAATATTGCATACAGCTTTTTTCTTTCTTTTTGTATATGAAAGTAAGTATAAATATACAAAAATATATATAAAAACACTGGTATTGGACTATTGGTAACTTAAATAGTATGAAATATTAATAGGATGAAAAGTCTGAATACAGGAAACTCCTATGAAATGACTGTTTTTCAAGTTGGTTAATAACCAATAAATGAATGACATGAAAATGTATTATTTCTATTATGGCTACCATTCAAAATGTTGGCATAAATAAAATGGATCAAAATGTAATGCTGTGCTTTAAAATGTTCTATTTATTAAAAGAATCCTGAACAATTCTGTTTTTTCTTCACAGACTCTAAATAACATTTGGATATATACCTATTTAAGTAGAACATCTTAATTTGTAATAATATTTAACAAAATTCTTTATTTTGTCTACATTTAAAGATGCAGAAAAAACCACAACATATTATATCACAATTGCAATATTTTTCATAACAATTGTGGAGCCCTAGCTTATCCAGTATTTTTAATGTGGACATGAATGACCTAACTTCCCAAATAATGTTAATGAAAATAAAGAAGAACTTACAGCTACAATACGGTTGAAATAATCAGAAGTGACTGTAAATCTGAGGAACAGAGTTTTTTCAGGTAAATCTCACCAGCGCATACACAGCGAACATAAACAACTGCACAATGGGAACCATGTGCCTGACTTTATTTCCTTCTTTCCATTCTTCCCTCACTCAGGTCTGCATTACACAGTATGGGAACATTTAACAACACATGCTTGATCTCTCGCTCTCTCACCCGCACACATACTCACACACGCTGACAAACACTGAGGCCCGTTCGTGCACACCGGCGACCTAAAACTACAGGATCATAAAAAGAAATTCTATGCGGATGAGTGAATATTTCAGTCCCACGATCCCAGACTAAGGCCTCTGATAAGCTAAAGCTTCCTCTGGGGAAGCACGAGGAGCCGTGCAGATCCGGCTCTGCATGAGGTGAAGCACGTGAATGTGAAGGCTTTACACGGTGGGATGGAGACGGTGGGAGGCCGCTGCCTGCCACGCTACGTCCATTCCGCCCGCTCCCTCTCATGATGTTTGGCTGATCACATGACTGGGCCTGTGTTTAATTACAAACACATTTATTGAGGTGGAATGCTTGTAAAGAAAACCTTCTGTGCCAGAAAGGTCTGCAAAAAAAAGCAAATGAACGGATCAGAAAAACAAGGCGGTGTGTCTGTGTATTCGGTGGTGGTGTTGTTAAGAGAGACGACCAGGCAACAGAGACAATGATGAATGTAATGTGACATGATTGAACACCTCACCATCTCACAATGTGGAATAAGCAAACAAAAAAACCCTCAGAACCCTCTCCTGACATGTGTTCCCAGTGACTAACCAGAGGTGTTTTATTAACTTTTAAAGCTGTTTGTACCTCTGGGAGTCACGAAAGGAAGAAATTAAACAATGAGGGAAGGGGGAGAGGGAAGGTCTCTTCACTGCTGGATGTAACTTTTGACAACTTCAAATATAATATACACCCTCTCCCAGACCAAAATTTACAAAAACCCAGAATACATAATGTTTAAAAGTAAAAAGGAAATGAAAATTAAGAATACAGTTTTCCTCACACCATTTTCACAAATATTTTTTTATTAAATAACAACTATCTGTAACAATTTAACTATAGTAGTCATGTATGAATTCCTCTGACTACAAAAATCACCAGTTTTCTTAGTCTGTCATGTGAATACCTGTGCAAAAAGTTGGAACTGAGGTAATATTAATACATTAAAACTTTTTTTTTTACATTGTTTTACTAGTGTATGACAAAGTACCTTGGTACTGTACCACAATCATATGTGTCCTGAATTAAAACCAGATAAGAGCCAATGGTCATTGCATTAAAGATGATTATGTAATGCACTAATAACATTCTGGCTAAAATTGATAAGCTCATAATTATTTTCTGTTTGGTTAATAACAAACAAATGGATGACATTAAAATGTGTAGCATTAAAAAATTCAAAATGTTTGCATCAGGTTAAAAAAAAAAACACTTCTATTCATCAATGATTAAATAAAATGGATCAAAATGGAGGTAACACTTTATTTTATGGTTGTACCTATTAAGAGCAAAAGGCAGTCATTTTAATTTAAGCTTTTGAATTTGTAAAAAAGATTTAGCAAATTTATCTTTTGACTGTTCGTATGAAAATGGATATTAGATGATATTAGATTAGCAATAGTAATCAAAATGTTAAAATAGTTGGAATAAACAAACAGCATCCTTTTCCATGAAAGAAATATATTGAATATCAACTGCTACCAATAAAATGAACAAATATTGACTGATAACTGATGTAGTACCAATATACTGTGTCCCTTTAGATTTAAGTACTGCCAGCACAATAAAAAAAGTCAAGAGTAAAAATGATGGCAGTAAGAGCTCCAAACGGGAGGCAGGTCATAACAGCACATTACCCCAGTGCGAGTGAACCCTAAGAGGCAGCAGGCCCGATCCTGTCCAAGCTCCCTTTCCACAGTGCTACTCATTCATTTTTAAGTGTGATGAGGGATAAAAAGCACGGCTGCAAAGCAACACGGTCCACTGGGACTCATGAACAGCCATAGAGCCTATCCATCTGCAATCTCTGCTGTTTAAATATAGCACATATCATCATTAGTCTTACTCTCTTACTCTCGATTTCCTTGTCTCTCTTTCTCTTCATGTCAATGCAGACTGATATCCACCATCATTGTAAAGAAAAAATAAATCACAAATGAGTTCTCAGTTGTTTCTACTTTAATCTGCATTAAAGGTGATTTCCTGGTCCTCAGACTGATTCGTGGTTTGAGACGGTTCGGGTTTTAGAGGGTTACTTCATAGAGATATATGATTTCAAATCTTTTGTCTTTGCTCATGGGGTCTCAGTTCTGCAATCAATCTTCGCTGGATCTATAAAAGTAATTATTTTATGGCACATAACCATTTAGAGGCTAGTATTAAAATGTGTATAATTGTCTAAACAAATTAAAAATAACACAAACAAAAACAACAGTCATGATGCAACTCTGAAAGCAAAGAGAAATTACAGAAATGCAAAGCTTTTACACAAAACTAAAACTTTAAAAATAAAATTGAATTAAAAATAAAAATGTATTTCAATTTATAAAATAGCAAATAATTCTAAATAGTAATATTAGTAGTATTTAATATATTATTTTATTATAATATTTAAAAAGCACTTCTCAAAATTACTAAAAATACTACAATTTAAAATATAATTAAAAATAAAAGCTGTTATAAAATATGATATATAAAAAGGATATTAAGTAACATTGCCCTAAGAACACACTCAATTTCCATAGCGATAATTAAAAATCGTAACCTTTTTTTTTAAACTTGGCCAGTCTAGGAGATCATCTAAACCAACTTATGCAACTTAGTCTTTTTATCAGCTAAATCATGACCAGCAAAGTGTGTACAAGTTCTGAGAATGTATGCTGTAATATTCCTTGATTGATAGGGTCTGATGCACCATGATTTAATAATCTCTCTTCCAAATTTGACTTTACATCCCTAAAACCCATTAAGTGCAATCGAAGATTAACACCCTGAAGTTTGTTTTGGAGAGTGGTGAGAGGTGAAAGCACAGCTGCGGTTCCATCGAGATGGAAATCAGAGGCCCTTGTGGGATACAGACGCGGCTGGGATCTGAAGGGAGCAGAGAGGAGAGACACACAAACACGTTGACATGACACGCAAACATACACGCACACATATGCTAATGGCTCTATGACAGAAACTGCTACTAGTGTAAGAGCAGCCAATGTCTCTGTCCTCAGAGAACTCCCTGCATTATTCAGAGATTGTAAATAATTAAACAGTGAGCTCATTGCAAATGATGTATCTACATTCAAACTCACTGCTACGACTCTACTGCCAGTTCAATCTGAGGATCTCGTACTGAAACGCAGAGAGATTATGACACTTCACTGTCACATCTCTCTTAAACGCAGGAGCCTCGCTCTCTTAGTCCCTCCAGAGCAAAGCACGGCCCTCACGACTGCTCCCTTTCTCCAAGCCGCACACTCCAAATTGTGAAGATGTTTTGTTTTGTTTTTGAAAAGGGAAGGAAGTACGAGATCTGCTGGGTTTGCTTGCGACAGACAGAAGTGATTAATGCTGCCAAATTTATGCCGGAAACCTAAGGCTTTAAAATACTTAATGTTTTAATAAATAAAATTCACTTTATTTTGTGCATCCTTATCTACTTTCCAAAATCTGCATACATTTTAGAGACGTGGCCTGGCAAGTAATGCACATGTTCTGACATGTGAGGTGGCACTCGTGCGGGTGACCTGAGTCTGGCTCGAGCCGTTCCCCTTCTTCTTCCTATTGTTTCCTGTCATCTAGATCATTCAAACGTGCACCTAATATGTGCTGTGACATTTCATTGTTAGAATAAATGCTTAAGTATGAAAAATCAAAGCATATCTAACATGTGGCGTATAAGCATATAACATTTCTGCTTCCAGTAGTACATAAAGTACAGCGAATAGATGTCTAAGCACCACTAATAATCATTCATTAAACACTAAAGTAATCTTTTCGCTTTGACCCGCATTAGAAGGGTTGGATTCTAGCTTTTCTGCAGTTAGAGTGATGTCACAGCTTTTTCCCAGCCGTTGTTTGAGTGTGTTACATAATAAGTGTGTGCTCAAGCATCCCTGCAGCACCGATGACATCACAATCTGAGCCTGTCCATCACACACTGGATAGTGTGAGAGAATGAGAGAGAGGGGGGAATAGAAGGGATTAAAGTGAGCGAAGGGAAAAGAAAGCAAGCGAGGAAAAAAAAGAAAAAAATTCTACACGCTACATATGTGTATTAGCGCTTAACAACGGAGCATGAAATCCCAGCAGGCCAGCTAAAAATAAATGCATGTAACAAGGCAGAAGAGTGAAGCCGAGATTGCTCTTCATCATCAGCATAGACTTCTCCTCAGGCATGTACTCCTTTATTTCACTACAACACAAGGGTCATGATGGCCTCTTGGAAGAAACCATGAAGATTCACTAAGGAATGAGAAGCTGGTGAACGTGTGTGTATGTGAGTGTCTCATGACAGTGGAATTCCACAGCTGCTCACGTGCACCGGGTGAAGTAGCCTCAGCACGAAGAACCAATCGCCCCGTTAATGAGGAGCCAGCTGCTCACGCCGTCCACTTTGTAGGTTGCAACTATAGGGTCATTTCTGTTATGAAGTACATTGACTTCAAACTCTACATATTTAAAGACGGAAACTGAATGTAATGATCATTAATTTCAATGCATTGGTTTTAGCCAATGCTGCGATTTAAACTTTTTCCACTTTCAAAGTCAGATTTATTCAAGAATAATTAAAGAATTAAAACAAATATTTACGAAATACCACTAATGAAAAAAGTTACATTTGATAAAGCATTAAACATGGTCTTAATAGTAAATGTAACTAAATATAACATTAATATAGTTATTTGAATAACACTAACATGCTGGGTTTTTTTTTTATATGCTGTGAGATTTAAAAACTGATCATTTTAAATGCGTCGTCACATATCCAGATTCGTATGCAAGAGTTTTCTAAAACAGCAGATTTGCTCAGTAGATTTGCACTTAGATGACAAAGCACAAATCTGCTTAAGTATGTTAAAGTAGCACGGCTACATCAACAAATGTGTTTTATATAACTTGCGTTTGTTAACACTTTCTGGTAGGTTTAGAGTTGGGTTTGTTGTAGGGGATATTTCCAACACGATAGAGCATTAATATTTTAGCAATACTAAAATGTTGGATATTTGAATTATGAACCACCACAATACACACCTGAATCAACGTACAAACACAGCAATGTGTGCCCATATCAACTGTTACAAATACGTGCCAGGGTCACATAATGAACCAGCGTTTTAGGACAACTCACTTTATGTTTTACTTTTTATCTGTTGCGAAAAATGCAGTAAGGTACATAGTAACTGTGTTACAGAAATGTATTTAGAAGCACGCATTTCCAGTGAACCTGGGTTGAAATTATGATATATTATCATCTTCATTCTTGGAATAAGTATCTATTCCTTGGCAAAGCAAAATGAGAAGGTACATATTGTAGAAGTACATTCATTAGAAACATAAAGCATTAAAGCTTTTACCTTTACCAAATTTTATGTTAATGTTAAGAATTATAATCATAGATAAGATTCAGGCGTTCTTAAAAAAAAAGCCACAAAAAAACAGAACTACTGGAAACAACTTTTAATGCACAAAGTAAATTTAATACCTTGCAAAACAGGAGGAGTTTGATAGTTCAGGAAGTTCAGTGGGTTTAGTGTCTCAAGACGTTTCTCTTTGACCTCGAGGTGAATTTAATTTATCAAAATACATGCCTCCCTTGAGGACCTGTCCTTGGCTATCCATTTTAGTCTCCCTGGGAGAGGCAACTCAAATATGTCCCGAGTCTGTTAAAATTGATTTTCATTATAAAGGAAAAACCGCATTAATGAGATTAATGGTGTGCAAAGATGTCTATGTTAACTGTGATTTATTGCTGTGTGTTCAGGTGTGTGTCATTGCTGTTTGTGCAATGCTATGTAGTGATTTTTTTCTCTGTAGAAGATGTAGACCGGGTTATTGTGAGAAATGACTGACAGATCTGAACATTGCATGCAGCTGAACATGCTTCTCTACACATCACTTTCTGATTGAAACCATATATACTAGACCCTAGTGACCGCCCTACCTGCTGCACAATGCATGCTTAACATTATACTCTATGAGTTAGACTATATGCTGTATGTTACGAAGTATAAAGGATGCTACACGCTACAACCTATGAGCTATGCACTACACACCGTACAGTACATTGCATTACATGCTATAGAACATGCTACATCTTACACACTCCAAAAAATATAACAGTCAAGTTGCGGAAGTTAAAAAAAAAATCCCTTTCATTTTCTAAATAAGAGAACTGATTTTAACTGTAGTTAATCAATGATTTAAATAAAATATTAAATAATCATTAAATAATCATGTTTATTTTAACAGTAGAATTTCAAAAGAAAAACTACATTATCAATGATTCTACAAAGACATCTCCACCAATCAGAGAACTGCGATGAACAAATAGCGCCAAAAACCACAGACTTCTCTCAAAATACTTAAATATTTATTTATGTATTTATTAGTGCTGTAAAACGATTAATCGCATGTAAAAGATTTTTTTAAATAATATATTTGTGTATATTTATTTTTTATATATAAATGCAAACACATGCATGTATATATTTAATACAAATATGTTATATTAATATATTAAATATACATACTTTCAAAATGTATACTGGATGTATGTGATTTAATATATACATACAGTAATACATAAACACAGTACAAACACATATTACGTAAAGATTTTTTTTTTTGGATGTGATTAATCTAAATAAAATATAATTATATATATTATTTTATTATTATTTTTTAATAGACATAAAATATTGTTTCTACATATAATTCAATTTTTTAAATGCATAGTTTTATTTTTCTTCAACCTTTTTATGCAATGCTTTATACTTCATAACATTGAAGTTTTTCCCCATTAAAGTCATTAAGTATATGATTTTGTAACATTCTTAGTCTTTTCTTTTCCCTCTGATGTCCAGAACCAAGGCCACTAAAACGTGATCGACACTGTGCTACAAATAAAGTACACCCGTTATGTTCTATACTTAGCAAATTATACTCGTCAACATTACTCTACACATTATGCTCACAATACTACTTTTTTTTAACCTTGATCTTCTAAATAACTAATAAAAACACATGAAATAAAGAATTAAATAAACTAAGGTGTTGTTCATAGTTACAGTAGTTGTAGTCTAACAGTATTTCATTCGAAAAGTTCAACAGTATTTTACAAAGTGTATATTTTCCAGTACATTGCTTGCTTTTCTTTAGAAAGCGACTCGTTTTAGGGAATGATTCTGACAGTTAGAAGCAAATACTTGTGAGATGAGATTATAGCTACAGTAAATCAAGCCTAAGCCTGACCCAACATTTCATCATCAAAGATGATGCAAACCCTGATTTCATGCAGGTGTGGATGTCATATAAATGCCTGGAAGGCAAAGAGTAATGGTGCTTCTCATATGCACAATAACACAAATGCAATGTCAGACCCTTTTCAGGCTGAGTTTTTAGATTATGACTTTGGGTTTGCATGAGTGATTACACTGCTTGCCATGTTTTGATGCTGGCCTTCTTAAACTATTCCAGGAACTGGGGGAATTTGCAACATTGTGCAACATCATCTCTATATCCATTTATAGCTAAGCTCAAATGTGTATACAAATCCACATACACAAAAACAGATACACCCTTTGAGAATGAGAGAGAGAGAGCGAAAGATGCTGATTTGCAGCGACACATCGCGTGTAGCAGGCTTCGTCGCCATTGCGCTGAGTAATTTGACATTTAGCCTCCACTCATGCGCCTCATCCCACAACCCCCCACAAAACACAGCGGAAAGATCATACCTCCAGCTTCAACACGCTGACAGCATATAATATAATGTATAATTTATGTCATTAAAGTATAAAAGACATTCTAATATTGGGATGAACATTTTTGGACTCAATACAATAACCTTTTCTTACTGTCGTCTTTCTTCCTGGGTAGTTAAGTGTCGTGACATGTATTGTCTTGTTAGGTTGTGTACATCCAGAAAGTAAGAGAATCCATCTGCATTAAATTGAGCTAATTCATGTGTGTGAACAATGTTTGTTTGCATTTAGTCATCATGTCATTTTCAGTGGTGAAAGTGTTCATATAGCCTGCTAGATAATACAAGCAACTTGCCAAAATATATCAAATAAGTAAAACCCAATACCTTACACATGTAGCAATATCTACTTTCTGTAGAAATGTGCACAGCTTCTCTCATGTGTGCATACGCACACACAGTCTTGCACATTCTGACCTTCTCTTCTACATGTGACAGAGCTCCTCGGGCCAGTGCATCCTCCTGAATCCACATTACCACTGTCCTCAGCCTGTCATGCTGTCTGCAGGCCATTCTTTATTTAGAGTTACATCACAACACCACAATCAAACACACACACACTATATATACACAAACACTCAAATGACACACATGCTCTTAATGTGATGTACAAAGCTGTAATGAAAGGACAAGACTATTTCTATTAGAATTCTGCTAGAAGACAGCTATAATATTTAAGAATATTACTGTTTTTTTTTGTGTGTATTTTTGATCAAATAAATGCAGCCTTGGTTAGCATAAGGGAATTCAATGTAAATATATATGAGACGAGATGATAAATGGAATGTTTGCTTGGTAGATAAGAAAAAAAGACCATATGGAAAATATAACCATAAACTGACACTGGAAAGTTAAAAATCTAGGGATGAGTATATCATAGATTTAAGGACAGATAAATCTGAGCAACAGCATAGGCACATGCTACAAATCATTACAACACCTTAGCAACCACATGCCAACATCCTTTTCAACCAGAGTTTCTAAACCTTTAACAAACTCCAGCCTGCCTGGACTTAAAGAAACAACATCCCCTCTGGGAATCGTGCTTACATGAAGCATTTCTTTATATATATATATATATATATATCCTCTGCCTCAGCATTTCCCAGAAATCTCTCCTCAAAGGGAGCGGAGTCACAGGAAAAACCTGGTTAGTCACAGTGAAGAGGACAACAAATATCTGTTTGAGCGTGTCTAAAAGATCCAGGTTGAGCCACCAGGGAATGTCTCCTGAGAAAGCCTCTGTTTATTTTGAGTGATGCGCTTTTACTTTGAGTTTCTTGTTTGTCTGATGGCTGCTCAGAGAGTCTGCGAGAAAGAGCAAGGGTAAGGTAAAACATGGAAACCAAAAAAGCATTCTCTTTCTCTGCTCTGTACTTGTGGCAGGAAAGAGACTGGACCAAAACATATGGCTTTGAAGCAAAGAGGAAGTAGATCTGTGGGTCTCCATGGAGATGTTCTCATGTTCTATTCAGTATAGAAAAAAAACCCAATAACAATAAATAAATAAAACCAAAAATAAAATGCACCCACTAGAACAGGCCACAATTTTTCATCTTGCTGATTGATAATTATTGCTAAGTAATTTATAAAATTGTAAAATATTTTACAATTAAAATAAATTATTTGTAATTATTTTTACCATTAATTGCCTATTTAAATGTACAGCATGCATTAGATTATTGGTGTTTTAAAGACTAACCTGAAGTGAAAATGATAATGTACACCTGTTGACAATAAGAGACTTAGCATGAAAAATTATATCCTCCTTCTAACTACAGAACAGTACAAATCAGTACAAAACAGAACAACCAAATAAGCTAAATGGTGCATTCAGCGTGTATGTCTGTAAGAACAAGGACTAAAATGGCGAAACAGACAGGTAAACACAGAAACAGAGAGAATGAGTGAGTGACAGTGCAAAAGAGAGAGACGAGCTGTGTTTATAACTGCAATATTGGCGTTTCAGTAAAGCGCATGGTAAGCACATTTTCAATGCTTTTTTCTACTCTGATTGTGCAAATGCAGCTCAAATCTGAAAGAGATCTGAAACTGAGCCTTTGAGGCGAGTGAGGTGTAAACTGTAAACAAAGGCCATTTAAGAGCACACAACGTGCTGTACAAAAAAAAAACATTGTCCAAATCAGGAGTTCCTGACCGCTTCCACGTGTCTTCAGTGGACACTGTAGAATAAAAGCAGAGGTTTGACATGTAAGCAGTTCTGCTTCGTTAGAGGAACACAAATATGACTGACACAAGAGGAACTCTCTCTCCCATGACAACATGTCAATTATTGAGGAAGATTAAGGCTTTTATTATTTATGCAGAACCAAAAAGGAAAACTTAACTCGCTTTGCAGCTTTCCACAAACAGCTACAGAAAAGTAGAAAGTGGTAGAAAGTGGTTAAATGACCAAGCTGTGTGCTGCATGTTGAATATTCATCTTTCATAATGTGCCGTGTTTGTTTTCTATGTATGTGTGTGTGTTTTGTGAATGTGTGTACAGGGTAGCCGCCTGCCGAACTCCCCCACGCAGCATCGCAACATGGGCATCCCACTGATTAATGGCTGTTTCTTGTTCTTGCTTGACATCTCTATTCATTTCCGGTGTCCCTTCTCTTTCTCATGGCTTTTATGTGATTGTATTATTTGCTGTTGTCATTGCATCCTCTGTTTGAGCACTATAAGATTTGCACAATGGGACATTTATAATCAAACCCACAATGCTAACATGAAAATTGTAGTTTTTTGTCAGTGTGGTAAATTTTTTCAGTGGTCGACACATTCTTAGAAATAAAGATTCATTTATATATATGTGTACAGTATATAGGTTTGGATTGACGTGGGTGAGTAAATACTTTAGTAAATACTTAAATTTATTATTTATTTATTTTAGTACTTCAAATTAAATTAAACTCAAATGTGAAATTAATGTACCCTTTGCCAACTAGCTGAAATAAAATTAATTTATTTTTTATATTTGATTTCTGTTAATGTATAATATTCTTTATTGTTTTAGTTTTAATTTTAGGTAAATTACTAGGTAATATAACAGTATTTAATAGCACTATTTAAAACATATTTACATTATAGAATATCCCTGTGACTAAACAACGGAAATGTAGAAAAAAAATCGAGCACTAAAAGGATTAAAACCGTACTGCGGTCCTCCTGACATCAGCATGGCAACCACAATGAAGAAACAAAGAGAAAACAGACAGGTGAAAAAAGGTGAGTGAAGGCATTTTAATCATTTGACCAAGCCTCCATGTGTAGTCACATTTCAGCTGAGCAGTCCTACACACTCTCTCTGCCGTAAGCCTAATGTCAGCACTGCTCTCAAAGGTCAGGTCACATGACTCATCTGCTAGCCAAAGCACACTTGAGTTAGAGGAAGTCAACACAATATAAGATGAAAGAAAATGGCAAATGCAAACACTTTAATGGTGATTAGTGTTTATACTGTAGGTTAGCTATAATTGTTCAGATCGATATTTTAATTTTGTTATATGACTGTATTGACATATTTAACAAAAATCAAATCAGAAATCAATGCCAGTGGGTAGAGCTTTTTGGTAGTTAATTTCTGATATTGGTTCAAAGGTCATAATCCATTATAATGGCTTCTAGTCAGTCACTGTTAACGCTTGAGCAACATTAAATGCCATGTGACAGACAATAGGAGTTGATGGATGAAGAGATAATTAACAGTTCATTAGCTTCAGTAATCAAGCTAATGACGGGTTGTCTGATTGTTTTTATGCATTTGTGAATATTCAGGAAGTGCCCAGGAGGATTTGTGCACAGGCAGAACTCCTGAAGATTCACGCTAAGGATGAAAGAATGCTGAGAGGTAGATTCTGCCTGAAAACCCCAAGAAACAGAGAGAAAGACAAAGCACACACTGTGAGGAATAAAATTATTATCATTTATTAAATAATTATTACATATTATGATAATTAAAACTTGACAAAAAAGTAAAAACTGAAAAAAAAAACCTATTTAATCAGTGCTTTATGTTTAAAAATAAATGACATAATACATGTTTCTTGTTACGGCAAAGCTGAAAAATCATTCTAATATGCTGATTTGGCACAAGAAACATTTCTTACTATTATTAATGTTGAAAACAGTTGTGCTCTTAATACTTTTGTGTAAACCATGATCAGGATTCTTTGATACAAAGTTCAATAGCAAGTTCAATAGAAATGTTTTTTTTTTTTTTTATATAAATAACAAAAATATAATTATAAGTAGTTTAGTGCAAACTAAATTAAGGGCAATGTACTGTATAAATATATATATATATATATATATATATATATTTATATTAATTTATTATTCTTTTTTGACAGCATCATAATAAGTCTCCAGTCTAACGTCACTGTCAAAATTAGTGTAAACTCCAGATGTCCAAGCCATAAGATTGATTTTCCCAGTCTGTAATGACAATTCATACATTTAAACAATGTTGTCATTCCCAACACCTGTGTATGTGTAGTAAAAAAAGCAGGTTTGAATATCAGGATATGAGCGAGACTTATTCTCTAGTTTAATGTGTATACTTCTACAGCTGTATTAAAGGAAGAATAGTTTTGAACAGCAAAGTAAGGAAACCCTCAACCTGTGCCAAGGCGCCAGGCTGGTGTTGGAGATGGGTGGGGGAGCAGGCATCTGGACACGAGCGAGAGCTTAAGAGCACAGCTCGCTCTTTAACGGCGAGATCAAGGAGATGCTTGGCAAGAAACACAGCCTCCTAAAACACCAGGACCCCACTTGGAAACATTCACCCAAATCCGCCCACAGAAAAAAAACACAAACAAAAGAAGGCAGGCCACGCTGTGTTACGGACGCAAAGCTGCTCCCTTTACACCTCATAACAGCAGAGCCGGGCTGTTACACACTGAGCTCACTGCAGATACAATGGCTCCCCATGGAAAATGACCTCCTGCTCTGTTTTATTTCTGGACAGATGTCAAATCATAAGTTTTGCTCTAGCTCACCATCCGCAAGACTTGACATTCCTCTGTATTCACTGCAGATTAAGTGTTCCCCTCAAGCTTAAAACACTCCCCTTTTCTACTTTAACCACATATAAAATATAAAAGTCATGCCAATGCATATAAAAAAACAGTATTTATGACATACAGTGGCCCCAAAGTATTTGGATGCTGAAGCCTCATTTAAAAATATATGCATTATTTAACTACATTAGAAACCAAAATTTCAAACTATCTGGCTTCTGCAAACAAATAACAATCAAATGATTTCAACAATTACCTTTCTTGACCCATTTTTGGATTATTTAACCAATTATTTTGAAGAGTTTTTTCTAAAGAAATTCATACTTTTATTAATTTATTGGTCCATTTTATAAGAAAATATTAAATGGATCAAAAGTGTGAAAAGACAAACAATTTTTAAAACTGAAATTTAAATTGTAAAAATATTTCACTACAATACTGTATTAACATACACTGTAAAAAATGCTATGGTAAAAACCTGTTAAATGGTTAATGGTAAATTGCTGTAAAATTTACCGGGAAAAAAAATGTAAACTGACATTCCCAGAATTCCCTACATTGCATTTAAAAGTAGTAGTTTAAATTTGATGTTTTTTCTTTGAAATAACTATGTTTTTCTTATCAGTTATATTTATTAGGTTTGTACGAATGTTACAGTACATGTAATGTTGTTAAATAATTGTTTATTGCATATTTCAGTTCAATGAGTCTCACCATGGTGTTTGTTATGTGTTGGTCCATGTGCTGTCTCTAACGTGTTTTGTCCTTGTTTGTAGTCCTGCCCACCTCATCAGCATCTCATCCCCTGCCAGCCGTGCGTCCCAGGTGTTTTGTGTTTCCCTTATTGTTCCCGTGTACATTTAAACCGTGCCTTTGTGAGTGTTCAGTGTCAGTCGCTGTGAGTTAATATTTACTCTTCACGTATTCATCAGCCTCCTTGTATACTGTTGAATTTATTAAATGTTACTTGTTCTCTCAGAGTTCCTATATCCTTGCCTCCTTGTTGCTGAGAAGCGAGACCGCTGCATTACAGTGTTTAGTGTTTGTTTGAATGACTCTGAGCACCTTCTATATATGTTCATATTTAAAAGCTGCTTGAGATGGGCTTTGGTTCATCGTGTGACTTTCTCATCACCACCTGCTTTTGGTGGTTATCCGTGTATTTCAAAGGTACAAAAAACATTACATCGGTAAATGAAATTACGGCATTTAACTGTAAATGTAACATAAAACCGTAAAACCTAAGATGTTGTTACCGTATTTTTTACAGTCAAATTACGGCAACCACACCTGCTGTTTTTTACCGATTCTTTTTTTATAGTGTACCATATTATTTTTAATGTATTTCAGATTATCAATAAATGCTGGCTGGGTGAGCATAAGGACCTTCTTTCAAATACAGCAAATTAATCCTACCAACCCAAAATCTTTAAATTGTGTTGTATTCTTTTTTTAAAATGAAATAAAGTGTGTTTTAATTTTACACTTCATTTCTTGATTTACAGTCTATGACAGGGCTGGGCAAATTTGGTCCTGGAGACTTGTGCTGCGTCCGAAATCGCTTACTTCCATACTATATAGTACGTGAAAAACAGTATGAGTAGTATGTCCGAATTCATAGCATTCGAAAATCAGTAGGCAAGAAGTACCCGGATGACCTACTGCTTCCGGCCGAATTCTATAGTAGGCATACCATGGACGCTTTCCTATCCCATGAG
>JAUCMS010000022.1:20927775-20944024 GCA_032357445.1 Enteromius radiatus
TCAAGTGTAAGTACCTCAGGAAAAAAACATTGTTTATTGTGATTAAATTACACTTGTTTAACACAATCTAAATAAACAGATGACTTACTGAAAGTTGCGCTGTTGTGACGACAAATGACACGTGACAACATCAATATGGCGGATGTAGTACGTCCGAATTCCATTCGAACTACCCACATTCATACTATATAGCACGTACTGTTTTAACGGTCGGGTAGTACGTTCAATCTTTAATGTAGTACCTACATAAGCAGTATGCGATTTCGGACGCAGCATTGGTGTCCTGCAAAGTTTAGCTCCAACCCTAACCAAACACACCTGAAGAAGCTAATCAATGTCTTCAAGATCACTAGAAAGTTACAGGCAGGTGTGTTTTATTAGGGTTGGAGCTAAACTCTGCAGCACACCGGCTCTCCAGGACCGAACCTGCCCACCCCTGGTCTATGTTATATAAGAAGAGTTTATTTGCTAAATAAATTGAATGTGGCCACATTGTCCAATATTTGTGGTTCCACTAAAAACATATAGCCCGGCTATATGAACATGTATGAAGTTCCAGAGCAACAAGCAAACTGAGCAATGAAGTGTAATCAGATACTAACAGTGTGCTGTAGTTGATCCCATCTACGGTAAATGCATTGCAGGGGGGAAAGAGGAGAACTTTGAAAGAAGAGGGAGACAGTCAATCAATAGACCCACACAGTATTGATGATCCCTTTGTTCATCCTCGCCTCTCCCTCAGACCTGTTCTAATTGGCCTCATCAAATTGTCCAAGAGTGTGGAGCACAATGTAGCCAAGTGCATCACATTACAAAGAAGATCTACACCAGGGCTTCTCAATCCTGGTCCTGGAGGTCCGGTGTCCTTTTCTTAGAGCGGTAATACATTTATAAACCTTACCATCATTATAGGTGATGTGTCTGGTCTTTGCCTTGGCCAGAAACCCACAGTTAACCTTTGAACTGGTCACAGCTCATGCTCTCTATGGTTTGAAATACACATTATGTTTTCTAGCCAGTGAGTCCAAAGAGAAACAATAGCAAAGTCTGTGTCAGCGAGATTACTCACTCATACGCAACAAAAGAGTTAGTGTCTAACTTACTGATCACAGGAGAGTCCTGATACCTCTGTAGACTCACAAACCAGAGCAGAATAAATAAAAGACATGAGAATGTTTCATTTTAGAAATCATCACTTGATCTTAAGGTTCATAGAACCTAGTTCACAATCCAATACGTTCCAATACGGACATTCTACCCCCAAAAACTGATTTTCAGAAGTGAAACTTCTTTCTGACTTCTTGCTTAATCATATTGAGGTGTTGTTTCCATTGTGACATGAGTCATTTGGCATACTATGTTCCTTAGAAAAACAATAATTGTCCTGTTTCATTCGTGCTATTGAACCAAAAGAGCTTGCAGAGTTTTTTGTTGTGTGTGGTGCTTAACCTCTTACCAGGTGGTGTGCAGTTCTTTTCAGCATTGGGCCTAAGCTGCACTTCATCAGTGTAGTTGCTGTCAATGTCAAAGTCCTGCAGCAGCCTGCGGCTTTCCCATCTCTCGCTATCTTCAGCTGAGAGACTGGAGATGCCATTACCTGTAAAACACACAGAGAAAAATAATTGTCATTAACCAAAGCTAGACTGACCTACAGCAGATATATTTAGGTTAGAAAAGATATGACAAATTCAAAATATTACAATCCCCATTCAGGGGACCTACTTACAAAACATAATAAATAAAAAATAAACTTATCATAAATATACAGTATGACTAATATGCATAAAATATTGTCTAAATAAGTACTTTCTATTAAATTGCCACTTTTTGTGCTTTTTATCTCAATGTAGTTTACTCTAGGCTACCATTCAGGCTTGGTAAGAGTTGTTTTTATGTTTTTGAAAGAAGACTTTTATTTTATTAAAAAAAAAATCTAGTAATAAATGATTGTGAAATATTCCTATACTTAAATTATCTTAAAAATATATATATATATATATATATATATATATATATATATATTTTTTTTTTTTTTTGTATATTTTTAAAATGTATTTTATTAATTTTATTCAGTGTAAAATGATCCATCAGAAAAAAACTAACCATCTATTTATTTATTTACAACTATACTTTTTCAGGGTTCTTTCTTGAACAAATAAACAAATTCATATATATACAGTATATTATAAAAACAGACAGTTTTTAGTTTCGTCTGCCAGAGGAGAACTGGCCCCCCAACTGAGACTGGTTTCTCCCCAAGGTTTTTTTCTCCATTTTGTCACAGAAGGAGTTTTGGTTCCTTATCGCTGTTGCCTCTGGCTTGCTTAGTTGGGGACACTTCATTTCTACTATACTATAGGATACTATTTAAACTAAACTGAACTACACAATGACATCTCTAAATTCAATAAAGAAATGCCTTTAACAGAAAATTGAGTGTTTAATCTTGTCATTATGCATTACTGACACTCTATTCCCCAATTTGATACTCTTAAGTGCTTTGATATTGTTAAAAGTGCTATAAGGCGCTTGACTTGACTTGAATGTGAAAATCTTTACTGTTTACTGTTTATTGAGTGTAAACATAAACTGAGTGACATTCATGTTGACTGTAAAAATGTTGTTTTTTTTTTCACTTAAGTTGGCGTGAAATCAAAATTATCTACATTTTCTATTTTTGTGGTGAAAAAAGGACGGGCCTTCTCTGATGACATCAATTTGACGGCTTGGGCATGAGCATGACATCCTTGACCACACCCCTCCAATTCAATTTAATATTCTGTTTCTCTTGGATGTACATCAAAATACGAAAGGAAAATCATTTGCAAACTTGCGGTCCACACAGAAGAAGTAAAAACTGCAGTCTATTATTATCCAGTGTTATTATACAACCTTAAATCCACAACACAGCTGAGTCTCACACTCATTGCTCTAAGTTGGTCTCATCGCAGTATTGTTTTGGGCAGGTCTGACCGGTCCAGCCCAGTATTACTGTGTGATATCTCCTATTCACACTGCCTTCACAGGGACACAGTGAGCCAGAATGTGTTACATACTGTTAAACTCTCACAGGCTCCACTTCTCATTTGTGTTACTGTGAGCAGCAGAGCCCTGGAAGTCAGCTGGCGAATATTCATGAGGGCCGTCTGTGGTGCGGAGTGAAGCCAAGGCGTAATAAACGTGACATCACGCGGCGAATGCTCCTGCGGCAGCGCCTCGGCCCGGGCTTGTCTAGTCTGGGAGGGGGTGATTATTCTGGCAGCGCTGTCATCTGGGTCGCTCTGTCCTCAAGCGTCTCTGCCCTTACTCCACTCCACTCTACCATCTTCCTGTGCAAATCCTTTCACTTACCGCTCCAGTTGCTATAAATAAAACCTCTATATTTATCAAAAAACAGCACTCATGGGGCTTCGGGGCTGTGGGGTGCATTATGACGTGACGCATTTTGACATTGTGATATGACGCGAACAATGATACAGAACTGGGATAGGGTTGTAAGGAGTGTCAGAACGCCCTGTTCTTCTTCGGCACTGATAGGAAACTTGAGTTTGTCTTTATCAACAAAGACGAAAAAAGAAAAAAAAAAACGATCCAGACACTGACATTCCTAGTGGAAACTGTTTAATAATTCATCGCCCCCTGAGATGTCAAAAGAATCATGTAGTGAAGTGAAGACGGATGTGACACTTTTGGAAAATGTGACACCTTAGCGTCTTCCTCATAGTAAAGAGACAGCAACGATCTGTCCAGGACATGAGAGACTAGCAAGCAAAGCACGAAACTGAGCCACACAGACGCTTCATCGGTATATGATCCTCTTTCAAAGGGGAATTCATCGTGTTGCTTATTTGAACATGCTGCCTCTGTTGTTTTAGTGCCTGATTCACTAAAGGAATTATGTAAATTAGGTAGCGGCACAAATGTGCTCACAAAATCTATGCTAAATGCAATTTTGCACGCTGCAATTCTTGATTTTGCAGGCCGAATCTGAGTGTTAGGTTGTGGAGGATGCAGCAGACTATGGCCAAAGTCCTTTATTTGAGGCTAGTTCCTTTCGTGGAAAGTCATTTCATGACAGCCATATTTGCAATGCTTCTGGGCAACTATTTTGGGTATGCAAGACTAACTCCTATCTACCTGTGTAGTGAATTACCGAAATCTCAACAACTTGATAATTCACGTTTAAATAACGTATTTCAAATCGCCTTCAGAACTGGCATTAACTATCACTTAAATGTGACTTCTTATGCTTAAATAACATTTCAAAATGCACATTTCAAGTTAGTTCAGTGAATGCGCATGTGCAGTCCCAAGCGTGTGTATCAGGATACTGACTGTTTCTATGGGAACTGGAGTTTCTAACAGCAGCTGCAGTGATGCAATGACTTTAGCAGTGACTGCCTCTCTTTTTTAGGAAGCGAGACGTATTCTGATAAATTGCACATTTTCCCTGTTCCTAGTAATATCTTGGTAAATGCATGGTTTTCATTGGGAAGTTGACCAAACTAAATTGGAAAGAACAGTATTCAATAAAATATTACCATAAATGAATCTAAAATAAGGTGTGTTTATATATCTTCATCATTTGTTTATCATTTGATTTTAATAACGACATGATCAATTGAAAACAATTATCTCTTTTACATAAGATTCAGTGTTAATCTCAGAAAGCAAATGTAACCATAGACCACAAAGCCAGTCATTTTTCAAAGTGTTTTTTTTTTTTTTTTTTTTTTATCAAAATTGAGTTTAATGTATGGGTTTGTTAGGATTGGACAATACTCTGAGATACAACTATTCGCAAAAAAATAAAAACATTTTGATAATAGCTTAATAATTTGACAATAATTTTGACTCATACATTGTATCATTGGCTATTGTTACAAATATATATGCGCTACTTACGTTATGACTGGTTTTGTGGTCACAAATAACGTTGTGTTTGTGAATAATGTTCAGAAAAGAACACCAATGGTTAACTGTAATATGTTAAAATGGACTATGGGTGGTTAGTACCCCAAATGTTTAGTAAATTCACTCAGAGTCTTTATTTTTCACTCTACAGGGCTAAAATGCAACTAATTGGCTCCGTAATTAACCATGTAGGTTCTATCCTCAAACACATGATAAAGAGGAAAGTAGCAGCTCCATTAGAGTGAGCAAAGCTCTGGCTCATTGTGCCAGCTTCACTGGAAATATTGTGTTTCTCTCTGACATGCTGCACAGAAATGGCATTACCTGTGCAGCGAGCCAGAATGCACACTGAACACACACACACACACAGGGGGGAGGCAGGAAGTTACTATGGAGATGTGACGTAACCGCAGAGACCAGAGGAGAACAGTGACGACATCATGCTAAGATGAACACGACTACACATCAGTACACGTGCAGAGAATAAAAAATAAGATATGCATGAGATAAAGAATATACTGATGATATAGGCACAAACTCTATCTCCCAGCAAAAGAACATTGCTTTTACATTGTACATTAAGTGTCATTGCATGTGAATAACTATAATTCTCCTAAAACATTTATATTAACACAAGAGGGTCTGAGATACTCTGCAGAAGTATTTTAGGCATTTCTAAGTAATGAATGTGAAAGTCTCAGCATGCAGGCTGCAATAGAGAGCCCAAGGCACCTCTGTGAGAGACCCCATTAAAGAGACAGTCCCTCACTGAGATTGAAAATGCACATGTGGTATAAAAATACATTATGTAACAACCAAGCCTCACACATCTTTTGACCAAAGTCAACTTTTGTGACTTTTAAGCGTTAGATTATTATATAAGAGTTTATATATAAAAAAATGGATTAAAAAGTATAGTAGACATTTATAATGTTACAAACTATACATATTGTTTTTTTAAATAAATTCCGTTCTTTTATGCATCAATAAGTCCTGAAAAAAAATTACCACAATTTCCAGTATTTTTAAAATCATACTTGCCCCAGACATTTAAATAGTGCATCATACTTTCAACAAAAATGTTAAGCAACAAAAACACCAGTGATAATAATAATGAGAACCATAATTAATACTAATTACCAAATACCAATAATAACGAATTATAATATAACATAACAGATATAGCTATACATGTGTGTACGAGTGAATAGAAATGATGGATACAATCGATTTTGCTCTCTCTCATCCGCTATGTTTATTTAGGTACAAGAAATAAACAATGACCATTTCCAAAAACTACATAGAACATATTACATAACAATGTTCTTCATCCCCTCTTGTTATATCTACAAAGGCAACATGGTTCATGTCATAAAGCAAAAAGCCTCTAGCATGATGTTAAATGCCCAGACCCTAGAGATCAACATGCCTTAAATACTCAGTGTTTTGCAATAAAACAGCATAAAAACGTAACTGAAAGACAAGGACGCATTATGGCAAAGGACCTCTCTACAAAGAAAGAGCCGTAGGTGCTTGTCCTGATGTTCAAGTAATTTCACAGAGAGCAAACATGACTAAGACAGATTATGCAACTTTACTCTTTTTACTGCAGTGCTATTTCAGGGGATGCTGTTTGCAGATGCAAAATTACCTTGAATAAGGTCAAATTACAAAATAAACTATAAATTAATGGCAAAGTAGGGTGACTATAGTGTCATTGGATGCACTTGTCACCAAACAATAATACTCATTAAAGATTTACTCAAATATGATACTGTAATAGGCAGCATCATTAATGGAAAGGGTCTTATTTACTTCTCATTAGTATTTTAGTCACTTCTAAGTAATGAATAATAAGGCCTCTAGGTGCATATGTCCCGAAGAGAACCACAGAGGGTACTGATCATCTTTCCCAAGAGTCCTCTATTAGTTATTTGCGACTTATTAAAAGCTATTTACCTGCAATACTGCACCGATGTAGGACCAGTTAATTGAAGATTTGCACTGGTCAGGAGAAGTGTTTAACATTTGTGCAAGTAGTTCCACAAAACAGATAAAAAAAAAAAGTTTATCTCATCTCAAATTAAACCACAGGTTGAACCAAAGATTTTATCTGGGAAAAACAAAACAAAACAGAATGCACTTCCTTTTGGTGCCACAAGTGGTAGAGAATCACATGCTTCACCTTTAACCATAACGATACAAAACAACTATAGCTTCATCAAACAGAATTTACTTTATAAAAGGGCTTTTATTTATTGTACTTCTGCTGGTAATACTCCACAAAAAGCCTGTCAGTGCTATTTGTATGAAGAAAGCTATTCAGATGCATCTGCTATAAATTTTAAACACTGTCAAATAGAAAATAGATTGCTCTATCTAGCCACATCTGCAGCACATCACCTGAGGACCTGTCCCACAGAAGACTGTCCCAGATAGCAGCTGTTGCGAAGAGGAACTACCCGGGAAATTCTATCCTATAGATTCAGAGTGCCCATACACATCCGACCCCATACTGTCAAAATGGATAAATTTAACACTGCAGACTTCCACTCTGCCAAAACCGTAATTACCTAGTTTATCATCATTAGGTAAAAACCTGAATATGGGACAGTACTAGTCAAACAAAGTTAGAGAGAAAAAAGCAACATAGAATTTAAGGTGTTGTTAAAACACTGTATTTTATTAGTAATGTAACAGAAAACATCTGTTTGGATAAGGAACAGGGACCCCAAAGGACCACTAGGGAATCAGAAAAAAAAATATTTTTATTAAAAATAACAATAATATATATATATATATATATATATCCAATGCATTGTTTTCTTGATATCAAACTATTTATTATAAAATAAATACTTTTATACTTTTTTAATATTTACTCATTTATTTATTTTAGGGTGGCGATAATACTCAAGGGCATCATCATATTTGTCTGTATATAGTATGAAAAAAACCTGTAAACTCCCTTCAATAGAGAATCATCACCTCTAAAGAAACTACAAATAAACTCCATATGAGAATTCTTGAGTGCTGAAATTACTGGATCTCAAAAAAAAAGCATGGGAACGGACCTGGCTGAGATTTGTACAGTGTAATTAATGTTCAGACTATCGGGTAAATGACCAAACAAACTATTAGGCTTAAATCTATGGTGGTTATATATATAGTCAGTGATTGGGTATCAGTAATGGGTCGTTTATGGATGTGACAGGCCATTAATAGTCTCATTAGTGACTGCTGGCGGTGCGGCTCCTGCTGTGCATGTCTGCTGTCAGCCAGAAAAGCTGGACAAGAGCCTCATCTCCACCAATCAATCTTCAAAGGACTGGAGGGGCAGTCAGGAAGCTTTGAGACTCTGAGTATAACAGTGAGGGAGAAGGTTTCTGGGGTGTCACTAAGTGTAGCATAACTAGTAAATTCTAAGGTGAGTGTGATTTCACCAAGTACAAGAACTCAACATTCCAATCAACCAATCAGAATTGAGGAATAATTTTAGTTAGGTGCTTCTAAAACCTTGTTAATCAGCTATCATTTCTCACTGATTGTAGGCATAAATTTTGGGTAGGGGTAGGGATTGGGATAAGTCTATATTTTTGGAAAGTAATCTTGTACCAGGATCAACAAAATACTCTCACTTGGCAAAATCATGGCGACCAAATTCTAACGCATGAGTCACAAAAAATGTCTATATCAGTGAAGGCTCTCAAAGTTTGACTAGTCAGTCCGAGCAATGAGGTTGACTAATTTAGTCACATTAGCATGTCTAATTAGAACCAAGTAAAGCAAAAACCAGCATAGTTATACAGTTTTGAACAATTAAAGAGTATAATTTTGAAAATAGTTTTACACATCACTGCACTCTGAATTAGTTACACTCATTGTTTATGTCATTTTTAGAAAACACAATAATCATTTGAGCAGTTAGGTTATCAATCATAAGACAAATTGTACAATATGACCACATTTCTCCTATTTATTTTAACCATGTCATTATATGCATCCCAAATGATGCACTGTACACTTACACTATGTACTTACAGGTATGCACTATATACTCAACCATTTTTTTTCTCCATTCTTTTCACAGATGTTGTTTTGCTTAGTTGGAACGAACGACTCAAACCCGCATACTTGTCAGATAGTGAGCTAATCATAGCATGAAGGCCCAGGTAAACAATGACTTCATTTTTTCTGTTTCTCAAAGCATTATAATTTTGTATTGTTGTTGTGTGATTAGTGATTAGCATTAGTATGAGTCAGGGCCGTCTAAACTCGGTCCTGGAGGGCTGGTGTCCGGCAGAATTTAGCTCCGACTTGCCTCAACAAACCTGCATGGAAGTTTCTAACATACCTAGTAAGAAGTTGATTAGCTGCTTCAGGTGTGTTTGATTAGGGTTGGAGCTAAATTCTACAGGACACCGGCCCTCCAGGACTGAATTTGGACAGCCCTGGTATAAGTAGTAGATATGTTACATAGCATTTTAATCATGCCTCTCTAAAATGAACAAAATGACTCAAAAAAAAAAAAAAAAAAGATTTGTTCATTTTGCTGAACGAGACTCAAAGTCAGATCTGCCCATCAATAGTGCTCAATATTCAACACTAAGTGCATCATCCAGGTATTTAAAATGTACTTTTTCTTTTTACAGTATGGCCACTACTATTTATTTTTACTTATTGTACTATTTATTCTACAAAACATCACTGAATAGTGCATAAGTACATGAATTGGTACACACATATTTTTTTTTCAATACCCACATTTTACTATATATCAAGCGCCACATTGTGAAGCTACAACAAGTATTCACCACCAGCTTCATACACTCTTCAGGCCTATTCTTACACACCATTTTTAGTGTTGCATTTTAGCTTCCAAAATTTGTCTAGGTGGCACTGGACCACAAAATCTCTTCCTACATCACAGCTGTGTCTGATTCTTCTGTGTTTTATCCAGACATTGTTCTTCTGGGGGAAATGGCTTGTTTTTGCCACCCTCCCATACAGACACCTTGGGACAATCACAAAAAACACCAATTCCACCAAAATATCTCATCAGTACTCTCTTTCACCGCAGGTTACATTGCAAACTAGTACACCACCTTCAAATATGTTTCAACTGCAGCTTTATGTAATCAGACAGAATATCAAACAAAGGCTTATATAAATTCAAAGCAGTCAAAAGATTAAAGGCTTAGAACTCATTATTCTTTCATAGTGGATTTTAATATCTTAAGCATATTTGTCTTTTTTACAGAGCAGAAATGCTTATTTGAATGAAAGGCAATCCTGTGTGAAAAGTAATGAGCTACCTTCTCATATCCTTACTTGTAATTTGCACTACACCGCAGGGTAGTCAGCTCACGTTTGATCTAAATCAGACAATTAAAAAGCTAATCAGTTCTTCTTCCCCTCTTAGCGCAGGTGAAAGGCTATCTGAATGCGCTAGCACTCACAGCGTGTGCTGGGGTTCCATGCTAATTGCTGACAGCGGAGCAGTTTAGCTATTTGAAATGTGCTGGTTCATCACTCACAACACTTAGAACTAGATTATAACAAAAACAAAAATAAAATGAAGAAACATTTCTTGAACTCCAAATTAGAATGATTTCGGAAAGGATCATGTGACTTTAAAGGCTGGAATAATGGCTGCTGAAATGTATGTGCTTTTGCATATACTGTATGAACATACATTTTGAAATATATTCAAATAGAAAATAGCTTCTTCAAATTGCAATACTACTTCACATTATTACTGTTTTTACTCTATTTTTGATCAAATAACTGCACCCTTGGTGAGCATAAAAAACTTTATTGAACTTGATGTGTGGGTGTGTATATAGTAGCAAGTTCATATCCACATATCATCTTCATCCATGTATTTTATATATAAAAATTATATAAAAAACCCTTAATAGATGAATCCAAAATAAATAAATAAAAAACGTCAAATGAAATGCCAGCTGCTAGTTAAAACAGGAACATACAGGTAACATCATCTATTAAATTACAGTAGGTATCATTTGCAATAAATATAGACAAAGATAGGAAACGTGGGAACAACTTCTCTGTCCGTCAGAGATTGGTTTAACTTTGTTTCAAACTCATTTCACAACCCACAACACCGAATAGCTGCCACACAAGCCATCAGACACCCTCATGGTTAATATTTCCCATTCTGAAAAACATCATCATAGTAGTTTCTGTAAAGTGAACCTGAGAACATATTGTTTTCAGTGCGTAATATTTCTGGCAGTTCATTCCAGTTTGCAGAGTACCCCTACAAATGCTTGTCCTTACTACATTACAAAGTGTGGCTGGTTTTCATCTCCATACGTCTAAAATATTTCAAACATCTGTGTGCAATCCGCCCGTTTGCTCACTGCCTGGCCAGAGTCTCTCTAGGAGATGTTCAGTGGTCTTGCTGAGTTCTGCTGAACTGTGCATTGCATTTGATTTACTCGGTCAGAGCGGTTTTGGCTTTAGCAAACTCCATAAACAGATGCAATGCAGGGCCCGAGCCACTCTTACCGCAGCACAAACATAAAGAAGGTGGAGTGTCGGGGCATCATAAATCACACCTCTAATGAGGACATTTAGAGCATTCTATATATATAGTGAGAGAAAAGGTATGTAGGGCGCCCCCTCCTTGCTGAATTAATGACCTGCGCTACACGTGAGGGCAGCTGCAGGAGAGACATGTGGAGGAGATAGAAAACCCCTTGCTGTTACTCTCTCTCCATCGCCTTTTCACCTCGTCATGCACTCCAGGGCGGCAGCTGCCTCCGTCCTGACTAAATTGTCTTGTGTATTCCAAAATAGACCGCTAGCCTAAAATAAAACCACTGTATTAATTAGGGACGTCTATTGGGGGATTCAATACCTTTTGTTAATTACTGAGGATTTTTCTCTCTGGTTATTCTAGATATTGACAAATTTTTTTCTTTCTGGAAACATTACAAACAGATTTTCGCATTCATTTGATTTTAAATGCTTAGAAAAAAGACCTCTGTTATTATTACAAACCAGATTATTTTTTATCTTTAATTAAATAAAGAATATTACATTAAAAAAAATAAATAAATAAATAAAAAAAGCTCTTCCTCTGAAATGACTTTCTCTTTCTGCTAATGTTACTGAGGCTGTAAATGTTATTGGATAATGTTAATAAAACTAGTTATTTAGCTATTATTTTACCAAACTGGCTTTCAGGTATGGCTCTATTCTGGTATGTGACATTGATTTTTCACAATACAATCGATTCACAAACACTAAAAGTCCTGCTGTAGGTTTTTACTTGCAAATTATCCTTTACTAGGAAATATGTCACATTTCGCAAGTAAAATAAATAAAAATCATGTGACATAGTGGTGCATATTACAAAACATATGTCACTTTATCATATGGTTTGAATGTGCAAATACTCGAGGTCACAGTGTATGTTTACTTTGCTGCTCCTCTACAAAACAACTATGTTGATTTTGAATGATATTATCAGTCAAAAATCTCTTTGTGATGTAAACAGACTATGGAGAAATAACAGTAACTAAAGTTTGCATTTGTCTATCATGTTAACATTTTTTTTATTTTAGGCTTTAAAATGTATGCAGTGCCTCCTCGTTAAGCTTGATTTACTTTACTGAGTCTCCTGCTGTACATTTAGACTGTGTTGAGATGATTTTTGTAATCAGTGTTTGAACGGGGAGCTTAATTGCCGACTGTGATTTACTGAAAGATGAGCCATTATTTGCTCTTCACACTTGATCAAATGACTGGATGATTTTTATTCACTGTGAATACATCTTAGAAATTCTGCAGAAACGTCAGCCTGTGCTGCGTATATTTAGTGCCGGGACTCTGCTTTAACACATAAAGCCATGTTTCAAAGAGAATTGTGAATGATTAGCTGTCAAAGGGATGTACAGAGAGGCTGGTCTGGCGTGTAAAATGGCTTTTGTAGGTAATGGTGCACCAGACAACAACATCACTGGCTCCATTCATCAGCTCAACTGAGTCAGTATATTTTAAAGCTATCTTTTCATCACGAGATTTCACAATGACCGTAACAACATAATACAGCACTATCCCTTTTAAAATCGTGCTACAGTAGATGATGGCAAAAATAACCTGAGATCCCAAAAATAAGTGGAAATGAGCATTCAAAATTAAATATCTGATACCAGAGGATAAATATACTGTATCCATTACTGACTAATACCAATAATTCAAGCAACTGTATGATAACCGATATGGTCCTAATATCTCTTGAAGACTTAATTTACCCCTTTGTTATGGTGAGACCTAATAACCTGTGCGCAAATCTGTAACCTGAACACTGTTAGACCTCTGACATTTCACACATATTCTAAACCTTCAATTTGTCAGTGCAGTATAGAATTACAATTGCGGCACTGATCCATCTCAAGTCATCCATCTGGGACTAACTTGCTGTCAGGCTTGTGGCCCAGCGTGGTGTAAAACTAGCTAAAATAATGAACTGCTCTGCTCCAAATAGAGACTAGGCAAGGTGTGGGCCAGAGTGGATGATAAATGAGCTGGTCAGAAGAGAATGAGAGAGAGAGTTAAGAACAACAAGAACTAACCCTACTTGGAAAGCAAAATCAATTAAGCAGCCAAGTCACCTATAGAATGGAGACATTATCTACACTAGATTGTGGAGCTTTCATCCAGGGCTAAGACTGAGAGAATTAATGAAATGGGTCTGCATGTCATGCCTACAAAAGTTATGGCTAATATAAGAAACTGATGATAAATTTATGACAGCATCTGTTCTATTCATAGGAGTAAAGAATATAGATAGTTATTAGTATTTGACATACCAGTATTTTCATGGGCCCCAAAAAGTTCTATATTAATTTTTATTATATTATGATATTACTAATATACCAATTAATTGGTCTTTATACAGCCATAACATACACAATATTTCATAAATACATTTATAAAGGGGAACAATGTTATTTGCATATGATTTCTAACTCATTCTCACTGACGTATCCAACAAGTGATTTTTGCAGTGTCAGCCAGCTGAAACAGAATTTGCTCCAACACCATACAATACATCACAGAAAAATGAATGATTAAGTTTGAAACAATCAATGATTGCAAGATATAGAGACAAAAAAGCACTGGCTTAGTAGGGTAACTAAACAGTGTAGGCCTAATTGAGCTCTGATAAACACATGAAAAATAAAAGTAAGATAAGACAAAGAAAGAAAGACAAAGAGATGACCTTCTGGGCAGCGATACTCTTTCAGACTGCATTCATTGTTCACGAGTTCCCTCTTCCTCATAGAATGACCAATGGTAGGAGCGTTTGGCGTACAGTCCGGGGAACAGGCGGAGAGTCGGGCAGACTCCGAGCCCTAGGGAATTAACCCCTAGGAGGCGAGGGCTGGGTAAAGCTTGGGCTCAGCCTGGTCACCGTGTGCCCCCCGGAAGGACGGGGGGGAAGGCTGACTTGCTTGGATGGCCGAACAGCCTAAATGGTAGCTTTGAGTGTTTTAAGAGACTGGAACCAAACGTCTCTGACTGGGCGAGCCGAAGGCGACGGCAGCGAAGGACGCAAAGAAAGACCCCTCGGGAGGGGAACCCTGGCTCAGTCCGACGCTCGGTTCCCAATCTAGATGGTGAATGGGCTGGTGGAGGGATGCAAACAACAAAGATGCGAGGAAGAGGAAGTTTGGCAGTATTTAAAGGGAAGGCTTTAGCTTCTGATAGGGTAATGAGGTAATAGGGAGATAGGCGGCAGCTGGTTAATTAATCGTACGTGCTTCTCCCGAAATTTGTTAGTTAAACATCATTTAACTTTTGACAGCAGTTCTATTGTCTTGATGTTTTTTGTAAAATATTTTTTGTCTTTCTTTAAAATAATGGCAAAAATGCCAATATAAAAAGTACAGGGACAGAGGTATGTATTTCTAGGTTTGATAAATATATTCCCAAAAACAACATAAATAAATGAGGGCTCACAAACATTACACAACAGCCAGAAACTGGGATTGCAATTGAGGAAAACTATAGATCTTAAAGACAACATGTTTGTCCAGTGCTGTGCGTTTCTTTAATCAGTTGAGCCAGAACATGGCAAGCCACTTTCCAGTATTATCCAAAATAATCCAAGACAATAGGTAAGATCTAACACACTGTCCATTATGCTTTGTTTTTTCCTTTGTTTTCTCCTTCTATCTTCCAGACAAGAGCATTCCACGCATGAACATGAGGTACCTGGGAGAATCCGGGTTGACAAAGAATGTGAAAGCAATGTTATATAGTGCAGCTATATATATATATATATATATTTTTTTTTTTTTTTAATAAATAGATACATTTACTTTTTCTGGACAAATGAAAGAAAAGCAAAAAAACTGCAGAGATCCAAATCCTGTCCAAATCAGTACATGACATCACAAATGTCCTCTGTTCATAATTTTACTCCAGCCGTTTGAAAAACTAATCCTATCCAAAAAGTGCAAAAGAGAGATAAGGGTAGTGAGAAACACAGAGCAAGAGAGAAGCAAAATGGGGGACACGAGAAATGCTGAACAGAAAGGACAAACAAATAAATAAATAAGCTCAGAAAACAATAAAGAAGCTCAGAGGCCTGACTTGCTGGCCCAGATGCAGGCAGCATGTCTGTCAGAGCCAGTAAGCAACTGACAGAGCAGTCACTTCATATCAGTGTCTGTGCTGGTTGGCAGGTTCTCGGCACAGCTCTCCCTGCCTTCATTATTCCCTATTCCTCCCTCCAAATCCACCTCTTTGCTTTCTCCTCTTCTCTTTATTTGCTTTTCCAACTGGCATTTGCAAAAGAGCATCTTCCTTTACATTAAAACACTGTAAATGTAAATGAAATTCTCTATCCATTACATCCAACAGCCGTAATTCAATGTACAGTTGTGTGAATTCTGTTATACTGTACAACAAGATTATCTACAAATACGGTGCCCTTAAGTGAACATGCAGAGCATTATATGAAAACATCTTTTGTTTTGTATGATGTCAGGGTGGTATGACAGATGCACAAGCACTGAATGGCTTTTAGGGAGACACATTTAATAGTAAGATTATTATAAAGAGTCATTATTTTTGTGCTGAGTTGCAAAGATACAAACAGCCAGATGGAGTGTATTGTATGTGGATGGATTCAGATTGCATGGTATTATGAATGAGGGAACGGACAAATTATAAAAAAGCCTCTATGCTAATATTTTCCAACTTTTAAGGAAAAACCTCAGGGCTCCAGAGTGCGACCAATTTGGTCGCAAATGCGACCGAAATTTTTAAATGTGCGACTGAAAAAAAATCGCGG
>JAUCMS010000022.1:20944124-20958703 GCA_032357445.1 Enteromius radiatus
ATTTTGTGCTTGTGCACCTAAAAAAAAAAGTTAGGCGCACAAGTGCAACCAGCACAAAAAGTTAGTCTGGAGCCCTGAACCTTTATGTAAATCCCGGCCCACTATAATATAAACATGAGCGATATAGTGCTTTTAACATGTTAGCCTGAAAAAATAGATACAGACACTGTTGATGTCACTGAGAGCACCTACCACATTGCCCTGGCTCAGGTATTAACAAATTAATGATGCACATAATTCTATAATCTAAAGTAGATGATCATCAGTGATCCCTTTGTTAGTTAACAATTTTTTTAATACTAATTAACTCTTTCAGTACTACAATAGATGTATTATGGGTCAGAAAACATACTTTATCAGCATAACAGGGGGAAAGCGTCTTAAAACATTATTAAAGAGAGACGTCCAGAGCAATCCACTCACTACATGAACACCATGAGTAACACTAACAAAATAAAAGTTTTAATGAAAATGAATCAAAATCATTAAACAGTTAACACTGTGAGTATGAATCTCTGAAACAATAAATAATGTATGTCTCTGAATTAACTGTTAATATGGCTGTCTTATAGGGAGAGCATGATTTTCTATAATAGTTTATATTGTGATTATGGTTCGCATGTACACCTCTCTAATATGGCTAATACTGTAAATACAACAGTTAATTAGTTCACTTAAATAGTTAACATTTCTCGAAAATGTATGGTTCTCCAAAACAGTTTCTTTAAAATGGTTAACAGACTCTATAATGGTACTATATGTCTGTAACAGTTGGTTCACTTAAACAATTAAGTTCTCTAACATTATTATAGTTCACTGAAGCAGTTAATATTGTATATTGTAATATTGTAGGTTCTTTAATATAACAGTCTCAAGTATGCCTCTCTGAAATGGTTAATAAGAGCATGTTTGTTAATGTGGTTAACAGTTTGAGTAGCCTACAGTTCTCTGCAACGGTTAAATACAGAGTATGGTTCACTTAAAAAGTTAGCACCATTCTCCTTGAAATGTTTAACAATGTGAGTACAGTTCTTTATATAGTATGGCTGTGTAAAACTGTTCATTGTGTGAGTAGTTTACAGCTGTCTGCAACAGTTAATATAGTTCTCTAACAGTTAAGTTTTGCTCTCTAAAGAGTTTATAGTGCTAGTAGCCTATACAATTCTCTGAAACTGTTAATTATTAGGATTCTTTAAATAGTTAAGTGTGCATCTTTAAAAAAGCGGTTAGTCTTTGACTCTTTAAACTGTGCGAACATGATTTAAAACAGCTGAACAAATCTGTAAAGTTTAACGGTTTAGAGAACCATTTACATTATTGAACAGTTCAGAGTGTGATTGTGCATGCTTCCCTTTAACTCAGCGCAGTAACGCGATACGGTTCTCCAACTAAAACAGTTCAGAGTGCGAGTATGAATCTCCCGTAAAACTTTCCATTACCCCCCTCCGCCTTCACAAACACACATTCCTGACAAATCCTGAACCGAAACTCACCGGAATTCTCGGCCAAACTGGACAAGCCGGACACCGCCAGCAGCATCAGCCCAACGAAGCACATCTGTCCTCCGAACAACTCCTTGCGCTTTTTCCTCCGCGCTTTGATCTTCTTCTGCTGGAGCATCACTTGCAGCGGTCGAGTCCACACGCGAACACACGCATCCCCATCCATCACCACAGCTCAACGCGGCTACAAATGTCACAAACACAGACAGATATGGTGCGACTGAGAGTTTTAAGCCGGAAGATGAAACGCCGAACGAGTGTAGTGTGTTTGCTGCGTTGACGTGAATATTCCCCCTATATGACTTCAAATTGTAATGTGGTGAAATAAAGATGCTGCGCGCGCCCCATGGATGCGTCAGTTTGGTGCCAGTTCTCTCAGGACACAAACTGCTGCTGCTGCGAGATCGAGGATGTAGAGGAGGAGAGAGGGAGGGGTGAAAGTAAGGAAGTGAACGCCGTCAGAGAGAGAGAGAGAGAGAGACGGAGAAACTGGAACGCAGCTGTTCTAATGGTGCACTACATAGGATGAAGTCCATGCACTGAGAGCGAAAGAGAGAGAAAGATAGGTGGGCTGGAACGAGGGGCAGTTGTTGGTGGGTTTAAAAGGAGGAGCTACAGTCCGATTTACCGCAAACAAAACCCTCTGCTCATCGCCACCCTCTATTGGTAGCATTTTGCTGGTTTGTTAGCAGGTCCATCGATAAGACACGCTGCATTCACACTGAATTACTGTCAAAACTAGAATTATTCAAAAATGTTATTATATTGACATGCGCCGCAAATATAGGCTAGTTTATACTGTAGTTAAAAATATAAGGTTTTAAGTCAAACGTCAATATATTTGTTTTCTCCAGTAATTTTGTATGGTGGGTTCCTTCTAATAATAATAATAATAAAATATTATATTGCTTATTTTACATCTTAAATAAATTGATACTGATACTACAAATATAATTACGTACTAATATGTTAATATGCTAACATATTTACAGCTGTTGTGTAGAGATAAAATGAAACCACGCTGGCATACTTATAGACTTAACATAAATGTTTTTTTCATTGTTATTATTGATTTAAATTTTATAGGCTACATTTTTAACATTTTGTAATAATCGTAGAATAAATATTAGCTTTTATATTTTTATTTAAGGTACAGTATGTGTCTACACACAAAAGAAGTTATATCATTAAATTTTCTCTGTAAAATGTGTCAGCTCGCCTCAGACTTCTCTATATCTTCTTGAGCTATCTCAGTAGTTCCATGCACCTGATGAGTATTTTCTCATCATGCGCCATAGTACCTGCTTTCTGATTTTGCCTTAAAACCACACAGCTGCAGATCTTGTAGCTATTTTTTAAAATACTTTACAACAGAAACATTTTCCCCTCCCTGAAATATGTTAAACACTGCAGGGATGGAGCTGCTCGGTGCCCTGTGTTCCCTTCGTCAAATACCGAGCACTGTTCCAGCCAGCACTGTGTCAGCAGCTGGGTCGGCTCCCACTGACCGCATGGCTTGCGTGCCTAATGCCACTGCTAGGACAACAATGCACTTTTTATGGAGAGAAGCAAAGAGTGGGTGATGAGCCTATTGGATTAAACTGGACAGCGTTGCAGTGGGCATATACTGACAGATTGGGTGTAATCTCTGTCCATTACCCAAGACTTTATAGTCTCAGATTCTCCAGTGGGACATGCCGAATGATGAGTTAGCTGTTGCGATGGGCTTTTTCAATCTGTTTGTATCAGCAAAGTGGTCTGAGTCAGATGGACAAAGTATAAAAATATTGTTTGGTTATTTTACCTAACATTTACACAGGATGGTAGATTAAACAAGGTAGTGTAAGCTCTTTAGCCACTGTTTACCCAGCCCATGTGACATCGGTCCTTTTCTAGCCCCCCTTCTGCTTTCATCTATAGCTTGTGATCTGTGCTTCACCTGTATCTCTCCCCGTCTCTCATTCTCTCTGCTATGAATCTGTGTGTAATTCAGTTTGTCTTTTGATGTGCTATTAGCCTCATATTGTCTTGATGTTCCATACCCATCTGTGTAGTAATTGTTTACCAATAAAAGATTTTTTCACCGTCTTTGATCACCACGGTTGGTTCTTTAATATGCATTTAAAAAGGTCCGAATGCAGCAGGCAGAATCACTATGTAAATATCACATGTGTTTCATGTGGAACGTTAGATGCCTTAGGTGAATTTCCATAATGACATGAGTGACTCACCATGATGATACGTTTCAAGTCATCTGCTCTTGTCAACCTGACTATAATGTCTTTGGTGGAAAACCCCTTGATTGATGCTCATACACTTGCATCATGCAGTGTCAGAGTTAGCTCTAAACCAGGTAGGAATAGTCCACCCAGAAATTTAAACTTTGCCTAACATTAACTCACTCTTATAGGCCATAGAAGACGGAAGAACAGATTTTAAGAAATGTAACATTACATAACCACTGGATCCTCTGCAGTAAATAAGTGTCTTCAGAATGAGAGTTTAAACAGTTGCTAAAAAAACTCCAACCCATCAATCATGTGAAGCGAAAAGCTATGTGCTTGTAAGAGACAAATCAATCACTGAAATATTTTAACTGTAAAATGTTGCTTCTGACTTCAAAAAGAAAGAAAGAAAGAAAGAAAGAAAGAAAATAAATGTGACTAGTCCATCTCCTGTTGCCCTCTCACATCTAATGGTGTTTGATCTGTGCATATTATTTATTACTATTTCTTTTACGATTAAGGAAAGAAGTTTATAAAAAGTCTTGATGTTTTTTTTTTTTATTACAAACACAACACTTCTATCAGCTGTTTGCAATCTCATTCTGATGGCACCCATTCACTTCAGAGGATCTCTTGATGAGCAAGTGATGTAATTCTAAATGGACACAAGTACATTTTCATATATGGATCAGCTACAATATTCTGGAATGAATGGAATATGGAATGGTTAATAGCTGTTTTATTTTCACCATTAGTTCGGAAGAAACGCTAAAGTTACAGAGGATGTTAGCGTGAAAATGGAGAGTAACAGAAGAACAAAGTAGGCCTGGTGAAATGAGGTTAAAATAGGAAACAGATGAGCGTAGATGTTTTGTGCAGTGGCTCAAACACGGACACATACTTAATGGCATATCTACCATATGATGGAAGAATGGAAACAGGACACATACTAAATGATTCAAACTGTTTTGAACGTAGCTTTTTGAATTTTTAAAATGGTAACAGGTTAAGTTTTGAGTTTTCACTAATGCATTTTGTCATTCATCTAATAGGTGACATCTCTTTCTTTTCCTCTTACCTATTTTCTTGTTTATTTGAAATGACTTCAATTCATTTAGAAATGTAAGTGCTGAAATTTTCTCCCTTCTCAGAAGTTTTTCAATTACTTTCCATCTCTGTCTTCATACAGTCAGATGGTAACATCCATTAGAAGTCAACATTATTAATGCATTTAATCATTTCTCTGCTCTCAGTTTGGCGAAATATATCAAGTGATGTTATAAATCCATTTTACAGTTCACTCACATGCTTCAGGTCAGGATTTGGACTTTAACATAAATTTGTTTTGGTTCACAGCCTAGCACCAAATTATATACATTTGTAGATGCATAACAGAAACAAAATCATATTTAAAACAAGACTACCTTTGTGAATAAGAATTTAATATATAAAAGATCTCTATGACACATATATTATTTCACCTGTGGCATTTCACAGCTGTCATTTCATGAAGTTATCCTTGTCAACAACTGATAAAAAGAAACTGATTCGCTTAACCCACATACTTTAAAAAAACATAATAATTTCTACTGCAGAATTGAGTTCAACTTAAAAAAAAAATTAAATAAAAAGTCATGCATAAAGCTGCATGTTACACTGACAATAACAGCATGTTTAAATGTAAATGTATTATAGCAATGATTTATTTTCTATGCTACTATAACAACAACAACAACAATAAAATGAATAATTATAAGGATAAGAATATTATTATTATTAAAATTATTGGATCCATTGTTGTTGTCATTTGTAGACCTGATATTAATATGATTTTTATTAAGCGGTCTTCAACACATATATCCTTCAGCACCAAACACAGCAGTGGAACAGGATGTGCTTCCTAGGATGAAAGAGATCTGGTTGAAAAGAAACCACACATTATTGATCAAGCCCCAAGTGACACACTAGGGTTTAGAGAGACCAGAGAGATAATTTAGAGAATTAAAAATTACGAGGCATCCACATAATTGCAAACAAAGATATTATTAGCGTATACTTTTCTAGCTGGGTGGTCAAAAATTTCAATTTGTATGGCACCTTACTTTCCTCTGCTAGATATATATACACACAAGCAAAGGCTTTGTCTGAGAGCAGGTCATTTTAATCAAGGACACACAGAGGTGCTCTGATTTGCCATCAAGGACCCAGAAAAAAGGTCATAGATATAAATTAACAAAGTTTCTTCTTTCTTCTTTGGAAAAAACTGTCTTTTCTCTCAGATATAATTTCATTGTTTAACAGTGGTTCCACAATTAATTTGTATATGTTTATTTGTAAATGTTATCTCAAATACATGCAACTGTGTGAAAACTAAACTATTTAATTCAGCAATCTCTCTCCTTGATGTTCACTCTTCTAACATTTTTGCTTTGGCATTTAAAAGAACAAATACTTCAAATCAATGTTATTGATTTCCACTATGATGTCCCCAGAAAGTGTCCATTGAAGTTGTTTGATGGCCCATCCTTTGATATAACCAGTTACAGATTGCTTCATCTGTGTCTTTACAATTCACATTACATAATGAACTTATACTTGTGACACATCACGATCACATTCATCTTAAATTCTATCTTAGCTTATGGCAGATGTTTCTGATTGAGAAAGATGAAAGTTGCCTGCGAAAGGTTTCAGGAAGCACCTGCCTCTGATCCGATGCCCAGTGGAGGATTTGACTTTTGGTTCATGAAAGAAAACTGATATTCCGATATAGTGACATTCTCACTAATATTCATCTTAGGTTTTGCTTCTCCAATCATTTCCACTTTTCTTTTATGTTCATAATTATTAGAAGTTTATTTAAAAATAAGGTAAATAAACTCTTATTGCATAGCATAATATGGAACATAAACCAACCAATGCCATATCAACAACACAATGAACAAAAACAAGAGATAAACACAAGGGTATACATATACACGGTTAATGAGGAACTAACTAGACCAGAACCAGGTGTGCACAGTTGAGGACCAGGTGTGCAAAATTATCATGGCTGAGAAGGTATCAACAAAGAAGATCTGCATTATCAGGGAGAAACCTATACATTAAGCAATTATTCAGTTAATTTAGAATGGCTGTCCTATAAAAATATTACACGGCTTCGTGGAATACTCGATTCTGATTGGTCAGAGCCACATTCTAAGGTTTGTTTCTCCCAGATAACAACTGGTAAAACTAATAACACAGAATCATCTTGACCGTCTATATCGCTCCACTCTGTACTGTGTAAATACTGTGTAAAATTTTAAATTGTGAATGAAAATGAATCTGAGGAAACCATTCTTAATGAACAGCCATATTGTCTCGCATGCAGCGTTTGTGCCTGTCTCTGTTTCTTCTTTCTTAAAGCTAATCTACTGCAGCTATTTGCACTTGTTCAGGAATTGACACCTTTCCCTCTCCTCCTACTGCGCTGAAATTAGTGAGAGGTGGTTTCTGGGTAGTTGACCTGAGGTTAAAAACATCTCTCTGTAATATGGTGTGATGCTCTCTGGATGCTTAATCCTCCTGGGCTTTGAGGGATTATTCTCTCTTTTTCTCTCTGGCGCTTTCTCGTTGACTCAGTCCTCCTGTTATATACCACATTCAACCTCCCGTTGTCTCACCTCACATGTTTCATTACAAACATGCACGCACTATATACGTATCCAGTTTTTCTGTAAACAAACTATAAAACCATCCATTCACAGACACACACTCAATCAAAGCTTTAGCATTTAGCCAGGGATGCATATCGATGTTTCCAAAATGATCAATATTACCCAATCTACACCACTCTTAAAACTGCTCTCATCTCTGTTAAACTTGATCTTAATAGCACTAATCGAGAATCCTGTTTCAGTCTTATCCTCCCCAGTTCAATCTCAATCTCAGTCATCTAAATCCTCTCATCATCTGCCAAACCACTTCAAGTTTTCACTGTCAAGTTTATTTACACTTCTTTTTCTTTAAGAGTGCATTAAAGTATTCTGTTTCCGAAAAAGAGCCCTTCTTTTCTTTTAAACAAGCCTCAGTTTTCTACCGGCAAGTTATCAATTCCCTCATCACGTCAACGATCTGTGGTGATTACTGTAACTCATGCCTGTCTCCCCAGTGGAGGACAAAAGACACCTATTGACACACACGTCATTCACAATGACAATATGGATGGACAGTGCTACCAGAGAAGCCCTATTATTGAACTTCTGCAGAAAGAAAGAAACAAAGAAAGGAAAAATGATGGTCTGAATTTCATATTGTACTGATATTTTTACAAATATACAAATTTTACAAGTGACTTTAACATTCAAACACTGCTGTTTTAAAGTTTGGGGTCATTAATTTACACTATTAGAAATAAATACTTTTTTCAACAAGGATGCCTTATATTGGTCAAAACTGACAGTAAAAACTTTCTGAATCCTGAAAACATGTTTGACATTTGCAAAAAAAAAAATAAAAAAATAGGAACCATCATAATTACTGTACATACCAAATTTATTGTTATTAAATATTTATATGAACACCAAATATTCAAAAAACAACAACAATAAGAAACTTTCTTAGAAAGGCATAGTGATTTCAAAACTAATAATGATAATTTATATAAAAAATAATTATATGAATAAAAAAAATATTTTAAAATATTTTCTTCCAACTTTCAACTATTTTATTAAGACACTAGAATATCGAATTATATAACATTACAGAATATACAGTATATTTCCATCCCTACATTTATCAAACAGAAAATAATATTATATATAATAATATATATAACAAAACAATAAAATAATAATAAAAATGATATATTGTTAGTTTTCTTATTATATAAAATTATAGTACATTGTAAATCAAATTACAGTCCTCATTATGTAACATTCCACATTATCCATGTATTTACAAATTGCCAAAAAGTGGACCACTCTTTAAAAAACCTCTGCTTTATCTTTTACTGCATACGTTAATTTTTCAAGAGCAAGGCATATTTTTAATATTTGATATTTTTTCTATACATTTATTTAAAAAAATAAGTAGTAGTAAAAGAAAATATTTGGTAAACTGATTATCTACTGTACATATAGGCCTACACAAAGTCATTGAAATGAGTACAGTAAAAGCTTTATGAAAGATTAATTGTTTTTTTATCATGTGAGGGATTGGCAAAGTAATTGATTGTCTAATTAATTTTTGTCTTTCATTCTTTCTTTCTTCTTTGATACAAGACACAGCAACTTGTCAGTTACAACAGCAGCTAATAGTTTCACTGTATGCTTTTAACTCATATAGTTGAAAACCACACTTTTTATGAGAACATGAACAAAGTTCTCATAAAAGCTGTGGAGATATTGATTTGGAGAGGAGTATAGAACACTACTGCACTGAAGTGCTTTTCCACAAACCAGCACAGACACTCGTCCGTGGGGACTCCACCATCCAGGCTCTATTCTAAGAGTGTCTTATTGTCTTTGGTTTCTCTATATTAGGAAAGGATACATTACCTATGACCAAAGTCAAGCCAAGGACAGACAGCGGGTGGTAGAGGACTAGCAGGAACATTTGCCCCCCAGACAAAAAAGGCATGGTGGGGGAGCTGCCCCTTGACGGCTCTCAATTAGACAGTTCACCTGGAGGAAAGACAAGTAGGACAGACAGATGGAAATAGAAAGGTAAGGGAAATGCACAGGGGTGATGTCATTGCTAGAGTCGAATAGGTGACCTGTTTCTGGGAAATACAATACTGACCGACATGTGAAAGTTTCTGTGTAAAACACTGAGAACAAAACCAATTGCATGACACAATATATCTCTATTAATACTCCAGATAACTGCAGAGTAACTCATTTTCAATATCTAAATTCGAACGTGACCTTAGTTTTTTTCACTGTTAATATGTTGATGGTACTACTCTCATGTGACTTCGGCTTTCTGTGCACAAAGACCTGTGCTATATTGATTTTTTTCTTTTAATCATTATATCTTGTAGCAGGCAGATTGAGACACTTGTGGCCACTTAAACTTTGCCCTAGGTTCAGAAAGAGGACAAAAAGCCCTGAAGGAGAGGATGCCGGGGAAGAACAAGTCTAGCATAATAAATTACAGTGAGGTACATTGTGCAGCAAGCACTCTGTCTTAAATATAGCACCTTAAAAAGGGATATGATTAATAAATGAGGAGCCTGATGCTGTGTTTCCATTCTTTTTGACGTCATTTGACAGAATAATGAACATATAAGAAGTCTCAGTTGCTAACACACATTTTCCTTATTGTTTTTATACTGAGCCAATGATATTCTCCCACTTACTTTAAAGCTAAGCCATACAGAACCCTTGGCTTTGTACATTTATAGCATTATTTAACGTTTTTTTAATCCATTTACTATAGGGCTGTAATAGGGCATATTTATTTAAATAGGGCATTTGCTTAGGCATAAATTCATTATAAAAATTATCAAATAAATTGTAAACTAACTTTAGACCTTTTTTAACAGATTAAACTTCGTAATTGCTTTTATCATTACATGGTCTCGTAGGATCAAATAGTCAAAATAACAATCAAACATGTACAAAAAAAAAAGAAAGAAAATGTTATGCAACAGTGTTTTCAGTCTATCACACAAACCAATATCTCTATTACTCAATTTCATATGCGCTTAAAAAACCCAAAGCACTCACCTTCCTTCCACCTTCAGGAAGAATTCCTGAAACAGAAATAAACATTCACAGAAACACACTGTTCATCTAAATGCTTATATGTATTACAATAACTGCTGTTATAAAATGAACGTCAATTGTGTATGCCTTATATGCCTGCAATATTCAATCTGCACAATCTGTTTATGTTATTGCATGTTTGGCCAGCATCCTCACCATGTCAGACTAAAATTTCAGAGAAACCGAGAGGAATGAACTAGTCCGTATGTAACATTTGGGCTGATCTAGTCAGAATATTCAGAGAATTATTAATCTCTTGTTCTCCTGCGTTTAAAAAAAGTAAGCAGGACATATGTAATATTGTATTGCTTATAATGTAACAATCACATGTTCTCTGTGCAATTTATATAGACATTATATAATACTTACAATCTATCAGTCTATTAAGAATTCATTTTCAGTCTCCAATTATATATTTTTTATTTGTACAGCCATTAAAAATTCACTGACAGCTGTCAGGAGGTGGTTTGAATCGTAGCACACCTCCTGTTAGCACACTGGCTACATACAGTAGGTTTAATGTGTTTTGTTTACTCAGAGACAAATCTCAAATCCCAGTATTAACCAATCCAATCTATCATAAGTCTTTAATAAAAGTGGCACACTGGAACACAGCTTTAATAGCCTCAGCATGACTGTTAGAGATGATGGAGCCAGGTGGATACTGGAAGCGGAGTCTGGAGTCTTCTGACATTTGTCCCAAAGTCTCTCTAATCCTCCATAACCAAGTCACACTATGAGAAAACTCATCATTTAATCCCTGCTGCTGGAAATAACCTCACTGCAGAACCTGGCATTATCTGGCAAAAAAAAAAAAAATGGCTGCATCTCTAAGGATGTCACATCTTTATGGTAGAGTATAATTTAAAAAGCTGAGGATAAAATGTACCACATATTTGGTAACACATTATAACAGGATTAAATTCATCAGCATTAGTTACTGAAGTATGCACCACGAATAAACTTTGAGGTGCCTTGCTAGGTTTGTGCAATTTGAAAATCTAAACCTGAATTCTAGTCTTTAAAAACATGCGAGCATCAGCTAAAATTGTCCAGAAACTTGAAATTCAAGCCATGCACCAGTGCATCAGTACAATATAATAAAAACCTATTTCCCTTTTATAAATCCACTGTAAATTGGTTGTGGATTTTTCATTCTGGTCTTAAGATAGAGTCAGAGTCCAACCAATCAGGAGGACCAGCAAAGTCGGGTGCTGATAAACATGAAGAATACCTCTCTTCCAGTACTGCCACTTCTCTCAACACACCAAACCTGACTGGACAAGTAAAGGCCCTGCAGGCAGACAATGAGTTTTTATGTGTTTGGACAGTCCTCTGTCCTCTAAGAAAATCACTGTACTTTGGCGTTGCATTGGGTGGAAAGAAAGAGAGCAAGAGAGAGAGAGAGAGATGTGCCATCATACAGGGTCTGTTTGTAATGCATGCAAACTGAGTGTGCAGTTACAAATAATAATGTGTCACAGTAAGCAATGTTTGTGGACATGCCTCATGAGGTGATGTTCAAAATGCAGTTTTTTTCTTAAACCAAAGCTTTCACATGGCCATGTCTGCAAAACTGATCAGCATGTAGCTTAGGGTAAAATACTCAAGAGTAACAATTCAGAGATGTTCTGAAGTTATTAGCATTGTTTTGTCTAAGTGGTCTGGGGTTTTTCAGCTGCACACAGATGGTGGTGTTGGAATAACAGAATAACAGCCAAACCGATTCAGAATGTCATAAGACAAAGAATCTTCTCTGTTCTCCAGATGACAAAAAGAGCTTGCAGTACTAAAAGCAAAGGGTATTTTGAAATGGCAATGTACCAAATGTCAATTGTATTGTATTAAAAGAGAATAATGTTATTATAATGTTAATTATAATGTTACTGTGTGTTATGATTAATAATTTAACATTTCCAAAACGAATCAACAATTCTTAATCTGAAATATTCATTGTGGTCTCAGATAAGAAAGAAAGAAAATACACAAACTTACAGTATCATGAATGAAAGTTAATGATGAATATGACAACACATTCCTTAAAAATTAATTTGCTTCGCAATGCCAAAGAAAAATATTTTTTATAAATGGTTTAAAATTTGTTTCACAAAATGTTCTTTGTGGTGAATAAAGGTTCTTCTATGGCATACAAACAAACAAAACATTTTGAGCACCTGTATTTTTAAGATTGTACATGGGACTGGTTTTCATTATTAAGTGATGTTGTAAACAAGTTTTGAGAGGAGCACGTACGAACCGCTTAGCCACAGCTGGTTCCAAATTATCGATATTCAGCCTATTAATCATTATACAATCCGTCTGCCTCCGCTTTAAATATCCTCGCTTACTTCTAGAGTTGTGACGTTCGCGTTGTGAACAAACCGATTCTTTTGAATGGCTCATAAACATGAACGATGGGAGCCGAGTCGCGGCTGGGGGGGAGCCGTTCTTTCTGTCGTTCTTTTTTTCCTATGCGTGTTTCACACAGATGCACACAAATGAGCTCCTCCGCGAGACAGAACAGTTAGTGTTGCCAACTATTTCCAATGAAAAGTAGCTAAATGTTGGAAGATGATGTCACGCACTAATTTGCATATCAGTAATGTCATCACGTAGTATCTGACAAGTGTAAACCTGCGCTGTGTATTATTATATTAAAACATTACATCCAGATGCACAATAAATAGGTTCTTATTAACATATTACTTTGCATAATGACGTCATTGCGTAATCGCAATGTAAAACTACATCTTTATGTAGTATACAAAATAATTAATGTTTTCTCAAATTGACATCTCAGCAAAAAACATTATTTGAAATATGTCCATTTAGATTTGTATGAAAAACATAGTCAATTATTTGTAAAAGTAATACAAACACTTTTTGATAAGATTTTTTTTATTTTTTAGGTTTTTTTTTTGTTTGTTTTAATTATTTGACTACAAATTATTTGACTACAAATCTCACTACCATTCCTCCCTGTGATTATTTCAGGATAAACTGAGATGCCACCAAGCTGGCTTCTTAAAACTGACTAAATATTTAAAAAGAGCCAAGATCCGGATCCCCTCAAAGAGCCATAAATCCCATCACTTCCCTTCCATACCTAGCCACGCATCCCTCCACCTCCCCTGCTCCACCTTCTTTTCGCACCTTCCGCGGGGGGTAAGCGGGATGCCGAGCTCTGCCATAGGGTTACAAACAGCAGGGCTCGGAGTCCGTCGAGCTCCCGGCTCACCCCCTGGCCTGGACAGCACACCAAACATGCTTATAATAATTATGACGAAGTGCAAACTCTTGAACTGCTTATTAGCTTGCAGACTAATAGCATATAAGACATTTTTGGACTTAAAAATCAAACATATATAATACATAAATAATAAAATGTCAGGTCATATTTAAATCTAGATTTATTTGAAATTGGCACATGGAAAATTACACACAATTGCACACATTTTACTTTTCGTATTCTACAATATGGGTGCGCGCGCACGCATTAGAACAGGTAAGTTTCCATCCGTTGCCCCTTCATGTGAGCTTCTAGGTTCTTACAGATTAAACATCTTTCTCCTCCTGCTCTCTCTCTTTGGCTCATCACTCACATCAGAGATCGCCTGTTCTTGACGCTGCTGTGTACATTTAGGAATTGCCAAGACACATTTGCCTCTAAATTTTTAAGACACTTTTCCCTGAGCTTTTCAGCTCCACCGTTTCGCGTTGGTCTGTCCATTTTGAGGGACTGAGAGAAAGGTGGAAGAGAGGTGAAGCGATATGTAAATAGGCGGAGCAAGATCACTCTGTCTATATGGTGCTTTGTGATGGGCCGTTGTCCCTGTATGATGGGTCAATCCAATCTCACTGCAATTCGTACATTTAACACAATCTACCAGGTGGCTATTCGTACGATTTCTCGTATTTTATGAGTTGCCAACTCACATGAATTTGTAGGAATGACCTACACATAACCCCGCCCCTAAACCTACCAGTCACTGGGTAGACATAGTCTCAGCCTCAGACGTCACGCCCACGGAACGTTGGCTAAACGTCTGATACATATGGTACACTTTTCTGGAAACACTTCAGCAGTGTCGAAGTCGTCA
>JAUCMS010000022.1:20962632-20979159 GCA_032357445.1 Enteromius radiatus
GTCATTATACATTACCATCACTCTGTTCTCCTATTTGATAATGTTCAGTGCTTTGCTACAATTTGTATTGTTAAAAGTGCTATATAAATAAAAAAAAGTGACTAGATTAAAAAAAGAATGACTTAAATAGAATGTATCAGGGCCGGCCCTGGGCATAATAGGTAAATCCCTAGGGGTGCCAAAATGAGTGAAGTTTTTTTTCTTTTTTAACAATTTATTTTTTAATTACAAAGGGAAATCTATCTTTCCTTGTGCAGCCACTTTCACATGCATCAGTTACCCGATCAATTTATCAGTGAACATCTACCATAATGTCAAAAGGACTGAAGCCCTCTGGTGCCCAGGGAAGGAAAAAAAAGAATAGAGAAGAATAAGAAAACTAGGCAAAGACAGAGGTAAAACTATGCAATGAATGATGATGATCATATTAAATTAGATGACGTAAACATTTGGAACAAAGTTTATATTGGCCTAGTTCAAAATGTTAAAATGTCTGGAGTTTTTTTTTTCATGTAACATCACACACACTTTTATAATAGCCTATTTGTACAAATTGTGTAGTATTTGGGCATTTTTAATTTGAACTGGTTAATTTAGTAATTTTTTGACTTACTCGTGTTGTGTCGTCATACAAATTAATTAGCGTGTTTCTAATAAAAATATAAAAAACAAGACAAAGCTATGCAGTGTCTGTGTGAATGTTTGAACACAATGATTATTGGTGGAATGGGCTGTGAGGTAAGGGTCACCAGGCAAAATCTCGCCTAAGGCAGCAAATTGGAGTGTATAATAATAATAATAATAATAATAAAAAGAAAACAACAAGAATGTTTGAAATAAAGAGTTTTTTATAGAGAGTAAACAGATTTATTGATAAATTGTTAAATTTTACTGCATTTTCAGTTTGAAACCCACAGAGGTAGATGACTGTCATCACATTACTAAAACCAGTTTATAATCCTGTCAAACAACTTCCACATTTGTATTCCACAAAAAGAAACATTAATCCAAAAGACTGAAACATGAATGCTAGATTATAATTTTGTTATATGATATACAAGGAAATCTTCCATAGACTGGAACGTCAAAGTAAAAAGAGGCTACACGATAGGAATGAGGAACAGAATTTTCTGGATCTGCAAGTCTTTAGGGTGCACGAACCCAAACTTCATTGTGCCTGTTAATTAGTTGCCACGGTGAATCATATCCAGCTGCATCAAACTTGTTTTCAACAAATATCTTTCCTGCAGCTCTGAGGTCCTCCCTAAGCTGTTGCACATTCTCTAAGGCATCTTTATCAGATGCAACACCACCAAATGACCTATAATTACCAACAAAGAAAGAATGTTTAAATGAAAAAAAAAAAAATCAAACAGACCGTTTTTGACTGTCATATTTTCTAAAATAACTAACCTGATGTAGACAGTACCGCCTGGTATGACTGTTTTTCTGATGGTAGTATCGTTAGGCTCAGGGATGTCTGTGTTAGACTGAAAGACGGAAATGGACACCTTTTTCTCACCCATACCATCAGCTTCCTTTACTGAGATCACCACAGGCCTGGTCATAGGAATCACCTTACCTTAGAAGTAAAATGATGATACACTGAGTGAGTATAAAATGACTTTTTAAAAATGTGAATAACATACTGTAATGTTACTGGGTTTCATCTGATAGCGTTAAGCAATATACTTCTACAGCATTTATTAATCCAAATGTTTAACCGTCTGTTATGTTCTAAATGTTTTATATATAAATAATTATCTAAATGTTAATCTACTACAACACTTTTAAATCATCGTCTATGTTTATGTACTGTGAACTAACAAACATTTAGTACAATTAGTATAAAATAACATGAAGTTCTCTGTTAAATGTACATTATTTATCATAGTTAGTTCATTTTAACTATTGCATTAACTAATGTTAACAAATAAAAGCTTATTGTAAAGTGTTACTAGTGTAGCTTACTTACTCTCACTGTTTTGACCATCACTGAAATAATACAGTTTCCAAAATCCATCTTTTATATCACTCTCGCTGGTACTCGCAAGATCAGTGGTAATCCAATGGCTCACTTCGTAGTTACGCTCCTCAAACCCCTTTTTATGTATTATTAACACAATGATATAAATATTTTAGATAAGACCGTATTTATGACAATGACAAAACAAAAAGCCTCTGCATACCTCATGTTGCTGTACCACAGTGTACACAGGACAGTCATATCCATGACAGAACCAGGGTGCTTCCCAACATTCTGTACTTGGGAAACAGACAAGTCCAACCAGAATACATAAAGCTGACAGCAGTGTCCTCGCCATTGCACTGCAGGATGAAAAATGTTGCCACAGATTGTTTGTGTAGCTTGTGTTCCTTATCCTGTGGACACACCCCTTAACACTTCACAAAACTCTCCCTCCCATCGCCAATAAACTACCAGCTCGCATGACAGAAAAACAATTCACCTGCTATAGGTGTATAGGTTTTCTTTCTTCCACAAAACACAAAGCTGAATTGTGAAAGAAGAGTATATTTCCATAAAATTAAAAAGGATGTAATGTGAACACCAGGGAAGCATTATAAAGCACTATGACACATATTTAATGAACAATGACTTGCATTTGTGTATTTAAACCCAGCAGCACTAATCTATTAACTATCAGCGTTGTGTCCTTGAGCGAAGCATTTCATCATTACTAACACCAGTAATAATTGTACTGTAATATGCTTTGAATAAAAACGTCTGTTGAATGGCTAATGAGTCATTATTAAATTTGCTAAACTGGCAAAGTTAGGGATTGCTTATTGTCTGGGGTCAGCTGGAATCACCAAAGTTATACAAATGAAGGGAAAAAGTAGAACATTTCCACATAGAATAAAACTGGTAGGCTGAATAGGAGCTCAACCGGTTCCTGCACTAATCATAAAACAATGCAGAACACCGGTGGAAGCAGCTCAACAGAGACATCCCTTCATAAATCATAAGCTATCATGACGTTTAAATGTTGGCTGCAACTCAGGTGAGATGTCTAAATTTTTTCATTTTCACTTTTAGAGACAGGTTTACAAGAAATGCTGTTTTATAAACTTAATTTCGGGAGGAGCTCGCGCAGGTAATCAATAATTGGTCTCCGCCTTATTAATCTCCCACTTATCTCATCCTCCTGTCAGATCTCTCGCTTCTTCCTATAAATCATCAGCAAACCCCTTTTTCCTGCATCACGATCTCAGGATCCCGCCTCCTCCCCAGCTCCTCCTCAGGGAGCACTCAAGGTTAGGTATTGGCCGTCTGTCTTTATCTCCTCCCGAGCCCTTAGGGCTGTTTGCCCTAGGGCTCGGTAGCCCTCCTAACACTGAGTATTCTCCCTGGTAATCATGCCAAACAAGCTTCGCTTTTCTTTAATCATTACCAGCAAGTATGAACTCGTGAAATAGGCGTTTAAAATGAACACAGATGCCATTTTTAACAGGTAAGACGAGTAGGGTAAAAGGTAATGTACTTAGAAAGATTCTTCTGCTTGTTCAACCAATTAATTTGAGCAATCTTAGATAACAGTCAGTCTTCTGACCCACATCTTAGCAACTCATTTTCCAAAACAGTGTTATGTTCTGTAAACTGACTGTTGTGACACTTGATAAACCCACCTACACACATCTTCAAACAGTTTATCCCAAAACAGCTTTTTAATGTTTTTAACACAAAACAATTAATCCAGTGCCTGCCAGTGTGCACTACATTTTAAGAGTACTAGAATGTACTTGTGTATGTACTTGAATTAATAATATTAAATTGAAAATATATAAAGAACACATTTTAGCAAAGACATTAAATAAAGACATTTTAATACAATTAAAATCTTCCTTCAGGACTGGCTTTAATTCTTAGAATTAAAATTCTCAAAACTACTTGTTCACTTTGCTATGTACATCATAAAAGCAACTTCTCGTTCTTTTGGTAAATTGCGAATGCTTTTGCATGCTCATGCAGTTGTTTGCTTTTTCCTTCATCAGCTTATTTCTTCGCAAATACCGAGAACGACTAAAATAAACTACCAAAACAACTGGAAAAACCTGTTGACTGATCAAATGAGTTTGGGGAGGCTGCAGACTTGGAGCAAGGCAGATCTACGGCGGTACGGCCCAGGCAGTTTCACGGCCCAGGCAGTTTTAAGCCCCTGTTGTTTCTGATGCGTCCACTAGGCAGCTATACAGTATGAGCTATCAGAAAAGACCAAGGCTAGAATCGACAAGAATAAGAGGAACGTTAAATAATCGCTAAAGTTATTATTGTACAGCAACATTCCAACATTTAAGGTAAAATAATTGGCTAAGAGTTGATGTCAATTCATTTGAATATGTTAATAGATAGGTCTAAAAATGTACTTATTGAAGGTTAAGTGTAGATGTGAAGGTAAATAATAACAGGGCTTGATTTAACTATTAGCTATATGTAGGCTTGATTTAACACCACCAGATGGCGCCCAATATCAAAACATTAACTGTCTCCAAGAGAAGGGGGCGTGTGAAGGAACAGAGAGCGAAAGAGAGAGGGAGAGAGAAAAATCACAACTCAGCCAGTCGAGCAATTTGAGAGGCTGCTGTCACGCACCCTGCGCACTGAAGAGATCTGCCGTGCGCCTTCTTCATGCGCGGGATCAGCACCGCACTGAACTGGACAGGATGCTAACGGACAGATGGAAACACACCGAGTCTCTGCTGTAGAGACAGAGGGTCCACCCGTACAGCAAGTGCATAAGGAGGAGAAGTATTCGCCGGAACACTAGGGCTGGATCCCTATCTTCAGAGGGGACAGCATGGACAGAACAGTTATCGTTAAAATGGCAGTGTCAACAATTCGATCCTAACAAGAGGGAATTTGCGGGAAAGTGCGAACGAAGGATTTGACCGGCTTGTCGGCGATTTGTTTTATAGCTTAGCACTTCGGTAAGTTGCTCGGGAGAATGGAAAAGCCCACCCAGCCTCAGCTGCAGTCGAGCATATTCAAGAGCGCTGAAGGTCCCTCAGAGGACCTCTCCAAACTTACAGATGAGGAGCTTCTGAAATGGAATAAGGAGGAGCTGGTTCGCCGGCTCCGCAGAGCCGAAGCTGAGAAGATGAGCGTCATAGTGGACCACAGCAATCTCATCCGAGAGGTGAACCGCAGGCTTCAGCAGCATCTCAACGAAATACGGGGGCTGAAGGTAAGGCAAGCTTGTGTTCAGGTGACAGGGTGTGGGCGAAATGGAATAAAGATTAGATTAACCCTCTTTCATTTAGTTTACTTTTGATTATAAATACCATACCGCCTTTGGTACCAAACAAGCAACAGCTAATTGTATTTATTTATTATTTTTATTTTTTTAAATGTTCGCATAATATAACTTTTTTTTTTAATCGTCCAATGGCCTTGACATAAGCAGCAGTTAAAGCTTTTCACATCTGGCCTTTCATGTTCTGGATCTTTATATAGTTTTTCTATATGTAGCTCTTCGCATACAGTTCATGATGAGGTATAATGGGGCTAAAGGTCCCCAGGGCGCCTTTTAAATGCAATTTTGTCATAGAATAGTACATGCAGCACTTGTTTTATGGGGTAAAAATAAATGTTTCTAGGCCCTGTGTAAAGTAGAACCTGACAAGTCAAGTTACAACCATGATTTAGAATAATATAGAAATATATTTAATAATAATATTGTTTTAATCACATTTCTAACATGATATATATATATATATATATATAGAACATTAACATTTATATTTCAAATATTAATATATATATATTTTATTTATTTATTTTTCATTCTGCTAGAATGTGTTGTCTCTGTTTTTCATACTCTGTCTTCTGTTGTGTAGCACTAATGCCAGCATTTGTTTAACTTCACTTTCATCAGTCAGACTGGCTGTGCTTAGACATCAGTGTTGAGTCATAGATTTGATTGTTCCAGGAGGTGAATCAGAAGCTACAAGAAGACAACCAGGAGCTGCGGGACCTCTGCTGCTTTCTGGATGACGACCGGCAGAAAGGGAAAAAGGTGTCGAGGGAGTGGCAGCGCTTGGGCCGCTACAGCGCAGGGATAATGCGTAAGGAGGTGACACTATACCTGCAAAAGCTGAAAGAGCTGGAGCACAGGCAGGAGGAAGTGGTGAGGGAGAACCTTGAACTGAGAGAGCTGTGCCTCATGTTGGATGAGGAGAAGGGCCCTGGAGTTACCGGCGGGTCAACGGCTACCGGGGGACCAGCTGGCTGCAGGAGTTCAATTGATAGCCAGAGCAGCCTGTCTCACGCTAGCGGCCCTGGGCCTGGCCTACTAAGGGATGTGGGTGACGGGAGCAGTACCTCCAGCGCGGGCAGCACCGACAGCCCTGACCATCTCACACATAAGCAGCAGCTGTTGGGTGGCCCGGTTGGAGGCAGTCCTGACCACCTACATAAGCCAGGCTCAGGGGAGGAGGCAAAGGGTGTTGAGCAAGCAAGCCGAAGACATAGCACCAGCCAGGAGTACGCAGCTCATACCTTTCCCCAGGTGTGCCGGTCTCGCTGCGGGTCCTTCTCCAGTCCGGACCATAAGGGTCTGAGAGGTCTCAGTCCAGAGAAACTTGGCAAGAGAGGCAGTCCAGAGCAGTTCTCAAAACACTTACTGGTGTCTTCTCAGCCATCTGGCAGCCCGGATCTTTTCCAGAAGCACAGGGGTAGCATGGGTAGTGTGTGTGGGAGTCCAGAGCCCAAACAGATTCTATCAGGGACACCGGAGCACCTACAGAAGGGCCGCGTCATATCTGGAAGCCCCGAGTTGTTGAGGCATCAGCATGGCAAGTTTGGCAGCCCCGGCCGAGAGGTAGCACAGAAGAGGCCGGGCGTAGAGGAGATGTCCCCTCATCACCGGAGCATCTATACCGGTATGAACGGTGGGTCCGATTGGAGCCTGCTGTAGCATCCACAATGAGATATACGGAGTCCTATTTGAGTACACAACATGCAGAGGGGATGGTCATCCTTCATCCGGGAGCCAGCAAAGCCCCAATCCCCAGCCAGGCACTAAACCATCCCATACAGCCAGCCATGATCTGCATTTAGTTTAGTTTTGCTTTGCTCATTTCAGGAGAGGCTATGGCCAGATAGAGCAGGAGCTTTAGTGTCTGGCTAGAGCAGAACATCTCATCTCTGGTAAAGGTCGGTGGTGTCCAGTCTTGGTCCTCTTGGGCCATGATTTTAGCAGTTTTTAGCTGCGTCCTATCAATCAGCCTCTGTACCTGTGTCTCCGAAGCCATTTTTTTAAGCTCTGGAACCCAGCTGAGGGAACACTGTAATCAATCAATGAAAGACCAAAAAGCTCAGAGGCCCAACAAAAGCCAGACGACAGTGCTGCCCAGGAGGACCAGGAGTGGACACCATTGTATTTGCCATATGCATGCAGGTGAGTGGAGTGGCAAAGTATGAGTCAGCAGCACTTGGGAATGAGCAGTGTTAAGAAAAGCCCTTTCTTCCTCCCTTTTCTTATGTTCATACAAATTCCTAAAAATCGTAACTTCCAAGAAAAAAAGGATTTCCTTATTTCAAAACTTTCATAAAACTTTAAATCTTTAAATTTCTATGTTTTAATTTGACTTAATTTTACTGAATTTGCTATCTCGTTTTAAATTTAGGATTTAAATTTGAAATGCTTTCTTAGTTCATTTGTAAATAGTGGCCTGCCTGGCACATATACTGAATGCTGCAACCCACAAATGTTCTTACATACAGATATTTACTGTACATATGCACACAATAGTTTCAGCTTCATCAGTAAACTTTATTTATCTCCATAAACCCAGCATAAGGCTCATAAACACCTCAGCAGTGGTTAAAAAAAAAAAAAAAAACCTTCACACAACACACCACAAGGTGCTAGTACTGATCTCAGCTGGGTCTTGTCACGTTTGTTCATTTTTGTAGCATTAACTTGGTGATCTCGCTTGTAGTTCAAACCAATGGCTTTCTTGCTGCTGTTTGAGCTGCTGTACCTAATACTAATCTAAGTTATTGTATCCAGTAAGAATTATGCTTTACTGGATTAAAGAAAAAAAAGGTGTGAATTATAAATTAAAAAATAATTTTTTCTGAACAGATGCTGACATATCAAAAAAGCTGCAGTGCACATTATTGGAGGACAAACCACGTGAATGTGTGTAGAACAAAAGGGAGGAATATCAGACTCTCCTCCTCATGTGTAGCATTCTCTCCAACTATATTCTGCTAATGATTTCTTGGAGGAGAAAAGTGCTGAGTTGTGTGGCTTGCCAAGGCTGTGGGATTCTTCCTGAAGCTGAGTGCTGTTAACTTGTGCTGCATTTAATAGGAAAATAACAGCTGCTAATTAACACCTGAGTTCACTGACCTAAATGGATGCTCTGCAGATCTCAAACTAGAAACAAGTGCTTTATGAAGGATGGTTTCATATGTGATGCTTTGATTTATAGATTGTACATAAACATTAAGATGGAATGGTAGACTTACTAAAATACCCTTCCTGGCAGATGAATGGTTGATTTAGAAGCGGCCTTTATCTTAGGTCCTGTGGTTTGTTTTTTCTTTGAGTGCACAAAGGCCTTGTATGCAAGCTTGGTACCAGACAGCCTGCCCTGAGATCCATTCTGCTGCTGATTTATGTTTTTGACACAAGCTAACAAGAAAGAATAAGCTATTGTTTTCTTTCTGTCTCTTTCCCTTCTTACAGTCATTCACTTTTCTTGAGATGCACATTCGTTTTCTTTCATTATTTCTTCAGACTAAAACTGTCTTTTCCTAATAGTGCAGATCCAATTAAATTTTTCCACTGATGCTCTGGGTTGGTGCATGTCCTCACTTTTCAATCTGCTTACTGCTCCAGATCCCTCAGAACTTGCCTTTCAGTAGAGACTAACAATCCCCAGTGTGTCTAATTAGTCATAAATACACATTTAAAAAAAATATTTTGGGTTAATCAGTAAAAAAAAAATAATTTACACTCTTCGTGGAACCACATGCTCACATTCTGAGCAGGGAATTACAGTTTATCCCTGTTGGCTGTGGCCAGCCAGCCTGGATTATCCCTTAAGAAGGTTTTGACAGTCGGATTTCTCTCTTTCTCCTCCCTTCCTGGGGTTTGTCCTGCAGTCCATAGCAACTCTGATGTTTTTGGCTTTGACCAAACCAGCTGCCCTATAGTCAGCACGAGGTGGTCAGTATCTTACATTCAGAAAGGTTCATATTTTGTGAATTATAGAACTAAAAGAGGTTTTGAATGTTAAAATGCATATTTTATTTCTCCTGGTGCAATTCAAACCCATAGTTACAATTTTTCAAGATTTACCAAGGAAACTCTTTATATGGTTTGTCATTCTGTCAAGAGCTGTGATAAAATCAGACATAAGAGAATGTTATTTCCCTTTTGTCACTTTCTAATGCTTTTTTGTTTACTAGGCATAATAAACTTATATCAGTAACATAACAGCTGCAAGCAGATTTTAAGTTGTCTGTGCTTTAAAGATGTTTATAAATTTAAAAACTTAGAACTTCAAGCAAAATATTTGAATCTCATAAGAACTATATCTCACAAGAGCCATAATTGCTTTACTTAATTGGATTTCAGAAGTTACTTTGAAATCAGGGAAAGTTATGAACAAGGTTTAAAGGTTAGTTTAGCCCAAAATGAAAAAGTTCTGCCAACATTGACTCACATTTGTGTGAAAAAACTGTTTTTTGTTTTTTTTTCCACTGAGGAAAGTCAGGTTTGACAGAATTCTCATTCTTTTTTAGCACTTTCTACTCTAGATATGTCTAAAGTTAAAACAATGAAGTGCATTCTAAAACATCCTACTCCCACTTGACCCGACCCACGGAAGACCTTGTGTTTGACCTTGACCGACCTCTCTCTAAATATAGCTCTACAGCCAGTCTGCTTTAAATGAGGTCTCCACCTACAGTAAATGTTCCTCAGGGCCCAATGTTAAGAAATCATACCGTCCATCAATTAAACCAACCATCAATGCGTCATGTAAATAATGAATAATTCTGTAGCTCAGCTGCATTTGCATTGGTAATGTGACAGAACAAGCACTGCTGGCTGTTCACGCTTCACGCTTTGTGGGCTTTCGTCGTAGTTCCAGGCTGATGTGGTGGTACAAGGCTTTGGCCCATCGCAGTAATTTAATTTGCAATCTGTGGAATACATATCTAATTGCTTGCCTTGACATTTAAGTGGAATTTAATTTCTTTTCCTTTCATTTCTCAAGAGATAAAGGCCCTGGCGATCACGGCTGGCATCAGACTGCTGTTTTTTGCTCTCTTGCTGGGGAGCCAGGGGTTGTGTAACAGTTAGGAAACAGTTCTCAGAAGCCTGGTACTAAATTAAATCCACTCAGCTCTTTGCGACCTGGCCAATGACTGATCTTGAATGTTCAGCCATAATTAATGACTGTCTGCTTGTTTTATGGTTTAATGAAAAATTCTAATCCTGCTAAGCTATGTCCTAAACAGACAGCAATTTAGCCCCCCTCTGATCGCCGTGTGCGGTTGCTAATTCCATAATCTATTCGTTGTCATGCGAACTTTGGCGCGCAGTAATTTTGATGTGCTACATGCGGTGTAGAAAACAAAGCTGATGAGATGGTTTCTAGGGGAAAATAGGAGAACACACTCGTGGAAGTGGAGAGCTACAGTGTTTATTGATCTCTCATTAGCGCTCAAGTGAGCAATTGATTTAGGCTTTCTGCAACGAAGAGGAGAAACATTGAATTTAAAATATGCAGAATAGACAGTGGAAAGGAATTTAGTATGAGATAAATGCAGCATTGACCGCTACATCATTTTATTTCACTGAAAAGCAGTGTAGGTGGTGTTAAACTTGTAATAACTGCTTATTAATGGATACACAATGATCATATGCTCACTGAAATATCAGGTGTATATTTTTACCCTAAGGAGGAGTATCTAAACCAGTTGGAATTAAATTTTTCCATTGATGTGAATGATTAACAAGTTTGTGTATGCATTTGTTAATTTACATGCAATCATAATGCTTGAAATATCATACCCCTTGACCTAGAAATAATGAATAATTCAAGGGGGCAAAAATTCTGAAAATATTACAATCTACAGTATGATTCTTAAATCAGCCCTAGCAACAGCCTGATTTGACATGGACTGTCCCTGTATATATGTGCATGTTCACATCAAACAATAACACTAACAATGCTACAGTAAGTTTATGGATTCGATTTCAAAGAAGAGCATAAACTAAAATGTATACCTTGACTGCAGAGTAGCTCACTTTGGATAAAGCCAAATGTATAAATGAAACTACATTTTCATAAATCCTTTTCATAAACTGCAGTCTACAGAGCATGCATACAACTCCTACGGTTTAAAAAAAAAACAAATTTTCTAATAATTTGGTATTTGCTGCTGGTTTAATAACTTGGACATTTTTTCTTTTTCATCAGCAATTTTTCACTTCCACACTGTCCTTTAGACTTTTTTTGTCCTTTTCCACCAAGAATAATCTAACTTATGCATTAGCCTTGAGATCTGAAAGGAAAAATAAGCTGCCTTCTCATAATGAAATTATAAACCATGTGGATCCAGTGTAAGGCAGTAATGAAATCTAAACTCTATGCAGTTATTTGCTTGCTTACTGCTTTGTTGTTACTCTAACAGAGACTTCTGTAAGAGACTGTATAAGACAGTCAGTGTCTTTGTTCAGGATACTTTGTCAGCCCCAATTATTGGCTGATGGCCCATATTTTACAATAATAGTTTAATTAATAATCTCAGTGAAAATAATATATATATTATTCATCTAATATTTAGCCCTTGGTCTCTCCCGTTCCCTGGAAGACGTTCAAGTGTGCCAACAAAAGCTTTGTGTTCCTAATGAAACCCAGTGCCATCTCTACCAATACTAGCCTCTGTGCTGTCCGGCAACTTGGAGAGATTATGTAAGATATTAGGAATTCATGCTGAGAGGGCCAGAGCCAGCCTGTGCTCAATCTAGAACCCCCTTTATCTTCCTGCTGGCGTGAGGTAGAAACCATTGATTGCTGCCTCAGAAAGAGGGAACATGAGGGCTTGCAGTGGTCAGGATCCCTGCAGAGCTGTTACCCAATCTACAGATCTCTTTCAAGGGCTCATGCAGTAGCCTGAAGGGCCACATTTAACCTAACGTAATGTGCGTTTTATAAAACAGAAATAAAATATATACAGACGTTAAGAGATTAATCTTCAATGGAAAAGCTGAGAAAATAGGATCTCATTCTAGGAAGAATCAATGTCATGTTAATGGGAAGGTGTTCACACACCTGGTGTTTGTGGTGTATTAGTGGTTCAATTCACTGCAAGTATTGGTATTTCAGTTTAAAGGGTTAAAAAGGTAATAGTTTAATAGTTAATCCTGAAAAAAAAAAAAAAACATTCTGACATTATTAGCTTCAAATTTAGCTGCTGAAAATTATTTTCTACAATATATGAAAACCGAAAACATGTAATTTAGATTGTAATAACATTTAAAAATATTACTATTAATGCCACTCGGTAAGCATGAAAGATTCATTTCAAAAGCATTTCAAAATCATACTTCTCAAATCCCAAACTTTTACAAAATAGTCTACATACAATTTTATCAGTGCATGCATTCCTTGGGAACTGCTCTTATTAAATCTCATTCACTGTATCTGGCTGTGTCACTGTGTCTGCAGCTCTCTCTTCACACTGATGGTCAGGAGCGGTGACACACACACACACGCACGGTCAGGAGAGAGTGTTCAGTGGTGCTCAGCCTCACAAATCCCCTTCTTCTCAAACTCAAAGCTAAACAATAACAGCGAAAACATAGCAACACATTGTAAATTCTGGTGATCAGTTTCAATATGTCATACATATCTGCGACAACAATGGGCCTTTCCTCAGCCCGGAGATCTGGGCTTAAGCCCAGGTAAGAGTGTGGATTATTCACCTCTGCTAGTGGCTGTTATGTGAAAGACAGCAAAATGTAAGCCCTTCTAAAAAAACAAAGTATTTGTGATTTATATATAAAAAATGTATTCTGTCTGAATACAGATATGCTTTTGAATATCAGTCGAGAGAAAGATGCTTTTTGATTCCAAAAATGTGGAAGGCTACATGGGCTAATCAGTTTAAGCTGCTAAACACCAAATTAACCAGCATAAACCTGGAACAATAATTTGTTTTAGCAGGGATGCTAACATTAGCATTTGTAGAAGATACGTTTGTTAACCCTTGAGGCGCTTATTTTGAAGAAATCCATCACACTGTATTTTATGTTTATTGCTGACTGGAGATTTTGTGTACTGTGGTATAGGGATAGAAATAGACTGCTGCTATACAAGTAAAAAGTGAGAGATGGACTAAGAGAGAGAGAAACAGAGAGACAGCGGGACAGAGAGTGAGGTGAAACTCTTTTTTTTTTAATGGTGAAAGCACTGCACTTTTGCTCTTGGCTCGTACAGCCAGGTCACATTTCTAGGCATAGGCAGAAAAAGACTGTAGGACACTCATGTATCAGCTTCAGAAAGCAGCATGCTGTGCATGCTTTCAATGTGGGAAAAAAGAACGTCTTAGCTCTTGTGCTAAACCTTTCTTCCTTTTTATATATTTTTACCTGAGGTGGACGAAGTACACAAATCAAGTACTTGAGTGAAAGTACAGATACATACAGTAAAATATTACTCCAGTAAAAGTACTCCTTTTTCACTCCTTTTTGTGAAAGTACAAAAGTACTTGTTTTTTTATGCACTTAAGTAAAAAAGTATTGATAGATTTATTTTGCAATTTTATATAGGCTACTTAATATTATATAGCACATTTTTTATAATCTTACCGTTCAAAATACCTGGGATTTTTGACAAGGATGATGTAGTAATGTTCACTGTGAAGCTTACTTACTAAAACAGATTTGAGCGTCTAATTTTCATCAGTAAGAAAAGCTTAGGCTATTGTTTTGCAGAACGTCACAGAACATTATATATGACATGAGAATAAGTTAGGAAAAACATTTGAAGGAAAGTATTATATATATATATATATATATATTTCTTCTCAAATCTCGTCTGTGTTGTAAACACTAATGGCCAAATGCCCCCAGAGGGCATTACTTCCCACTTTGATAATTATTGTAGTTACCTGAACATCACATTCTTTCTTTTTCCCCTCAGATGTATTATATCAAAAATATTTGGACATTATCTAAAAATGACTATAACTTAGCACCAGCAACCTTGTTAGCTAAACAATTAGCATCAGATAATGATATTTATACCTACTTATTATCAGTATGGTTATGAATAAACATTTATATCTGTCTACTCGGCTAGTTGATCCAAACAATATAAAACATGCATATCGTTGATAAACAATATAAAAACAGACGCAGGGCTAAATGCGTAGCATTTTAATAAAACTGCTAACGTTACAGCAGCAGGGAATATATGAACGTTTTTTGACCTGGAGACACTGATGTTGGTCTGATGTTCATCTCAGTGGGCTTGAATAGATCACCCTTTACAGCAGTGTAACAAGTTTTACCCAAATATGATTTTCAGTAACTAATCCTAAAATTCAACATTAGTAACTTACTTTACACATCATCAGTCATGCGCGCCAGTTGTTCTTATTTGTGAATTCAGTTCACTGGAGACTCGCTCTGAACGGATCGTTTGAATCAGTGAGTTGTCGAATCGGGTTCAATCACAGGTTTATTACAAATAATCAGTTTGTTAATGAATCGCTCATCTGCATCTCAGAGCACGTGATATATGAGTAACGATATGCTTAGGAATGTAGTGAAGTAAAAGTAAAAGTTGCTAAAAATAAAACTACTCCGGTAAAGTACAGATACTTGAAAAATGTACTTGAGTACAGTAATGAAGTACAACTACTTTGTTACTGTCCACCACTGATTTTTACACTTTCATATAAATGTACACAGCTACAGTATATAAGGAATATTTCACATTAATGACGCTAATGTGTGGATTTAGTATAATAAAAATACTGAACCCGAAGTCGTTCGATCTTATTTAAGGTCTCTGTGCTCATTGTGATGCACAACCAGCAGTCTACCTCAGCTTGTGAGTCATATTACGCAACCATCTTGCATTATGAGTGCGATATTAGTATACTGTATTTTCTTTTTTGCTTCTCCTCTTGGCACAATGCAGTGTGACAAGGCTACACTTTGTTTCCAATCTTTAGAAAACCCACTCAGATGAAATCAATCACTGCGATTCAACTACTTTTTTTTCGAGTGGACAGCTATTTACACAAGTGCACACACATGCAGTTAACGAAACTAGCTCAGAGGCAAACCCTCGTTTTCCTTCTTCTCATCTTCACACAGGTAAAAGAAGCTTTAGACAAAATTAAATTGGGCAACGGAGCCAGGTAATTGGTAAGGCCATTAAAATTTATGAAATTTCTATGCAGATGAGATGAGGTAATACTCAGGGAGGAACCTCAAACCATGCAGTGCTCTCTGTGGGAGGAGGGCAGTGTGCAGGCAGCTAACTGTGGGTATTTATGGACTCCCTTCAGCATAAACAGTGCTATTGCACTCTTTATAAATCATCTGAATGCATGACCTGACATGCTTTTTGAAATTCATAATGTGCTGACGGAGTTTGCAAAATACAGCCACACTAAATGACCCCTTTTTCAATTTATGCTCATAAATATTTCATCATATCAGGGAATTACAATCGTCAGAACCAGAGGAAAAGATGGATGGATGGAGATATACATACAAAACAGTGCTGTGTGAAGTATTGAAGGGTAATTTAGACTCAATTTCAAAACCTAGCGAGGTGCCTATACAGATACTACATTATAAAGGCGTAATCAGTGGAATCCCAGAATGCACAGGAGAAAAAAAAGATCCAAGTATGTATGTGCTAAATTATATTCAGAACTTACTTACTAATTGTATGTACAATACAGTGCAGTCACATTGTCACAATTCACATTCTTTCAGAAACTCATCACGATTAAGTGCAATTAATTATACAATTTTTAAATATACTTTAATATTGAAAAAATGTTTAATTAATGTAGAAACAACATAAAGACAGTATATTTTGTGAACTTAAAGTGAACAAATAAATCGTCACATAAACCTATTATAATAAATCTCATATTTAGGTTTTGTTCTTTGATAAATAGACATCACAAAAGCTGGATTATTAGTTTATTATCGCTGCTGAACATGACACGGCTCTGATACGCACCATATTTTCTCATAACTTTTTACCTTTTCTGGCATGCGTCAGGTCTTTAAGTCTCTAATGAGCTGACAAGTTGAATCTGGTGTGTTAGATGAGGGAGACTGTTTTGCTCCAGGACAGTTTTGAAAACCACTGCATTTCAGAAACATGTTTTTAAATGTGAGTCATATATAACTCATACATGCACAGTTTTAAGGCATATACAGGCCATATAGGTCTCCTGTATTGCTTCTTTTACAGTTTTTCTCAGTCGCTTTGGTGCATTTCTCAAAA
>JAUCMS010000022.1:20996727-21032977 GCA_032357445.1 Enteromius radiatus
CATGTAGTAGTCTTTACTGTGACAGTAAAAAATGTTTTTGTTTCCAGCGAGTCCTGGATATCCCACTAGTCAGAGTGATGGAGATCAGGCCATGCAGCCGCCTGTTCAGCCGGGTCCCACTCTTACGCCTCGAGAGACATCGAATCAGCCGGCCTACAACCCCGCCTACATGCAGCCACCAAATACCAGTAAAGTCATAGGGGGGTTTGGTTGGGGATCTTCCTAACATTGAAAGATTTTACTAAATATTTGTTCAAATCTAATGCCTCTTCCCTACCGCTCTCCTCCTGGGGGCAGGCAGCAACTGCTTAATCAGCCATTTTCAGTAAGATTTAATGCCACTAAATGTGTTTGTGTGCCTGCTTTAAAGCAGTGGGTAATTCACTCAATGATTTGCATAAAATCTACTTTGCGATTCTTTTTTGATTAAAACGTTTATGGTGCATTCTATTCAACACGTTTATTAATAGTTTTTTATTTTTTTGTTTCCAGCGAGTCCTGGATATCCCACTAGTCAGAGTGCATATGACGGAGGTCAGGCCATGTACCCCATGCAGCCGCCTGCCCAGCCGGGTCCCGTTTATACGCCTCCAGAGACCGGTTACTGAAGCACAGCTATCTGTCAAATCAGTCACTGCTGGATTGTTGACTGAGGTTGACGCACTTCCACGAGGCTTTTTTTTAAAAGAATGTGCCTGATTGTAAGTGGATTGTACAAGACTATTGAATGTGCTATAGTCAGTTTAGTTATTTTGTTTCATTACTTTCATTACTTTTGTTATTTTGTTTCCATACAACACTGGAAAAATGAATTCTGGAATTGTAAATAAAACAAAAATGACTAAGTTTTACAAGAAAATATGTTTTCAGTCTGTCTACTTTATATAAGCAGTGAGTATTGGTTATATAATATATATTACATTTTTAATGCAGTTTTTTTTATTTGTGTTGTCTACTTGTGGTATTCATTAATCTAGTATTATTGTACTGAACTGTAATGATACACAATGTAAATATACTCAAAAGAGAGTTTTTTTTTTTTCTTTTCTTTTAATATTCTTTAAATCAGATTTTTTTCTCTTATAAAAGTGGAAACAGCTTATAATACTCGTTCATGAATAAGTCATTGTTCGAAACTATTCTAAATATTTATTTTATTTGTGTACATTCACAATTAAATACACAAAATACACACAATAACAATAAAACAGTAAATACTGTTTACTCGCACAGTTACATAATCAAAAACAGTTGTGCCTTTGTAAATAAAGGAAACAATTGGATGCCTCTTTTTTAAGAGCGCATTATAGAAATGAACTGAAATTCTGCATATAGGTCGCTACTTATTGCAGGTTTTTTTCTTTTGTTTTTTTACATTTATTATTTAGTTAGAAAAAAATATTTTGCACATGGGCCATTTTATTTATTTTATATATAGCTTTATGTTTTTCTGTTTGCACAAGCTCCACATGTGATGTGACCATTCGTGTGAATCCTCAGGTGATGTTTATGCTGCTTTTTGCCTGTATAAAATTATTTCCTGAGAATGAATTTAGCTGTTTTTAATGTGTCACAGTCACGTATCAGTTTGAAATTTAACGACGTGAGGTTTCTAAACCATTTTTGATTATTATTATTTTTAAATGAAAACTTTAAACAAAATAAGGATATTACTTTTAAATATTACTTTTGGAATAGCCACTCATATGCAAAACTGAGTATTGAAGAATAAATACAATAATAAATATAGCTGCTAGACAAAAGCAAAAAAGAAGTAAAAAATAACAAAAAATGTAATAAAATAACACTTCTCTACACTGGAGAAAAGGGTTTTGTGAGCAATAAGGACTAATGTGATTTCTTTTCATTCATTCTCATCACCGGAGGGCGCCCTCGTGCAGAAACTTCACAAGTGAGCTTTAGCTGTTTACTCACTTTAGCCTCCCATGTAATGATGTGTTTGAATTAAGATATCTCCAAATGCATCCTCACTTTATGAGGTTGAGGATATCCCCAAATGAACAGGTACTGGTAGTTATTTTGTTTTTGATATCATCTTTTCATTTTGACTAGTAATTATTGCAATAGTGACTAGTATCTATTTAAATATTACTAGCATTCATTAGATACTAGTATTTGTTTTTTAGATAATGGTACATATTCATTAGATACTAGTACCTATTTAATAGATACTAGAGGTATTATAAGAGCGGTCCAATGGCGTCTACCTTAACGATTCTTCTGCTCCTGTCTGCAGGTTTTTTCACGGTAAATGCTGGTAAGTTCCAAACCTGTTCCAAAAATCTAAAGAAGACACTCTTTAAAACTTGGTTTTGGACAGTTTGCCAATGGCAAAAAAACCCCAAAAAACCATTAATTCAGCATTTGAGAACACGAAGTTGATGTTATAAAATACATTCTCTTGAATCATTGGATGGTTTTTTATGTGTCGCATTTCTGCTGTTTTTTCAGGTGACTGTAAGGACTTCTTCTGCAAAATGTAAGGATATTTGTGTCATTTCTTTCTCAGTAAAAGTATCCGTTAAATCTTTTTGTATATATCGTATGATTATCACTTTCTGAACACAAAAGCACAATTTTCAGAGAACAACTTAGAATCTTCCAAAATGACAAAAATTATTTTTATAATTGGGTTAATGCTTTAATTTCTTTAGTGATCATCCATAGCCGTGATCTACTGATAGTTCTGTAAAGCGAGACACTACACAATCCAGTGATTACTATTTAAATTGATTGATGATTTACCTTAATTGATGTAAATTTCAAACTCGAAACCCTAACATTTCTAACGTTTCCGTGTTTTGTTTTTTTTTTCAGTTTGGGCATGTTACTCTTTCAAATGGGGGCCCCACGGGGCTTGACGCTGTTTACATTTTTCCCTAAGTTAAAACATGTAAAGTGCAATGCATATATTATGTGTTTTAGCTTAATAATATGGGATGTAAGGAGACATTTAGCAGCGCTGTTACGTTCCGTGTGTGTTCTGTGTAAATTTAGTTTTCTTGTTTGTGAATATTTTGTTCTCTCTTCTCATTACCCCGTTTCTGTATTATTCTGTCCTTACTCCTAGGTCTGTGTTTATTGGTTGACCAGACTGTCAGTCATCATTATGACGCCAACGCATCTGCCAATCCGCTGATCTGCCGGCTGTATTTGAGGCCTTGAGCCCAGTGTGTGTGTGTGCGCCACACCAGCGTACCTTGTGCTCCAACGCGGTCTGCATCCAACCTTGTGTGTTTCACCAGCATGGTTGAACGTCTAAAGTATCCTGATTCTCGAAGTAATGCTTTGTGCAGTGTCATTTGATTTATTTATTTACTCTAGTTGTTTTTGGCCATTGACTTGTAGGAGTTTGGAGAGTGAAAACCCTGTCCGTATGGAGTTTTAGTATTGTACCACCTGTCCAGCTAAACTGTAAGAGTGAACTTTCCGTGATTTAGCTACCATTACTTGGTTCGTGTAAGCTTAGACTGAATACTGCATTCTCTGTGACTTTAAAACAACGTCAGTCGCCGTTATTTGGTTGTTTTTGTAAGGTTAGGTGTCATATTGTTAGTTTAGGTTGGTGTGTGTCATACCACTTTTGTATTTATGCTTTTTAGTGTAATTGAGTTTAGTTAGAGCGTCGTATACGCCGAAGATATCGGGTGTTCTTTTTTTTGTTTCTTTTCAGTTAGATTAGAGATTAGATGTAAGGTTGTTTTGTTGTATTGATTTCTTTACTTTGGATGACACACCTTTTTTTTCCCTTTTGTTTGGCAATGTCTTCTTTTTCTTTGTTTTTTCTGTAACATCAATTTTACATTATAAGTAAATATCTAAAACGTACCCCGAGTTTGTCATCTCTTTTGATCTGCCTCACTTAGACAGTGACTCACTTAAATGTTACTGTATCATCCCCTTTTTAAACATCAAACACGTAACAGTGAGATTAACATTTATATGAAATATAATTTATAAAATAATATAACTGTCTGTTATGTGCTCTATTTGTTTTTATCTCTTACGTGCAGTGGCCAATTGGATGTGAATTTTTAGATACACATCCAACCTTTTACATTACAGAAAGGGCCTCCTTATTATGGCCAAGCAAGCATAATCCGTCCCCTTTCACCATCTGTTGGCCCATAAACACTGCAGCTGGACGGCACGCTTTAGAAGCTCATTGCTACTGTCTTACATCCCTCCCCGTCATACCTGAGACTCATATACTGTGTCTACCCAGTGCATACATATCTGACCAAACACTACACACACACACACACACAGGGGTGTGGTGTAGTAAAACTACTGACGTCACATAACATCATCTCAGCTGATTTGTGTCATATATATCTTTCCACGTGAAGCTAAAATTCCCTAAATACATTCAGCCTAATGTGATGACATAGAGTAGATGGATTTGAGCCTGCTAAACAGGAGCAAGGCCGTGGTCGTATTGCTTCCTCATCCCTCAGTGTAAGTGCTGCAGCCACCCTACACCGCAAATCTTGTTTGTCTCCCACACAGAAAGACATACCGTGCCAGACAGAGAGAGAGAAAAAAGGAATGAATTGCAATGAGGGACACAGGGTCCGCAACACGACTGAGAGACACTGGAGATGAATTGAACAGAGAATAGCATGGAAAAAATGGTTGTACGGTTGATGGACGGTTGTACTCCCATGGTGCCAGGCAGAAAATAAGACTAATTCCTGATTCTCCCCATGGACTTGTACTGCACACAAAGAGAGGATAAAGGAATAAAAACACATTAACAGCGCACAAACCCTTATTAAATTAACCACAGCATGAAATATGGTAATATTGTACATAAATATAACCTGCTGTGCTGTAAAGCCACATCTTATTATGAGTCATTTCTTGAGCACCAAATCAACAGTGATTTCTAAATGATCATGCTGACAAATCAGCTCAAATCAGACAAATCAATAAATTAGATTTTAAAACGTTGCACCACATTTTAATTTATGTAATGTTGAGGCACTTTGGTAGGGTCAGCTAGGCGAACATACTGTATACTGTTTCATAATGAAAAGAGGATCATAGTAGGCTGTCTCATTTCTGTTATGACTGGCTACCTCCATTAGTAAATGCTCTTTTTTTTTTTTTAAAGAGGTCTTACTGAGATAATAGCTGCACAGTATCTTGCTCTTCTGAATTTTTTACATCTTTGTGCCTAGCCTCTTTAAATCCCCTGTTAGAAGTGTTGGTACATAATTAATGCGATGCCTATTTAACATGCTTTAAACATTTAAAAGCATGTCCCCACCCCCAACTCACGTTTGGAGGGAAATTTGGAGATATCAATAGCCTTGCAGCTGGCATAGTGAAAAAGGCACTCTTACTTTACAGCAAACTCAAGTGGAGTCATTGCACTATTCCATTTCTCACAGTCCTTAAGGGCCTGCTATTCTAAATGTGGCCAATGAAGTTTCATGAGCCTTTTGCTTTATGATACAACTGGCTCAGACTGAGCTGATCAAATGACTTCAGATATTACATTTTAGAAACAGTGGTCACATATATGTAATATGTGGAACATTCAAACTATGAAGTACTGCAGAAATCCATAAATTAGCAAGAAATACTGTCAAATCAGCCAGTCATATAAAACAATAATCCTTTATAATGCAGTAAAGTATCATATCATTTTGAAGCTGTTAAGGAAAAAACTTTAAATAGCATGGAAAATCTAAATTATCACATGCCATGTCGCCTGGGTTGGGAAGCGGCATAAACATACAGTACAAACTGCCATTTTTTTTAGGTACACCAGTCCAGTCTCATTGCAATTAGTAAATATTTTATGAAGTGGCTAATTCATACAAATTAATATGTTATGAGTTGCCAATTGGTATGAATTTGTTTTGCTGCCAATCACATGGCAGCACCTCAGTGCATTTAGACATATAGACAATCTGCTGAAGCATTAGAAAGGGGAAAAAAGAATTTCAGAGATTGCTGGTCTAGCATGATTTTCACACACAAGCATCTCTAGGGTTTACTGAGAATGGCACGAAAAGGAAAAATGTCCAGTGAGCTAGGTTCCACTCTGTCAGAACTTAAAACTAAGGCTACCGTTCGCATAGACTCACCAAAATTGAACAATAGAAGGAAAAAAGGTTGCCTGCTGTGATGAGTCTCGACATTTTGCTGTGGCATTTGGATGGTATGGTCAGAATCTGGTATAATTATATCCATCCTGCCTGGTATCAATGGTTCAGGCTTTTCAGTTGTGTGGTAATGGTGGGAATATTTTCATTGCACACTTTGGCATTTAAACAATCCTCTTTTTGGTAGTGTAGGGCACACTTCAAAAAGAGGATTGTTTCCATGCCACAGCCTTCCTACTGTTAGTGACTATGTCCATCTCTTTATGACCAGTGTACAGGATAACACCAAAAGGGGTCCAAACTCGGTATGTGTAAGGTGTGCCTAAAAAATTGGCCAATGAATGTATATTTTATTAAATATTAAAATACAACACTAAATATTAGTTAAAAATAAACTACTGCTTTTCTTAAAGCTACCTATATAATTAATTATTAAAGTTAATGAGAAATTATACAGTCTAGTTTTCCAAATACTTTTTCCCTCTTTGCATAAGCATCATTATATTTGATTCCCTCTGACAGCACTGATTAGATTAAGATAGCTGGTTAATTGAAACCAGATATTTTAAAAACATACAAGTTGAGGATGATATAAAATCTTAATCTAATCCATTCATGTTTGAGAAGGAATTAATCTTTAAGTCTTCACTATTGAGTCCTCAAGAATCAGAAATCCTACCTGACAGCAATCAGGCATTCTGCCGGTTGGAAGACAAATGTTTGAGTAAGATTTCAATTTCTGCCAGCATCTCCTCCTATGAGGCAGAATGATTGGGAGACTGCAGTAAGCAGGTCCGCATTCATTTGCATTGTAAGACAAACAGGAAATGAGATAAATTAGATTTGTGTCACAGCTCAGTTAAAGCAGTGGATGAGAAATCGAGTGGAAGGAAGGAAAGGGGGAAAAGTCAAAGAAGACAAGTTGTAACAGACATTACTGTCGGCTTCACCAACTCCAAGCCTTCATCATTACTCTGATATCTCCATCCTTTCTGTCTAAAAGAGGGTGTTTAACACTGTCCATCTTTAATAGCAGGCTACGATTTGACCACTGTATTTAAGTAACGTTCTGCGCGGTGTTGGGCTGTAAGCACAACCCCCACCTGTGGACGTCGGGCCCTCATAACACCCTCATGGAGTCTGACCATTTGAGCAGACACATGCACAGGTGTGGCCTGCTGGAGGTCATTTTGCAGGGCTCTGGCAGTGCTCCTCCTGTTCCTCCGTGCACAAAGGCGGAGGTAGCGGCCCTGCTGCTGGGTTGTTGCCCTCCTACGGCCTCCTCCACGTCTCCTGATGTACTGGCCTGTCTCCTGGTAGCACCTCCATGCTCTGGACACTACGCTGGCAGACACAGCAAACCTTCTTGCCACAGCTCACATTGATGTGCCATCCAGGATGAGCTGCACTACCTGAGCCAGTGTGGGTTGTAGACTCCGTCTCATGCTACCGCTAGAGTGAAAGCACCACCAGCATTCAAATCATCAGTCAGAACGCATAGGAACTGAGAGAGGAACTCCTTTATTAGGGGCTTCTCGCTAATTGCCTATAATTTCCACCTGTTGTCTATTCCATTTGCACAACAGCATGTGAAATTAAGTGTCAGTGTTACTTCTTAAGTTGGCAGTTTGATTTCACAGAAATGTGATTGACTTGTCTACTCAAAGATAAAAATAAAGAACAAATTCAAACATGAGTATTCATGTAAACACGCAGTTAAAACCATGCTATTTCAAGGCCACCGTACCTGCCGTTATTTTTTTTTTTTTTTCTTTCATTACTACTCTCATTTGTCACCGTGGCCGGGATTGATTCTACTCTAGGATGATGAAAAAGCCAGGTGAAATTCATTGTTTGTGCTGGAGGAGCTCAAGGACAAAGGAGGTTGTGTGTTTCTTGGGTTTTGTACAAGCTGAACTCACCATTTTTGATGTTGTTGGCTTTATATGAAAGGATTCATGGAGGAACACAAATGAAAGAAAAAAGGGGGGTGAGAAGCAATACAGTACAGCATTGGATGATTGTAACTTAAGGCAGGACAAGCCACAGGCAAGGACAGACAGAATTTTAGTATTCTCCTCCATAAGCAAAACAATAACAACAATATTATATATATATATATAAACACACACACAAGAAAAAAAGATACAAATTTTAATAAAATTAAATTCATCAAGTGACAGTATACACATTTACAATGCTGACAATTGGCTTTGTCACCTCAGCACATTACATTATAAAATATATTAAAATAGAAAACAGTATTAAACTCTAATAAACTCTTTTTTTTTCTTTTGCAAATAACAAGCATAAGAAACTACTTTAAAAACTTTAATAAACTCTCTAACCCCAGGCTTTTGAACAGTATAGTGCATCTTTTTAAACAAGCTATTTAAAAAGCATAAATGGTTGAGGGCTCTGAAGAAAAGGAGATAATGTTTTAGTTATCCCACATTTTCAATATGCCTATATAACATTGAAAAATTTCATCAAATGAGTCACAATATATGTGAAAACCACCTGGATGACCTACTACATCTGCTGAGATTGAGAAATGTGCTCATGATGGCATATAAAACTTTACATTACGACCATGGGACAGTTGCTACATTCATAAAAAGTTAACATCACAGTTTCTAGCAATGCCAAGTTGACAGATGTGTCTGGATTGCATACATTTTTACAAGTTTTTTCATTTTAATGGTAGAAAAGTACTTAATCGAATGCAGTACAGAATTTTGCGTTATCTGCACTTTGCACTGCATTCCCAGATTTGAAACTGTCTGTTTATTAATGTTTAAACGTTTTAGATGTCTACAGTCAAGCTGAAGGACTAAAGCAACACAAGTAAACACAATATATAGGGTCTTGGAAAAAAAAAAAAGTGAGTGTGATGTGTTTCACAGAGAGATATAAGAGTGTTTCTTTTCTTGGCTTCTATGACTACTGGCTCTCCTTCTCCTTGAAACCTGTCTGCAGTGATATAACATCATGAGTCAGGCATCCTGAACTCCTGATATACCTGAAAAACACCTGCAGTGATTACGACAGCTGCCCTCATTTCCAAAACTTTCCAAAACCGCATCATAGGAGAAACGAACAACACTAAATAGTACAATAATGCTGCAGTCATTAATTGGTAATATGGCAGACTTTCTACAGCAGAGGAGATGTTAGTGGTAAGCTTCCACTGCGGTGTGTAACAGCTGAAAGAATAGCCGACTCGAGCTGTGTGTCACATTCAGTTCAGGGGGAAACATGGGGCAACACAAAGCCTGCTGGACCAAAAGCTCCCTTTGATCCGCTCTGTGCGTCTGCTGTTCTGTTTCATGTGCAAAGCAGCGGCCATGTGTCCCCACTTCATATCATGTTTATAAAGCTGTACTTTGGTGAAACAAAACAAAGGGCCACCCACACGCACTCATTTGATCTGTTTTATTTTAAAAGTGTGCTTGCTTTCAGAGCACCCTTTCCACGCTGGTTGCATATATATTCTAAAATAGTCACATGAAAATACTAGTGTTTTCGTTATTCTGTGAAAATCGACAAAACATTAGAGTACCATTCAGGTCTATTAATAAGACAACATGAACATAAAATCAATGACCAACAAGAATGCAAACAAGATGAATAAGTAACTCAACATTGATGGGAGGGAAAACAATGCCATTTATGAAAGAATCTTTAACATTAATGGCTTTATAATAAATTCTCTTTTTAACTGTATTTTAATCAGAAATCACAGAAATGTAGAAATTACTGTTAATAACCATGTTTCTAGAGCACAAAATCAGTATATGCATAATCATCAATCATTTCTGAAGGATCATCTGACACTGAAGACTGGAGTAATGAATTGAAAATGTTAAATGCTAATAATATTTTATAATATTAGTCTATTAGTTAACATAAATACAGTTTTGGTGAGCATATAAGACTTAAATAAATAAAACTAAAGCTTACAGACTTTTGAAGTGAAGTGTGTATTTTTTCTTGCTCACACAGTGGGATTTATAAGGTACTATTTTCTGTAAAACTGTTTTAAAAAGACATGAATTATGAAAAGCACTATACAAATACTTTCGCGTCCAACAACCTGGGTTTATTTTGGTTTGTCATATTTTTCACAATCCAATCAATTTCCAAATCTTAAGGCTGGCCTATAGTTTTTTATTTTTTTCACCCTTTGAATGCTCTGCTTTGAAATAAATCAAACATCTCTGTAACAGTTTAAATGCTTAGATAACTCTTCAGACAAATAAATAGGAAATATTGTTAATCTAACATATATTAATACAGTCTGAACCACTACTGTTCTTACAGTGTACATAAAATAGGTTGCCAACAGCATTTCAAGTTGAAATATCTCACAATCTGGTATAAGGTATACAAGAAACAAATAAAGGAAAGATATAAAATGAACATTAACCTTTACTACATGAGCGTACCTTGTGACAAATGACAATAGCTGACAAATCCTCAGAGAAGCATTGCATAATCCTTTTTTGTTGACATGAACAAGCTGCTATAAGCATTGTTTCTGTCAGCGCTTGTGTGTGTATGTGTGTCCTGTCACACTTTTGGTTGAGTGATGGAGTGCGGTGACAGTTACTAAATTGTATTCTGTGTGGTTAGGAGGAAGAAGTCTTTACTTCTGCCACAGTAAACAGTGTCATTTCACAGTGCTGTTTTTCTCAGCACCTCAACCAGTGATGAATCTGTCCTTCAGCATTGTCTCTATACTCACTGCCCAGTTACACACACACACACGAAAGCACACACATCCAATCATACGTGGTCAACTACAACAGGCTACTATTTACACTTAAAATGAATCTCAGGTTTGTCTCTTAAGACTACTTATGACCAGATTCTTAAACAGATTCTTAATGTCATGAATGTTTAAATTGACATGATGGTGAGAATATAATGAAAATAACACCAAGTGTAATATATAAACACACTGACAAGACATGCAACTAATAAAGCCAATAAATTAATGTTCTACAAAACTATAGAATATTGATGTTAAAGGAACATGCCACTTTTTTTGAAAATAGGCTCATTTCACCTGGAGTTAAACAAAAACTATATTGATATTTTTCCTTAAAGCTTGATTCTTCTGTAGGAAAAATGCGAAAAAAATATTGCAACAATCTGGTCATTTTTGAGCTAGATTCTCAAAATAGGTATGTCTAATCAGATTCAATGATCTATGCTAAGTTGCAGCTAAAAGTGCTCTGCCAAACCCGAAAATGGCTGAAAGTGGCATATTCCTATAAGCCAAGGAAACCACACTATATTGCATTTTGCGTATTGGAAAAATCACCATACTGTGTTAAAACCAACAACTATGGGAAACAAAATCCAAACTAAAAGCACTACAGGGTTGTATTTGTGACTAAAAATAATAATAATTAAAAAAATAACATGTAAATAATAAACATTAGATGTAAATGTTTAAAATCGAAGTTGATAATAAAAAATACAGCTATATAAGCATATATAAATATGACAGAAATAAAGGTATTTTTATATTAAACAGAATCAAAGTATATAAATAGTACTAAACACTGTACCCTTCCAACAACAAAATGGCTGTATTTGTGTATATGACAAAGCAGTGGATGGGGGGCAGGGGATGCAACGAATGTAATGACATCACCCTCAGGCTAGTGTGTTTGGAGGAATATGCAGTTGTTGTGGTGGAGCAGTGGAGCATCCTCCTGTTTCTTCCACTCCTCTGAGCACAGCAACACAAACAATGGAAGCGTTTATACATTTACCACAGACCACGGCAGACATATTATCTCCGCTGGCTATTAATAGCCTCTATCAATTCACAGGCTTTGATCGCACTTCCTCACATTTGAAAGACAGTCCAGGTGCAATGAGACGTTCACAGAGCAAAGAAGAATTTGTCAGGTTATTTTTAAGTGACATTGGGAACTGACAGTAATGCGGAAAACATAATTATGGCTTTGATTGAGTGTAATGAAGAGAGTATTTTTTTGAGCATTAAATTCGTTGTTGACTTCATGCAAATGAGAAGATGACGGAAGTACATCAGTGGGGGCAGTGGTCTGTATGGGTAATTGGGACTACATTGTCGCATTATCCCGACGTCAGCGATGCGTGTAAAATGTCTCCCACCTTTCCATAGCGACAGGGTTATAAATCAAACTCACTCCTAATTGGCTAAACTCAGGCAGCTGTAATCTTTGAACATATTTGCTGTTCATTAAAGGGAGAGAGAGAGGGAGGTAGTTGGCAAGTGGCTTTGTAAACAAGGGGTGACGTGACCTTAACGTTTCTTAGCAGAGATCAAAGTCAGAAATAAAATATCAAACATAAAAGAAAACTACACAGAAAACTCAACTTGAATTAGCTTTGAGCTAGTCAGCAAAAGGATCACGGGGTTGTTGGTGTTTTGTAAATCTAGTGCAGTTGAAAGAAGGTATTTTACACTAACGTTTGCGAAATAGCTCTGGCGCAACATTTTGTTGTCATGAAAGCTACATTTTAAAGCTACTATTAAAGCATTGCTTACATTGATAGTGATTTTATGACTGGAAGTCTCAGGTCAATCTGTTGGTGCACCAAGTTGTTGGGACTTGTTGACAGTAAACATATAATTTGTTATTCTATTTTTAAATAGAGTGTTTGTATGTAGTCCCGCAGCTGTTATTTCACATGAATGAGAGCGGCAAATTTCAAACCAAATGTACAAATGTGACTGTGACATTGTATACAGCCAGGTAACTTACATTTTAAACAATACCACCATTTTCAGGATGTTTTTTTGAAAATAAGTTCCAAACAAAGCAACACAAGTGGTAACACACTAGCTACAGATTTGAGTATATTTTTGGCAATATTTGATAAATGTTGATAAAAACGTATTGCAAAATGAGGGTGTTTCCATTAACCAACATTATGCAGTTAAAACGTAACCTTCAAAGTCAAAGCAACAAATTGTTGGTGATATTTCACAGAATTTGGATATATTTGTACAAAGGAGACGCTGTCTATCTGTAAAGAAGCAGCAAGGAGAGATACTTAAGAAATGTGTGCGGCGAGGTTGGAAAAAGCACACATCAGCCGAGTGGCTGCAAATAGTTCAGTGTTGTATCATAGCTGGATGGCAACGCAGATGTGTGCAGGTTAAACTGTCTAAGCATTAATGGCAGGGAAGGCCCCTTAAACTTGAGAACGAACATGTATTTAGTGTTTCTTTAAGGTTATAATACTTTGAAGAATGATCGTATTTTTTGCCTGAAAACCACCTCATGCGCACGTAAAGACGTTTTTGTGATAAAGTATTTTTTGCGAAATTGACGCGTTTGCATTAGTGGTATTTTCAGTTTGCAAGGGTAATGGAAACACGGCTACTGTTACTTGGCAAAATTTCACTCGTGTTCAAATCTGTCAGGCACTGATCGACAATGATCTGCTTGTTTTCGCAAATGATTTCTATGCTTCATACATTGCTATGCTACTGACAATGGACAATTTACGCTCAATACATTTCTCCGAAACTGTGCTATGATCAGGCAAGTTACCAATTCAATGACTCATTAATACAGAGGCACCTGATTAGTTCCTGAAAGTATCAGTGTGTTTAAACAAATCAGTTCAATAACTGATTAAAATTATTTGGCATTCACCAACAAGACAGACACCTGACAAAATCATCAGCAGAAGAAGTCACTGAAATCCACACAAAATGGTTGAATATCGACAAGCGTTTCTAATAATTTTGTGGATGTTGTTTGTTGTCAGTGTAAACAAAGCCTGAAACCAGAGATCCAAATGGCACTAAATTAGATTGAGAAGTTCTCTTTGGACTTCAGTATGGACTGTGGGTGTAAGATTGATTCAGTATAAGGAAAAACTAATCACAAACCGTTGCCAGCTGACTGTGTTCATGCCCTGAAAAATGACCAGTGTGTTGAAAAACAGCCTTATTAAATATCACACTGGGCTCATGTGGTCTTACTGCAGGCAGGATAACAAAATGATAGCCTGTCTACTTTATACTTTGCTTGATTTAACACAAACATTATTAAATACTTGAAGATTAAATAATCATAGTGTGACATTTTCATAAAACATATTTCATATTTGACAACACAAATAAAACAAGCTGGATAACTTGCAATTACGTACTAAATATGTGTGCTTTCAAAAATGTAGTTATACGCTATCCATCTATCTATATATTTTTTTTTCCATTATGCTTTTTTAAATATAAATATACAGTAGGTAATTAGAAGTCAAATTATTATTTGAGTGTAATTACTGATAATTACTGAACAAAGGTGATCATTATATTATATGTGTAATCATATTCTGGAGCAGCACTTACTTTTATTAATCCGTGTTATTGTATTACCATTTTAATTAGAGTAAATTTTATATGTGCACACAGACACATGCATAATAAAATCCCAAAATATGCCTGTTCAGTCTGGCTTTACAATTTTTTATTTTAATGCACGCAATCAATCATGGCTGCATTGTGTATGTGTATGCTATACACGCAATGTCAGCATGTCAGCAAACTCAAGTAGATAGAAGAAAGTGTGGATGTTGCTTAAGGACTATTTATGATGAACCAGACAGGTCCTGTTGACAAAGACATGAGCAAAACATGATAATTGCTAGTTTAAGTGGATGTTAACACCATCAATTTGTGAGATTAGCTGAGGGCTAGAAGTGTTAGTTTATGTCAAACATTATACATTTATATAAAAACAAAACATTCTGCCCTAATTAAATCACCCTCATGTTTTTTTCCAAATCAACATGATTGTCATTAAACACTGTCAATATTCTTCATATAAAGTAAAAGGGCTTTAGGGTGAAAAACCAAACCACAAAAATTAAAACATGACAAGTTTAATTCTGTCAAAAAAGGGGATTTGTTGAGGAAACCGTTTGAAAGGCTTCCATGTTTGACAGTATAGTGGGACAGCTGTCATAATTTCATAAAGAGCATTAACAAAGGAATGTATAAGAAGACTATTCAAAGAACTATTTAAAAGGAAACAGTGTTTTAGTATAAAACAGAATGCGCAAGAGTGCTTGAAGAGGGTTTCCTTGCACAACAGGAGGTCATCGCGTACCCACAGAGAGGTGTCTGAAATGTCCGAACTGAACTTGCCCACCCATCACACTCTTGTTGTGTCAGTGGGGGAGATCATACAGAAAGGCACAGTGTCTCCACGGGAGTCGAGACTTGACAGGAAAGCACAGTGGGAATCATGCCCTGATTAGAAGCAGTACAGAACTCCTGTCTCTAAGCAACACCATCACTCTGTGTCTGGAAATCAAACTGCACATCTGAAGACTGTCATTCCTTCCATTTAGTGTTCGTGTTCACTTAAACTGTAAAGACTTCTCTACACACTTTTATCCTGCACCACAAAAACCGAACTTGTCACCTCGAAAGGAGCTGCGTCAATGAACTTCAAAACGCATTGCGTCATGGCAAGTTTAAATGTATCTTTCTGAATTACATTTAAGAGCCACGAGAGATGGGATGACTTTCACTGAATAACAACTTAAATGTTGCTTTCTACCTCATACAGAGCGGAAGTTTGAGATAGACTGTAACCATGTTAGAGAGGAATACACCATAACAGTTACTAGTATAGCGACTTCCGAAAAACAGAAATTCAGAAAAATCACCCATTTCAAGCTATAGAGTGACTATAAATAGCTTTTATGGTGCTTTTTATGGTAGCATAGTGAGTAAATAAATACACATAAAATATAAAAATAAAGATACACATGTACACATCTGTATTTTGTATAAGACATTAATTAAAAGTGACAGTAAAGACACAAAAAATTAAAAACAGCACAGATTTTTTCAACACTGATAATAATAATAATAAATTATTATTTGAACACACAATCTGCATATTAGAATGATTTCTGAAGCATCATGTGACACCAAGTAATACACCTCTGCATCACAGAAATAAATTGGTATGAACTTTACACTGTTTTTACTGTGTAATATTATTAGTATATGTGGTTGAAGCCACTCACATATTTTGAGGCATTCAAATATGATATTATCCAAAGATCGGCAAGGGTTTGATGGGGTAGTATGAACTGAGAGTGCTGATACCCCAACCCTTTACTTACAGTCAAGTAAACCTCAGAATAAAGGTTTCATACCATTACAAAAGCCAGCACGTTATACTCCACCACATTAAGACTAAAGTCAGAGTGTAGGGAAGATAATGGGTTTAAAGTAATCTCATGACCTGCGATAAGCATTTCATTATTTTTACATACCTCCTGCTTTGGAAAAAGGTTGTTAGATAAGTGTAAAGATGATTAATACTTTGCGAAGATCCTTAAAATGGGTGTTCTCTTAATAACCCCTTTTACCCACCTCTGTTAAAAGATTAATCAGCACGTTAAGCTTCGGATTTCCCATGTGGCATGTCATTAACACATGCCATTATGTTGAGAGCTGGACTTTATGTGCCAGTGCCATCACTCAAAGCCTTATGAGAAAAAAAAAACAGTTGGGGTTTTAATGCAGGAAAAGCTCCAATAAAATTTTGAAAGAGTTGAGTTTTAAAGGAAGAGTTATGGCACAGCGTGTGCTCCCACTGTTCTGACAGCTTTAAAACAACAGAACAACCGGTACGTTCAGGAAGTGAGAGACAGATGGAGAGACAGGGATAAAAAAAAAAAAAAAAAAAAAAACAATACAGAAAGTGAGATTCTGATTTTGAAACTAATGAGCAAATGCTAGCAGAGGACAGCAGTGTGTTGGTTTAGAGCCATCGGTGTCCATTCAAAGCAGAACTGACACTTTGTTTATTTGTGTGACTTTGCAGAAGCTTCTAAGAGAAATACTGCTCAGGAGCATAAAACCGGTCCGGCACACAAAACAAATAGGAAACATAGTTTTGCAGTTCAAACATTAGGCTTCCAGTTGCTCGAAATGAAAAGTGAATGAGTGGCTGAAGAAACCTGGCACACACACACACACAGTATCTGTGTTAATAGCATAATGGGTATAAAGAACACGTTTTTAATGTACAAGCTACTCGTCTTTGATTCCTCAGCAGTGGAAATATATGCAATATAAATAACATGAAATTCTGATAAGAAAAAATCAACTAAAAATCCAGCAATTTAACAGATGAACTGAAAAAAATTAAAGGCATAGTTTGCTCAAAAATGGAAATTCTGTTACTGATTACACACCATCATATCTTTGTTCATCTTTGGAACACAAATCAAGATATTTCTGATGAAATCCAAGAGCTTTCTGACCCTGCATAGACAGCAATGGGAAGGCCCAAAAAGCTTGTAAAGACATTGTTAAAATAGTCCACGTGACATCAGTGGTTTTATAAAGCTACAGGAATACTTTTTGGCAGCGGCTATTTGCACTTAATAAAAATAGCAATGGCAATTTCTTTTATCTTCCACTTATGCCATGAGTGTCGTGGGAAGATGGAGTCTTTTCCTAGATGGGACGCTTGCTATAAGTTCATTCCAGAATGTTGGCAACATTTGTGATCCAGCACATTCGTGGTCTTCCCCTTCTCCTGGATCCAGCTAGTGTATGCTTTAATTTGGATTTGCATTCGAATCATCAACTTGTTTGTTTGTCCATGTAATGCAATACAGGAGTGGCACTAATCATCTTCCTGATGACTGCATTTCTGATGTCCTGGGTCTTCTCATTCCACATGTTTGTATTTTCTTAGCTAGGCTTTGGTGAGTGCCCACTTCTGACTCTGGTAAGTGAGAGTAGGTGAACTATTCCTTTAAGAACAAGTATATAAAATTGTATAATTATTGTTACAGCTTTCATCTATGGTGTGAACAAGCCTTTACTGTTTCTATAGATCCAGGTGCTCCTGAATTAATTATGAATGAAAACAGCCACTCTTTTGGTGTCTGAATGAATCACTGTTTTGAACAAACTGGTTGAATGGATGAGTCATTCACTCACTTATAAAAGACATTCACTTGTCACTACCTACGCACCGGCATAAAGTAAAGAGAAAGCGTCAATAAAAAACCTTCAACACTAGCGCACAAACTGGACAGAACTAACTGTTGCATAAATATAACAAAAGTTATACAGAAGTTGTACATACATGTACAGAGATTTAATGGAGTGTTAAACAGAACTAAATATGAGAATAATGTCCCATGTCCAGACATTCTAATGGCAGACAAGGAAGCATAAATAAAAATAAAGTTCCTATTTAATTGTATTTGTTCTGCAGACATAAAAGCAGAGCAGTGCATCCTCTACTTTAATTAACCACAAACAAGACAAGCATGAATGATGTTTACAGCAAGTGGACAACAGAGGTTATGGGAATAATGCTTGTGAATAAAACAATATAAAAAGAAAAATAGGAAGAGGATACAATAATCCAAACCTAAAAATAGGCATATTAGAAGCCCAATAAAATACAATGAAAATCTTGAGACTTTGACAATGATTAATGGCGTTCAATAAAAACACCACATGATATGAATTCAGGAAGAACTGTGTATTCCAATATATTTTCAAAACCTGTGCTTGACTTCATAAATCTCTGTGATTTATGCTCAGGGGTGTCCTACTGTGACATGGAGCAGAGACGAGAGAGTGTGAATACATATGGTCCGGATGTAGCGGCAGTCCAGGATGTGCATTAGGCAACATGCAGCTTTACTGCTCTAATCTGGATCATCTGATCCTGGGTCAGATTAAACTGACCCTCATCTAAGCAAAACAAACAACGTCATGCATTTGCAGTATGGCAGCTGAGGCCTGACTTCTTCAGATATCATCTTGCGAGTTTGCAAATGTGTTTCAATGTTTACATCAACACTTTGTGAGCGGTGATGTCTCATATGAAAACAAATTATTCCTTTGAACAGGTTTGTTTAAATGAGTTGAAAAGACTTATGATTCACAATTCAAGTTTTTTTTTGTCTGGAACAAACACACACATTGTAATACACACATTCATAACTTACATTAATGTACTGTCGAAGACTTGAATTTATCCATCAGTTCATTTTATCCAATCAGAGGTGATGTGTTTGGTTTACCCAGGCATCTATGACCAGCACAGATGACTGACAGGTGGAGGGGAAATGTCATGATATAAGCATGCTCTCTGTTTTCCACACTGTACTTTCCCACAAGCCACTCACATTTCTGCTAAAGCAGAGCCAAGGTTCCTTATGGCTGTGTTTTGCAATTCAAAACAGGACAGCTTTCTTCTAAGGTCACCCCCACAGACGAAAAATCATTTTGTCCCTGGACCATTATCATCATATACTGCACTGCATTAGGTCCATTAAAAAAAATAAAATAAAAAATGTAGATGCAAAATTAAATCTGCTAAATAATGAGTGATTTTTCACTATATATATATATATATATATATATATACAATTTATTTTATTTTATTTTTTCATTAAGGTTAAAAAATTCCCCCCAAAATTTAAGAAATCTAGTAGTGTCACCCTTGTTATATATTTACACAAATAATAGTTGTATACGTCATATGAGGACAGTCATATTATCAAAAATGCAGATGATTCCATGATAGTGAGTGTTCTACAGGAACAGGATTGAAGACATTGTCTTGAATATAAGTTTGCTACTGTATGTGGAGCAGCAAATTCTACATTTAATTAAAAATGTAGAAAAAAAAAACTAAGGATATGTTAATTGATTTTGGGGAGATCAATATTAATTCCAGGTTATTAAATTGTAGTTTACGTATGCGATTAATGTTTTTAAGCTCATTTTTAGAAAAAAAAAAAAATATATATATATATATATATATATATACAGTATATTCAGTCACAGTTCAAATGCATCAATCAAAGCCCATTTCCAATTATCAGCTTTATCTGGCTTTACATATTTTAAGAAGGAGAGAGTGTAAATTGTGAAAAACCCTCAAGGAAGGTATTGGTGAAGAGCAGGAGCACTAATAGCAGGCACAGCTAGTTTTCAGCAGGATTCTGTTAGTATATCTACTAACTGTCAGTGTTCTGTGTTAGGCACAGCCTGAAGTGTGGCACTATCTTTTGTTCTAAATGTTTTTGAGCAGTGGACACAAAAACACTATCAGATGTGCTAATCTACAGAAAAATTACATAGCAGAGTGAATACAAATGAATTGGTCACTGGTTGAAAATGTAATGACATCTAGAGTGCCATGACCTGAATGGCCCTCATATTTATTGCCTGCAGAGTTTGTCTGCTTTTAGACCTGATGCCTGAAAATACAAAGTAAATTGAGTGTCATTACAGTCTTCTGCTGATGTGTGCAGCTGTGTCCCAAACAGCATTAGTGCTTTAAGTCAGTTCCTCATCTCAGAGTTCATTGACTCAAAGGGCCTGCGAAGGTGAGCGATTAGCCATGAACAGACTGATGCTAATGGGTAAACAGGAGAGAAAAATATTCATATCTATAAGGAGAATATAACAGGCGATATTTGGCAATTTTGAGAGTTGACATAATTGCTGTTGTGGCATATAGGATGTGTCAGCTCAGTATAGGGTCTGACTGTATAAGAATTCAGCATTAATTGACTCCAGCAGCTCGTTAAAGGCTAGTCTCACTGTTTTACTGAGGACCTCACAGAGACACATGAATAAAACATTCACTGCAAAACCCACAAAGATGAATTAAGACTCTACGGCGATGAGACTTTCTCACATTAGACAGCAAAGCAGAGCTTCCCTTCATCTAACACTTTAGATAAATCCATTGAAAACTGCACAAAGCCTATAAACATAAGGGTATTAGAGATAAGAAGCAGACAAAGATTCATCTCACAGTCTAAAGAGTGTGACCATTCTGACCTACTGCTTTAACTTTCATAATCCAGTTTCTATGTATGTGAGAGAAAAATGGAGTAATCATTACTGTATAAGGAAGCTGGATAGCCTCTGACACTACAAAGAAACAATGTGTGATCAATAGTTTCGGAACAACCAGTGTGTATGAATTTTGTATAATATCCTGAGCATATTTGTCAGTCACTAATAAAAGTAGCACCTGCAAAAACACTACAGTGTATATTACCGCTATATTTTATTCAATATATTTACATTATATATAAATACAAACACACACACACACACACACACACATATATTATATATTATCCACCATGATTTGAAAATGGTACAAAGAACGTCTTGATGTAAGAAAATCTGATCTTTTCTACTAGAGAGTTCACATGGAAACACATAATTAAAGTACTTGCATTGCAACACTTGTATTCTGCCATGCTGGGATACAGCTACAAGAGCTTAGAGAAGAGATAATGTTATTTTCCTAATGTGCAATTCTACGTCTCACACAGGACCCAGCCAGCTGTGACTGCTGTCGGAGTTGTTTCATTACCAGTGGGCTTTGCAAATGTCACAGATTCAAGCCCAAGTCAGATCAATCTGGGTGGAGGATACATTTCTGTCACATCAATGAAGGGCTGAGCGGAGCACGGGAGAGGAGGTGAGAGCAGGAGAAGCGGAGGAAGTCTGTCCTATCAGATTGTGTTAGTGCAGGCATTTAAAAACGTTCTTCCCCATTAATGTCTCGGTTTGGAAAGCAGAATAATGGCATTCTCCTTATGCAGGGCATCTGTGCTGGAGATGTAAATGGTCGTAATAGACATGGATTTCCAATTATGAATCTTAAGTTACATAATAAACCAAGCAACAATCGTTTTGGCTGACAAAAATGTCAAAAACAGAGGATAAACTAATCAGTAACCGTTTACAGAGCTGTGGCTGTGGCATGAATCATAATGTTTTGTGAAAAATAAATCTTGTATTCATGTATTATTGTTATTAACATTTGGACTGTTTCTTGAGTTCAACTGACATCCAGTTCTGAAGTTCAACTCACTGATTCAGTGACCCACTTCATGAGCTCAAATAACTGCTTGAATGATAAAATTCAACAACTCAAATCACTGACTCGCTGTTAAACTGTCTCAAAGATCTCTGATCAACTTACTGACTGTTTTTCAACTGACTGGATGATCTGAGTTCAACTAATTACCTTAGATTCAATTTACAAGTTCACCTTCTTCATTGTTCAACTCACTAAATCAGTGACTAATAGTTTGAATATTATAAGTGAAAATTATCTTTTTTTCTCAAATGCCTTCAGAGAATTCTTGTTGAATGCCTCTCTTTAAGAACTTACTTTCACGCCAAGTCAAAATTAACAAACGATTAACGTTGGGTATATCTTAACATACTGCAGTAACACTGAAAGAACAAACTACATTTGCTGAGCAATAATTTCTTTATACAACTCACACGAGATGATGCTCTGAGGCACAGAAAGAAGGTGTGCAACCCTGCTAAAATGCTGATGGTTGAAATATGTGGAATAGGTATAGAAATGCTGTCTGTCCAGTTAAGGAGGGAGACGGAGACAGACCATCTCTAATAAGGTCCACAGAGATGCCCCCTTCTTAAAGTACAATCACTTAACCTCACATCCATCCGTACTCATGCTATAGTTGTCAGTTCAGACACACAATTTGACCCGTGGCATCTCTTACAGTACCATGCATCAGAATGTTTGTGTGTGTGTGAGAGAATGTGTTTATAGTTTGTCTCTATCATTTAGAATAGTCAGAGAGATTTGTTTTATTTACTTGTGTTGCTGTTACCTGCTACTGCTAATTGCTTCCCTACAGTCATTAAACATGTCCCTTGCACTGCCTCGTGGGAATCATTGGATATGTAGTCCAAATTTAGGCAAATAATTACAGCTATATTTGTCTTTCTGTTCAGTGAATTGCATTTGTGAAAAAAAAAATGTAATCTAAGAGGATAGCTATTGTATGTTTTGTACTTAGTTTCATAACATAATCTTGCTCAACTAGTGTCATTGTTGCTGGTGCTTGACCTCCTGGCTGAGATTAACCTCAAACCCAGAAATGATTATATTTTTAAAAGCATCCAAAAATGGGAGGGGGGGGGGCGGGTGCAATTTTACTGAAACACACAGTAAATACAAGTGATATTATTGCGGTTTCTGCACAAGGGCTGTACAGGATATTACTTTTTATTCAGTTATTGATTGTTCTTCCTCTTGAAGCAGCAGAAATGTGGCCATATTTATATATTTGCCTAAAAGCAAACACACATACTGTACATACACACACGCACGCAATGTAAGAACAAGAAATTTTAGCCAAACAGCCAAGGTCATACATAATGATCAATGATATTCTAGTGCTCTGGATTTAGGTATGCTGCAAAATGCATTTTACAAAAAAAAAAACCTTACGAACAACGAAAAATCAAGACGCTTAGGCCAGGGTTTTTACAAATAAAAATGGCAAATATATCAGGAGCTGTTTTTGTAAGCATGTGAATATTTATGAAAATCAGAACAAAAAATCTAAATATATTGTTTTTAATCAATTACTTTTCAAGCATGGTTTGAATGTTTAGAATAAATATTGCATTAGTGACATTTTGTTTTCAAAAACATATTTCTGAGTTAAATTCTTGAAAATACACACATATGTGTGTGTGTATACAAATAAAATGTGAAAAAAAAACGAATCCAACACCAGAAACAGGCTGTTTGAGCTTGTTAAGGTGCTGTAAGGTATGGCAGGGACCTGGAGCACTATTGATTTTCCATGTGTACCACTGCTGGCTGCAGTCATGGGAACAACCCTGAGAGATCCGCCGAGGTATGAAGGTTGCAGGATGGTGAGATTGTCCCAATTGCTGGAGGTAATTAAGAACAGGACAATCAAAACAGGACGAATCATGGAAAGGAGGGTGCACTGTCCTTTCAGATTACACATTAATCCACCAGATATATGCAGCAGCCTCCCTTCCTCCCCTTTCCGAAGAGTTCTCTCAGGGAACACGGTGTCCCTCTGTATTACTGCCATGAGGACAAACAAGAAGTGGAATTTCTGGCACACAAATCCTTTATTGTTGTAGTCTCTCAGAATTTCAAAAAAAGATGAATAATGAAGGAAATATAAGCATTTAGAGAGAAAGAATAAAAAGTACCTGCATAATTCAGATATCTATTTAAAACTCTAGGCTTATGGAATTAAATATACACATCACAGAAAGCATTAAAATCATACATATAAGTTACTTGTGTATAATAGTAACCAAGCGAATTTAGAGCCTTGAACTCTTGAAAAAGAGCCAAGAGACACATTTGAACCAAAACGTATCACATGGTGAGACTGTAGAGAAATTCAGAAAAGATGCTGTGCACTGCGAATGAGTTGTTCTGCTGTGTATTACAAAGAATGTTTGACTCAAAAACAATTAACACTGAATGTGGCAGAATGACGGAACTTACTGACAGTGTTGCCAAGTTTGCGGTTTTCCCACAGAATTAAGCCACTCCATTTCATGTCTGTGAATTTAAATGACGCCAAAAACATGACATTTAGCCCCCCCCAAAAATGTGAATTTTACATGGGCAACCCTTTTTTTCACCAAAATTGCAACCTGGTAACCCAAGCAGTACCAATTTGAATTTTGAAGAACCACTTGAAATTTTTTTAAGGGGTCATTTGATGCGATTTCAAGTTTGCCTTTCTCTTTGGGGTGTTACAAGCTATTAGTGAATAGATCAAATCCCTAAAGTTACAAAGACTAAAGTCTCAAACCCAAAGAGATATTCTTTATTAAGACTCAACCACGCCTCCCTGTTGAAAAAAAGAACTGAACATGCAAACACAATCTCACAATCAATTCGTACTAGGTGGATAATTTGTGCAAATTAGTACCAGTTTGTACAACCTCACACGTTCGATTTTGTACGATTTGTCAGAAACCCCATGACAGGTAGGTTTAGGGGAGGGTTTAGGTGTACAGTAGATCATTTGTACAAATTCATATGAATTAGCAACTCCAGAAAGCCAAAATTAACACAAATATTAGAGCGTGTGCAGAGCATTTTACGAAGGACTGAACCTGGAGAGTAACCTATGCTGGCTGTGCACAAAAGCCATTTCTATAAAGTGAGGAAATTGCAATAGTTTATTAATGTTTTCGTATCATCGCACCAAGACAAGGCATCACAATATGGTAGAAACATTCCCGTCTCACACTTGAGGTATTCGGCCAATCATAACGCACTGGATAGCTGGCCAATCAGAACAAACCTTTTTTTTTAATAATGAGCTTTGTAAATATTAACCTGTTTCAGAAAGGTGTGGCTTAAAGGAGCAACAGTAATGTACAATATGTGAACATAGAGTCTACATCAGACAATGCGCTGCATCAGCTAAAGTCTGCCTACAGTGTACGCGATAAAGCGACCACTGAAAATCTTTTGAAATTTGTGTCAGCAAGTCATAAATTGAACGCAGCAGAGATTTCTGTCAGAGATTTGTCGCGAAGCTTGCATCTGGTGTAGACAGCATCAGTGATTATAATGACTTCTATAGTATTTTGTTGCACCACTCATGTCCCATGTAGACAGTTTAACATTGGTTCTGCTTTGTTGCACATAACTAATGGCTACGTATGTGTGGGGTGGAGCTTTCAGGGACGTGTTTGTTTTGGTAATTTCAAATATCAACATTGGCTTCCAGAAATCGCTCACCACACCCTACCATATTTTATTCTTAACCATCTTTTGACATTTTGACACTATAATATAGATTTCTATTTAAAGTCAAAAAAACCTTAACACCACAGAACATCACAAAATTAATCAAATCCCATCAAAATTGTGTCACTTCCTGATGGATGTGGTCCTGTAGGAGTCAATTTAAATACAAGAGCATGACAAAATGAGAAAAGAAAGAGATAGAAAAAAAAAAACTATTTCTACAACAATATTCCTAATTGGTTTTTATAATTTGATAATATCATAATTTAAAATTTTAGGAAAAAATGTGAGAGAAAAAAAAACTTTTGTAGAAATTAAGGGCAACCTTGTCTTAAATCACAGTAGTGAAATTATTTAAAATATGCATAAAGGAATGACTCTTGGATTAACATCATGGACTGATAAAAAATTAAATTTGAACAAGGTCTGCATGTTACAGTAATTATCTATTTAATTAACCTATGAATCACCTTGTCTAATCTCGGGCACAGGGGTTTTATACATTGTCACTAAACACTGTGAACGTATGATTGTATAGGCTGTTGTCTTTATACATTTAGAACATCAACTGAAAGTCTAAACCTCTTATGTCAGTTGTGGATCTGTATCAGACATACAAGATGACACACAGACTGACAAGGTAGCTCAGTTTGCTCTGAGGCTGGAGGGCTATAACAGTTACTGCAGAGCGGCCATAAAGCATCAGGTCCCATTAGACTGAACTTCTACAGAACCCTGCACACTAACAGTAGGCGTTCACTCCGCTCAAATGTTCAGATTTAAAACGCGTGTCCTGCTGAAGGACATCAGTGATTAATGCACTCATCCTTCATTGTGAATGGTTACACATAGTGTCCAGCAACTACAATCAGTCATCACGATTCAATCAGCAGATCTTGTTGGGGTTTCAGCCAGAGCACATCTGTTTACTACTCAAATGATTGAAATAAAGACACAGACCAAACACTGACTGTAATTAACCTATATAATGTCAATTGCAACTGTTATTTAGAACAAAACACACAAATTCTCACAAAAATATTATTTACAATTGGCTTCAACAAATTTTTACTTTGTCGCAATCTTCTCAATCATTTACTGTGACTTCACAAAGCTAAAAACGATCAGAATAACTATATGTCTAAAATGCATTTACAATTCATGTATACAAATTATAGTTATACTGTTTAGGCTAAGAAATTACTATATATCATAATGTAGTAATATTCTGAATAATACTGGATAAACATCATAGACGATAAGTGCTTTGGAGATATTAAGGGCCACAAAAAGTTTTATTAGCCCTTAAACTCTCCCAAGAGGAATTAAAGTTCCTTTCATTTTAGTGAGCAACAACCACTGTGGTAAGTGCAAAGAGCCTCTGAAGCATCTGAGAGCACTTGAGTTTGTTACAAGAGGAGAGGGACCTTAAATGTGTAATGCATGCAAGCGTAGCTGCTGTGCTTGAACAGATTTGAGCTCGGTGACCCCTGACACCCGCAAAATGCATTGTTATTGCTCTTGATTGTCATGAATTATGATGACATGGTAACCTTTTTGCCCCCTGGGGAAGGTCAACATGGAAGATCAAGACAAGCAAGAGTAAATAAATCTTAATGGCCCTTTACTGCATAGGAGGAAGATATTATGTTGGAAATACTAACACTTCATAAAGCAAAAAAAACTGGCAAGTCTGTTTTTGTTCATCTTAAATGCATTTTATAAATATGAACAAATTTTGTTTTTGTCGAATTGTCGTTTTACAGTGTTTAATTATTTAGAAATTCAGGATGCTAACCTTGCTTGATACAAGACTTCAGATGCTCAGCAGTCTGTAATTGTTGTTGTCTGATTCTCCTTTTCACGACGACCCATACATTTTCAATAAGAGACAGATCTGCTGCAGTCTACATTTACTTTGTCTACGGAACCACACTATTGTGCCACACGCAGCTTGAGACCTGGCATAATAACCATGGACTTCCAATGAAAGACATCATCTGGATGGCAGTATATGTCTGTGAATTCCCAGTATATGACACATATGTCAGTCACCCATGCGTTTGCTCTGCTGCATCATCATACCATGAGAGACATTTGCTTTTTTTTGCTTCTATTCCTAATGAAAAAAGGGAAATTGGTCCCTTTGGTGTTTGAGACTGAGAACCTGAAATCCATTTTTGCTGGAAAGAAGTTGAAATGTGGACTCATCGGAGTACAGCACACATTTTCACTGTCTTTTTGATTATCTGAGATAAGCTCTGGCCCAGAGAACCTGGCAGCATCACCGCATAGAATTGATGTATAGCTTTCTCCTAGAGTAACAAATATTCAATTTGCATTTCTTGATGCAGCAGCAGACTGTTGTAAATGACAGTGATTGTCTGAAGTACTCCTGAGCCCACATGGCTATATTTCTTATTCAATGCCGTCTGAGGGCTCAAAGCACAATCAATTGACGTATACTGCCTTGACGTAAATATATAGATTTCTTTATATTCCCTGAATCTTTTCACAATATTATGTATGGTACTTGGTGAAATACCCTGCACTGCAAAATTGTGTGATTTCTGATTTGTTTCACACTTCTCTCATGAAATTTGACACAAAGTGATAAGCCATGATCCAGCTTTGCTTGTTTTCTCCTTTTATATTCAAAAATTATACCTTGACCTATGACCAATTCACCTGCTTACTGTGAACAAACAGTTTAAAGTGGATATTTTATAACCTTTTCACTGCCTTTTTCTTTGTACTTGTCAATTAAATAAAAGTTAAAGAGAAGTAACAAATCACAGATTCTTGACTCATTTATTTTAGTTTTTTTGGATTTTACAAAATGTCCCAACTTCTCTGGAACTGGGGTTGTAGTAAAGATTTTAATTACAAAGAGTTACATCACATTATCTTTATCAATTTATCTATCAGATTAAAAGATATTAGACCAGAAATCAGAAATGATAATATCTATCTAATATATAATATATATATATATATATATATATATATATATATATTATTATTATTATTATTATTATTATTATTATGTTATTATATTGTGTGTGTTCCTATTGGGAGGTTTTATAATTTACTCCCTTTTTTCCTCCAGAGGTCTTTGAATCTAAATTACTTTATTAATTTTAATGTTGTATACCCACAAGAGTAGCATAAACGTCAGTAATGAAGAGACCATAGATTATATGACGGAAGTGTCCCGGAGGCCTGAAAATATTGATTACCTAGAATTCAAAGGTTTAAGAGGATCTACATTTATATTGCTATATCAGTATCAACAGCTTAACTGATTTGCCTAATTAAGCCTGACAAACGTACATGCTTAGACATAGATTACTGCATCATTAAACCAAACAAACCCAACAATGTTATATGTGAATTCATTGCTGTGTGTTTCAAAAATTACTCTACAAGTAAAGAAAATAATCATGTGATTCTTCTTGGTACATGCCAATATAATTTTGGATGTCAAATAGTACAGTTCCAAATCTGAGACCAAAATCTTTTCAGGGTTCCTTGGTGGTCAGAAACCTAGCCTTTGAAGTTTAATCCATCCATTTAGTCAATCTACCCTACGATGACCAAATGTATTAAGCAATGTTGCTAAAATAATCCTGATGTCACTAATGACCTTTACTGGTGGAGGGATCGGGTCTCTTGGGAGAGGTCGGCTATTAACCTCTCGAGGAGCTTCTGAGCTTCTCTGGACTGTCTTTGATTGTTGGAAGGAGTTAATGAGCCATGAGCTGGAAAAGGGTCAGTTTTATTTAATGACTGGGGTGTTACCTCATTCTCCTGTCACCAAATACAGGAATGCAGGAATTGAAGACAGGAAGAAAATCATCTTCTACTACAATTCTGCAAAAAATCTATAAATATAATGTTGCAGCCATTACTTTGAGCTTTTTACAGCTGGTTAATTGAACACAGATAGGCTAAACACACAGTGAACCCAAGACAACCAAACTCAACTCAACCTAGTCAGTTCACTCAGCAGCCATCTTTAAAGCTGATTTTGATGTAAGCAAGAGGCAAGTACAGCTCATCTATTTGAATGAAATAAGTAAATAACACCTCAGAATGTGTTTACATTATTTAATCATAATGTTGATAAAAGATATCATACATTTTGCTTATTTAACTCAAATGTGAGTTACAGAGCAAACAAAAAGCAAATGCTTCTATCAAAAAGGTAACTGAGGGATTTTCATTTCCAAAGCCACGCGATTCCACTCAAGGGATTTACAGTGCACACAATTACCTAAGTATGCAAGTAATGTTGAAAACACCACATCTTTTAAAGTACAAATTAAACAACCCAGACTTGTTCCAAAAAAAGTCCCTGAGGTAATATTATTTTTTCAAAATAATATTGCATTGCTTCTCATATATGACTGTACTTGATCTGACAGTCAGTCAGTGGCAGTAAAGGTGCATTCAGGATGTTGGATGTACCATGGTATTAAAAAAAAAAAAAAAAATGTATAGATGGTGCTGAAAATAATGTAATCAAAACGTAACCATTGCAAAACAAACGCAAACTGCAGTGCAGAAAAAAAAAACATGCCATTTTAGCTTACTTTTAAACATTCTTGGGCTTTTGGATATTTTTTGTCTTTCGCCATTCTGCATCACAAGTGCAAAAATGTACCAAGCTAAGCAAGCTAAACAAGCTAAGTTTGTCAAGTATGTCAGAAAAGCTATGCAAATGGAGATGGTTATGCAATGCAAATGTGTCAGTTCACAATCATGCATATACGTAAGTGTTTTGAGGTCATGACGTAGTATTATGCAAGGAGGTCAGTTTGTTGTCACTTCATACAGAACATCAGAACATATGCTGCCGGTTCTGATGTATAACCTAGATGTGCTGTGCAGAGAGATGCAGAAGAGAAGAAATTTTTTAACCCTGTGACGCATTGAGGTCACTACAGTGAACAGCTATTTGGAAGCTATTTAGTGGACAGTGGACAGCTATTTGGAAGCCATTCTGAGCCATTAAGTATGTAGCATCCCAACCACCAACTGGTGAACCCCCAAAGTGTTGTCTGAAGTTCCATTTAATTGTTGTATTTGTATCTATTTTTGTTTTGTTTTGTTTTGAGATTGCATAATATATTCAAGATGGTGGCTGGAAAAGGAGATGTACCTTGGGTATAAGTGTTAAATATGTTTATTCTCAGAAGGTACAAGAAATATTTTTCAGTTAAATAGGATGTCAGAAATAGATTCATAAAGATTTTAACAATATTTTTCTCGTAATTTTGTTTTCTGTGTTTTTTGGCATTGTTTAAAAGTAAAAACAAACACAGAAATTTTAGAAATTTTACTAAAGTTTTTGTTTTCTTTGTAAACAAAAAGTATTCTCATAGCTTTTTAAAATTAACATGGACTATTTTATCTACGTCCTTCTGGGACTTTAAGGTTGTAGTTACATTGCTGTCTATAAAAGGACAGAAAGCTCTCGGATTTCAATGAGAATAAATGAATTAATACTAATTTGTGTTATAAAGATGAACAAAGGTCTTACAGGTTTGGAATGACACATGTCTTTAAAAAAACTTCAAAAATCAAAACATCAATTAAACATGTGAAGCCAAGCAGGACTTCTACCTTCCACATTTAAACATATCCCACAAAATGTGATGACATTGCAAACAGTTTGTGCTCGACCTAATCAAATATGCAAATAACCAATATTTGTGCTCATGTATTATTCATATTTGACATATGTTTACTGCATATGATTTGAAAGACCATACAGTTTGAAACGCAACTAGAGAATGTGTAAGGCAGAAATGAAAATTTCAAACAGATTTTTCTCTAGAGAGGTAAGAGTAAAAACACAGGTCTTCAGTTGGAGAATAAATGTCATTACGAGAGTAGGATTTATTACCAATGCTCTCTCTGTGCCCTCCACTCCTTTAAAACATTGCCTTCTAAGGGAAAATTTACCCTCACATCACAGTGCTTTGAGAAGATTCAGTTGGTTTCTCTACTGTACCAATGCACAAATGCAAAGGTGAAGACACACTCTAATCACAACACTTATTTGAAATCATCTCAGCTTAAAAATGAGCAGGATATGATCCGCTCCACAAGGTGTGAAATCAAGAGTACTGGCTACCAGGCTGAATATGACAGGGAAAAAGGTCTGCAGGGAGGTCTTAACATGTTAATGGAAATAACACTATTTAAATATAGCCGATATAGTTGAAGCAAGTAACTTTTATAGCAAGGTCGAATGTTAATTAGGTGTCAAAGTTTATAGAGGCAAAAATGAATAAAGAAGAACAAGCTGTTGCAACCGTTCCATTACTAAACAGTCTGCTAATGCATCCTAAAGAGTATACAGACATCTAAACAGCAAGTATAATAAAACATACACTGAAGAACCAAACCACAAAAAAAAAACTAAATTTCGATTATAGAAGCCCATGCATTGTTCAATGATTGGATAGTGGTTTAAAATCTTTCAAAAACTTCATATCAGACTTGAATCAAAACATATTTCTCCTATCTCACGGTTAGTGCGACTGACAGTAGAGATCCAATATAACCATATGAGTTACAGAAATTGATTTTTTAGAATGAAGTTACATCTTTTAACTTCACCATCTATCACAGCTGGCTAAATCTCTAGAGGTCCCACAAAATCCAATAAACGGTATAGAGACTTTTTTTTTTACTGGTGTGAGAGAACTTTACAGGAGCCTATAACAATGAGAAATAAGATGATCATGGGAGTATGATCATGTAGAGAATACGGTTTAATAAACATAATATCATAAAAGCGTAATGAAGCAATTCTTAGTCATAATGTCCTAATGAAGCATAAGTCATTATGCAGCAATGATTTTGGAGCCGATCGTTAAAGCCAATTAGCACTGAACGAAAACAAACAAACAAAAAGTATACTTCAATTATATACTGCATCAAATTGTCTGCTAACAGCTCTAGGTTGACAGGACAATGCTCAAGGCATATTAAGAATGAGCAAGCGTTATGGAAAAAGGGTAGAGGAGTGGTTGCCCAGGAAACGGCTTATGCAGCAAATCTGAAGGTTAATAAACTAAGGGCTGGGCATGGTGAAAATGCTCACTCCGGAGAGAGGGAATTATGTGGAATGAGATCTGATCCAAATGTGTGACCACCCTTGAGAAATTGACTTTGGCTATTGGTTAGGTCCTATTTACACAGCCAACATAGAGGGAAGAGCATTTATCAGGCTGATCTGTCAGCAGGCACACAACGGCTGTCTTTTTTCATGTGAATTCACAGAAATAAGAACGAGCATAAATTTTTACATAGTTCAGGGATATTTATGGCGGAAAAGAAAAAAAGAAAGAGAGTTTTTTATAACCTCCCTCCCTAGTCAACACAGACCATTTATGGAAAACTAGGCTGCAAATATGGCTGATTCATAAACCAGCACGGTTATGACATCACAAGTACATTATCATATCTCCAACTACAATTACTGATGCCCATTCATTCTTCATCTAGCCGGCTGTGAGGAACAGCAGTGAAAACCAATTCATAATGTCTAAGTAAATTATCAAAAAAGCTATTTTGTATCTAAGTGTCTTAAAGGCACAGTAGCTAAGAATTGGATGTAAATATATTATCCATACCATATGCCATTGACAATGATATTCAGTGGCATTTAGATTTTGTTGCACAAAAGAATGCACAAATATGCAATCATAACCTACCTCTAAAGAGTGCAGATTAGATTATGTATATATCAATCTGAAAATGTTTGTACTTTACCTACATGCCTGGCACCAGTCACATGTTTCACACATTAAATAAATATTTTGAGCATAGAAAATAAAAATAAAAAAACTATGGAAAACTGAACATTTTGTAGACATAACATGTACGAAAATCAGTTTACAGACTGGTGAGTTTCATACCGCTCCTTGTGTGCTTGAAAAACTGTATACTGCAATAAAAGTATGCTGCATCTTTTGTATTGTGTAAAAGAGCTTTCCGAATTAGAGCTAAACTAAATTATATCAAGTAAACTTAAATAACATTATACACTGACATCACAGCAAAAACAGTCCTTCTTTGGAGGCAAGCTTTTTGACCACCTTTTCTTGGTGCAAAGGAAATGGGAAAACAGGTCCCAGGACCACATATAAAAGCTTTATTGCTCCAGCTATCCTTAGGGAGATTTTTATGATGTTAATGTGTTCAGTGGCTTACAGTTTTCCAGCTCTGATATATTGTTGTTATTACGTTTCCATTTGTATGTGGAACGCTTGAGCTGTGGGCTTAGTGTGATTTTACTCGTCCACATCTCATACAACACCTAATAGCAACGTCCAATCAGCTCTTTAAGGCTACCCAGCCACAGAATGGCCCATATCATAAGTATCATATATCATATATCATATAATATCAATTATACCTCTGCCAATAACACTACCCACAAGGCAAGCTGTGACCATACAAGCAATTCGTCTGAAAGTGGAAATATGATTCATTATCAAAGGTGCAAGGGGCTAACCTCTTATTTTATGTAGCAAATTCAGCTAACAGCCCACAAAGAGAAGGTATTTCTGCATATATGAAGGAGGGGGGAGGAGGGAGAACAAACAGTGTAGCTCATATCCCAGTGCCGTCGCTGTCATCTGCCTAAATTTAGATGAATTACTTCAGGGCTCTGCAAATTCACACAACATTGGAGGAAATGTGATTTACACAGGAAGCACACCTGATTCCTTATGAGCAAAATCGACAAAGTTGTCTGTTATACCCTCATTTCCCTCTTGCTTCTACTTTTATAGGACTAAATGTAATGTCGGTTTCAATCTATATCATTAGGGGTGGCTATAAATCACTGTATTTAATGATCCTGCAGGATGGGAAGACACCATAAGCAACAGCACAGAAGTGGAACCATCATTTCCTGTAGTGCTTGACACATGCCATACCAACCCTGTCTTTATATCAAATGTCTTGTTGTAATCCAAACACCTGCTCAAACCACCATAAACACAGATAAAACAGAATGATATACATTTTAACGAAGGATTTTCACAACCACATTCTTTCTGCTCCTGGACACCAGATGTCTGCTTGACGTGAACGGCCTTCAAATAGTCCAAAAGGAAAGGTTGTTCAGAGGAGCACAGTGATCTGGAGCCAGAACTATCAGTTCCTTCTGGCAGAAAGCTTGCAGCAGAGAATGAAGCACTTAGTGCTTCCACAGTATGGGAAACTAATAAGAAAAAAAGCTAAAATACTGGAAAAATGGCTAAGGATGTGTGAAGACCAGAAGGCTGTCTGGAAACATGGCATTTATGTGTGATGTCCTACTTTAGATTCTTCAGGGAAAAGTGAACAGCTGTACATGCACATATGAGAGAGACGGTTTGTCAACATGTCAATGAGAAAAGAATGTTTCCTCTGTCTTCCAAGCAGACGTGTTTCCTCCTTAGCACAAAACCAAAAGCAAATAAGTGTGAAGACAAAGGCTTACATATTCAATCGATCGAGCTTGCTGAAAAGTATTTATAGCTGACTAAATAGCATAAATCTCGCTGTGCCTGTCTAGAAGAGTCTAACACTAACAGAGGAAGTCCATGGAGACATAAGGGAAGTGAGGGTCACTGGCCTTCGGGATTGCGATTATGTCATGCAGTAATATCTATAAACCTGTTCACTTACAGTATAGACAACCATTCTCTTCATTGTGTTGTATGTATACAATTGTAGGCTAGTAAGGGGAAAGATAAAGGTAATAAAAGTCAAAATAACACATGGCCACGTTCACACAGCAGCACAATACAGTTGTCAGTCCTGTATTGGAGTCCTTAATATTATTATGTTCACACAGTGTTTGGTTATTTAGGGGTGTGACAACGCATTCTGCAACCGAACTCATTTCCAGGACTTACAACCGGATTCTCGGAACACAGTAAACGGAGCAGGACTGGACTAGTTGTCTGTCGCGTCATAGAGCAGCTCTGCCGCACAAACGTGCGCTACGTGTTTTCATGTGTGTTTTCGGTAACTTACAGTAAAGGAGAAATAAGCTGTGTCATCTTAAAGTTTTATCTCGCCAGTCAGTTTTGTGATTAAAATCTCCACACACACTTAAAAGCTGCCGTCGGTTAACGAAGGTTTGAAGAAAGAACTCGCGGCTAAATTGTACTCTTGTCGTGTCAGAAAGTGATAAGACTTACAGTTTATGGACGTCGCCATCTCTGATATTACTTTGGTCACGGTCGCTATGGTTACTAGTAAGGAATAGGGATGGGCGATACCACAATTTTTTAATGCGATACCATACCGATACTTTTTGTTAATTTTTTTACGATAGCGATACCGATCCCACTTATTATTTTAAATATTAATGGGATTTTTCTAAATGATATTAATAAAAAAAAGATCATTACATGTAAAGACAAAATTACATACACATACTGGCCATTAATAACAAATTTATTA
>JAUCMS010000022.1:21043072-21069147 GCA_032357445.1 Enteromius radiatus
TTTCCAGAAAAGTGTACCATATGCATCAGACGTTTAGCCAACGCTCCGTGGGCGTGACGTCTGAGGCTGAGACTAGGAACAATCTAACCAATAATTAAGAATGCTTAAGGTCACTGAAATAAGTATCGCATTGCGTTTGGCCCAGTGCTGTTAAAAAATCAGAATTCTTTATAAGCATTTATTTTTTAGGAGAATATCTATGTAAACCGTTAATGATTTGTTCAGGCTTCATAAGACACCTAGTTTCCTGCAGCTTTGTTTGCAGTGAGAACAGAATATACTGGCACAGTTGCAAATAAAAATACAACATGTACATTTAATAACAGCCAAAAAATCGGCATTAAAAAAACAAGACAACATAAGCACTGCCAAGACTGTCTGATTCTCATATTATATAACTTAACTCAGAAAAGTAGCTACGTTGGTAAATATTTATTAATTTATTTAATAATTATGACAGTCCTCTGACCTGTATCACAGTCGGAAAGTAATTTCACGTTTTTTATCCTGCACTAGCAGTTTGCTATTATGTCTTGAACTTACAGTACTGGTTAAATTCAATAATTGTTTTATGCAAACAGAGAAAAAAACAGTTCACTTTCCTGTAGAACAAAATCCTACTGTCTGAACAGTGTTTGTGTAATAAGTAAATGACTGTAAACAGGTCAAAGCTGTGCATTTGGTAGCCCTTCCGGTGACCCATCTGTCTGTTCTTCTGTCCCCTCGCTCTGTCTCTCTCTTCCTTTCTCTGTGGTTTGCTCTAGGTTATCCCTCCCTCCCTCTGTGAGTCTAAACATTGTAAATGCTTCTGTAATGAGTGAATCACAGTTAACAGAGCTCTGGGCCCTGTGGCCATTCCGGTGACCCTTCTGTTCTCCTGACCAATCAGTGTAATCCGTTGAGCTGCGATAGGGGTCAGATGCCCAGAGTAGCTGGCTTGGGGTCCTGGAGCAGGGCCTAAACCTCTCTCTGAGCATTTGGTAGGGCACAGCGTGGCCATATGTCTGCTCTGAATTTTGTGACCGCTGTTGGGCCTGGAAGCGTCCAATGACAATGTGTCTCAGAGGTCAGCATGAGTCATCTCACTGGATGATGTCATTATACCCTAGAAAGTTACACAAACTACCTTGTAAACACATACCAGAGAGCAACCTGCTGGAACTATTTATTATGCTGCACTTTAGTCATTCTGGATGGTAATTTCATCAGTTTATTAATTCTCGTTTTATGTCCTGAACAACACTGATGATTGGCAAAAACGACCTCTAATGTCACTTAGAATCCCTTTTGTTTCAAAATACCAATAAAAGCAAAGTGCAAGTCAAATAAATAAATAAAAAGCACACCTTTTTCCTCATAAGATGTTCTTTTTATATCATCAAAGCGGTGGCCAAAATTATTAGAATTATTTGATTCTCTATTTCTATTTTTTATTTAATTGTAAATAATCCAGTGAAATTTTGAGAGTCTGACAACAGCCAGATCTGAGCTCATCATCATCACCCAGTGTGTCTGGAATGACATAAAGAAACAAAACTGAGACAGACTATATCCAGAACTATAGCAACGTCTTCAAGATGCTTCAAGAAACCAACCTGCAAAGATACCTGGAAAACTATGAGCAAGTGCACCTACTGCAAAAGCTGCTTTAATCACACAAAATGTTGATTTCATTTAGTTAATATTAGTTAATTGCCATTATTTCTGACAGCATCCTCATTTTACGTCATTTTTACACAAGTGCCCAACACTTTTAACAGTACTGTTAGCTGCAGGTACGTTTCTTGAATCATCTTAGAGACATTGACACAGTTCTTCTGATTATAGCAATCAGGTTAAAATATTTAAAGGGGATATATGTTGCTAAAAGTAATAATTTGTGTACTTCATAATGTTTATGTGGTTTAAGCTTCAAAAACACATAATTTTCCACATCCCATACATTATTGTTGTTCCTCTCTGGCCCCGCCTTTCTGAAACTCATTGATTTTTACAAAACTCATGTGCTGCATCCGAAATCGCATACTGCTTAAGTAGGTACTCCCGGAACCTCATGGGATAGGAAAGTGTCCATGGTATGCCTACTATAGAATTCGGGCGGAAGCAGTAGGTCATCTGGGTCCTACTGAATTTCGAATACTATGAATTCGAACATACTACTTGCCTCGAATACTGTTTTTCGTGTACTATATAGTAGGGAAGTAAGCGATTTCGAACGCAGCAGTGGTTCTGAAAAAAGCAAAGTGAGCACTGATTGGCCAGCTATCCAGTGCACTGTGATTAGCTGAATACTTCAATCATGTGACGGAAATGTTATGCCCCCTACCATATTTAAAAACACAGTAGGCACGTTTGACTTAAAGCGGAGCTGCACAGAATGATCAGCGGCAGCAACAATACTACAGTGAGAATAAAAGTTACACCTTTTTTTGCAGAAACATTTGGCTTGTGTTATGCAAATCGTCCAACACAGTGACATTGATATGTGGAGGTGTGTTTAAATGAGGCGTGGATGACTCTTAACTTTTATAAAGAATATCTCTGGGTTTGAAACTTTAGTTTTTGCAAAATTACAAATTTATAAGCGCAAACAGTTTGAAATATTCCAAAGACAAAGGAAAACTTGAAATTGCATCATATGCCCCGATTAAATGAGCATAGCTGGAATATGATTATATTCAAAATATTAATGTGCATGTAAACAAAGTAAATGATGTGTTCATCCTCTGATTTTAAACGAACTTTGTACAGCTGCCTCCAAAATCTAATCTCAGCAAGCTGCTTTGATGCTGCAGGAACAGACACAGCACATGGAGGGGCATGTGTGCATTATACAAAACACATGTACACCAACTGCACAAATGAGGAAAACACATCCACTGACGCAATTACAAACATGAGCCTTTACAAATGCCAACGCAAACATGACAAGTGAAAAAAAAAACAGATAGATATACAAGGCAAATGCTAAGTACACATAGTTTTTGGACCTCCCCAATTCATTTACATCTTGATTGTTCCAGACAGTGTTGTAACAAGTCATGTTCTCAGATTACTACAGTGCACTACAAAGGTTACGTAATATGGACTCTCTGACACCAAACTAGTACTGTTCAAAAGTCACTTTTTAACTAAAATATAAAGATAAAGATAAAAAACATACCAGTAGCAGGAACATTTACTCAAATAAATGTACTAATTTTCCATTTATTCCTCAAGATAAGTGCCAAGATAAGTGCTTATCATCACCTTGAGCTTGTATTTTTATTGCTCAGTAACTGCTCAAAATGAAAAGCAGTAGAAAAATAACCAGAGACAGCAAGGGCAGCCAGCCCACTTATCTGATCACCCTGATCAGATTCATATTCATAAGCCCTCAGATCAATACTGACGCCTCCTGACCAGCTAAACCTGGAAGAATACCCTCTATTATTTGGTATTTTAAAATGCAAGTGTGTTCGTAAGTCAGAGAGTGGAGTAGAAAAAGAATGAGGGATTGAGGTTGCGTGATCAGAAAATTTAAAAAGTGAACTACCGATGGACAGATAGGGGACAGACCTCCTTTAATAAGAGAATGGTGACCTGTTCTCTAGTGTATAGTCCATACAGAATCACACAACACAACGCCAGTCCAGATGTTTTGTAGATATACTATAAACTTCTGAGTATAATTAAAATAAGATAAATTATGCCATGCTGACTGCATTTATATCATCAGATGAGTAAATATGTTTTCCACTTGAGAGTAAAAAGTCACTTTGCAGTGTGAATTTATTCACCTTCAGTGCTTTAGAGTTGTTTGTGATGTTTTGATGATGGAACCGTGCTAATTAATTTTGTAGTCTGCTGTATGGCAAAAGTTCTTGACAGAATGATAGATTCTTAAAGCTTTTAATTACACCAGAGATGTGCTTCAAACCTACAGAGAGAGTTATGGAACCCCCAGAATTTCACTACTTTATTTTGTCAAAAGAGAGATGCTTGAACAACTTCATAGCATTGGCCTATATGCCATCGAAATTTCAGAAATTTGTGATAAATATGTAAATATTTCATTGAAAGTGGTACCAAAACATAAATATGAATTTAAACTAACAGGTCTTTTAAATACATGTTGTAGGCCTAAATAACTCATAAAAGTCTAATTAATAATAACAATAATAATTGCATTTTACACAATGTATAGTTTTTAATATTTTCTAGTTAGAAGTGTCAGCGCTGTCTGCCATCATCCATTTTTTAACTAGTGAATATATACATGAAAAAAAAAAAAAAAAAAAAAAGAAGAACAGTACATGCAGACACGTCTCAGGCCTCATTATCCACATATATCCAGCTTCAATTATAAGTAAAGAGCTCAAAGGTTCTCCAAGGTAGCAAGCTATCTGCAATACAGTAATTTGCTATTAGACCACTGGTTACTCTTCAAGTGTGAGAATGTGGCAGATATTGGAACTTTTTAAAAGTTATGAATAGAAAAACACTCCATACTCCAGAGTCATTTATTCATGCACTTGTAAAGTCAGGTAAAAAAATGAGCTTCTGAAGCTACAGTACCAACTATTTAACAGTTGATATCTGATCTGATTGTACCTCACTTCCCTTCTGAAATACTAAAAAAAACAAAAACAAAACACTGCAACCGCATGCTCATTTTCTCAGAACAGGGAGAACAGTTTCATTTTTCCTTCCCTCTCTTTATACAGTACATGCAAAACAAGACCACTTAGCCTACAGGATAATACAGCAAGTGGAGAATTAGCAAATTAGCATTACCAAACACAAAAAGATGAAATGAATAATACATTAGCACAAACAAATCTCTGTTACTATTAAGCCAGTTTTTAAGACATTAAGACTACTGCCTTAGTGACTAATACAGTATCAGCCGAGTTCCTCTGCACAACACACACACAAAGGTCTCAGAGGACATGTCTCCACGGAGACCAGAGGTTATGTCACAATCAACAATTACAACTCAAAGAGCCACAAGCATGAAGGAGAGAGGAAATAAGAAGGTAAAAGACAGATAGTGAGAAATAGCACTCAAAATGCTCATATAACTTTCATCCTTGCCACAACATTTTTATGCAGGAAAAACCTTACAGCTCAAGCTATGACTTCTTTTATGGTATATGTGAAATGTATTGTATAATGTATAACATTTATGTATAAAATGTATTCTTAACACATTTGTAAGGCTATATTTTTTTTACATGTGGTCAACTGATGTGTTTTTCAGGGCTGATGACAACACCGGTTATTACAAAACAAATAACTGATAACAGATATTTCAAATTCAAACAGATATGTCTGGTGATAAAATGAAAATGAACGTCAAAATTAATAATAACAAAGGTCTCTGACAAAAACGTACTTAAAATGCTTTTAAATTGGTTCTGAACTGGTTTTGAAACAATAAAAATGCTTATCAGCCAGACAGACAATCGGTCGATTCCTAGTTATTACATTTTTTGGTAAATTTATTATACATTTTAGTATTAAAGTTATTGATGAATAATGTTTTTTTTTTCATATGCAGATTTCACACACATTCACAAATGTATGCATTGAATTCTGAGACCCACTGTTTGCAATGTAATTTTTGCAATAATTAAATGGTGAAAAAAACTATATTTTAGTGCCTTTTTAATAAACTCAAAATTTCTTGTGGGAATTCTATTGCAAGAAAACACAAAGTTTCTAAGGGGAAAGCAACACTTTTGCAAGAGAACGCAAAGTTTCTCAGGAGAACCCAATAATTTTGTGAGAGAGCGCAGTGTTTTGGTGAGAGTTTCTTGGGGAATGCATACATTTTTTTGTGAAAGAATGCAAATTTATCAAGGGATCCCAATACTTTTGCAATAGAATGCAAATGTTTTGCGAGAGAATGCCGATGACTGAATTGTACATTTTCCTCCAACACTTTTTTGTTTCCATTGCCATGAACCCCCAAGGAGGATAACACACACACGCACATCTTTCAAGATGGAGGAGTGGGCAGTGAGGAATGACAAACAGAATCGACCTCTCACACTGAGTCTAAAAGAAATCACTCCAATATGCTGGTAACGATTAACAGTCCATAAGACACTCGCTGATAAACTAATAGAGCACAAGGGCAAGAGGCACTTGGTAAAATGACAGACGCAAGCTTGCCCTACTCTCAGCCCCTGCCTCGTATATTCATGCATGAGTGACAGAATGAAAACAGGGCACTGTAGGCATGAGGGAAGAACATCAAATCATTTTATACCACTCAACCTCAGCTGTTCCAGTGCCTTGCAGTCATTGCTTTACTAACTCTCTGCCTGTTGCATTGTGTGAATATGCTGAGCTGCTGACGGTATCATGTCAAGGTTATTTCCTCTAGCTTCTCTGCGGAGTACCTAACGTAAAGCTCCTCAAGGCAACAGGGGGTTAACAGTCCTGAAGCCCCTGTCCTCTAATTCCATGTGAAGTGGAACTCTTGTTTCTTAGTGCTGCCACATCAGGAAAGGCTTCCATCCATCAAGCTCTCTAAGGTCATTGAATTCCTACCTGTCTCTCATATAGAAAACCCACATAAGGGGTTAAAGTAATATAAGTAAACAAGAACGATATGTGGAACACCTAATATAACTGTCAACAGCACGACTGTAAAAGTGATATTGCAACTAAAAAAAAAGACAATATTCAGTAACTTACATTTTCACACAACATTGCCAGTTAGTGTCCACCCAATTCTATACATGATGTCTTTAATGGTTGCAAAGCTATTACTTGCTTTGAATAATTTTCTAACAGAATGCAATTTTGAGTTCTTTGGATACGGTTTACTTGTGATTCCCTGCTGGGCATAGGATTTCTTTGCAGAATCATGGGTAATGTAGTTTTTCAACAGGAAGTCTGTTGTAAAACAATTAAAAAGAAAACTCCACCATTTTTACATATTCCACTATGTTCTTCCCTCAACTTAGACAAGTTGATACATATTTCTCCCGTCTCAGTGCGTGCACTTAATCGGTCTAGCGTGCGGCGCCACTATGTTAACGTTAACTTAGCTCTATTCATTCCTAAGCTAAACGCTAACATCATCGCGTCACATGCTAGAGCGATTAATTGCACACACTGAGATGGGAGAGATACGTATGAACTCATCTAAGTTGAGGGCAGAACAAAACGGAGTTTAGTTTAAGTTTTACTTTAAAAATTTGGTCTGATGGCTCCAACAACAACATACTATTGACTAACAACCTCACAGTAGGAAATGACTACACATGTAACTTAGCAGAAGAATTGTTTACCGTGGCAATTGTCACTTGAGTCATATAATATTCCTGTTGAAAATATTTTATAAAAGCCACAAGCCACTTGTTACTGTTTCACCATGGATAAGGGACTAGGTAAGTATAATGCGCACATGATTTAAAGACTTCTATCATTATGTGAGCTTTTCAATATTCCATAAGCCTGTATTTAATGTCAAGCGCATATTTACCTAATGTAGCAGGCTTAGTGTGTTTTCTTGTGCCGTTTCTGCTGAGCCCTGCTTTGATCTGGGATAATGGTCCATCACTCCACAGCTGCCGGCTTACTTTCTTCCACCCTGGCCTGAAACCGACATTCCAACCTGGATCCACCCAACGCATGATATAAACATTGTAAGGAGAGGTCTGGGATTTGGTGCTCTTAACCTGGAATTTTGAGTATTAGATTTTTACTCTTGGCTATGTCTCCAACTCCCTGTCTGCCCTAAAACCAGCGCATTGTTGACAATCAACCTCATGTTTCCATTCATGGTGTGGTTAGACTGGAAAAAAACAAAACAAAACAAAGTCCTTTATTCCAGATATGCCCTCTAAACTGTACACTCCTGTAATTTGTAAATACATCCAACTAATTGTGTTTACGTATGGATGAAAAATGGTCTAGTCATTCACCAAGTCTTGAACATCAATTCATCAGTGCTGAAGTGCTTAGAGAGTAGGCCTACATCAAATTATGACTAATATTATATGATGTTTGTTTTATAATAGAAACTAAACTGCACTAAAGCAACTGTTCCCTGAATTGTATCTCAAATTGTTCCACTTTAAAATGACAAATGAAGCACTGGGTGAAATCAATCACATTGAAAGCTTAAAGGGAATGAAACTGCTTATTTATGGTTTAAAGCTGAACCATGGCTTACGATGGTTTAAAGCTGAAAATTGCCATAAAACTCTGTGTCTAACTCTCCTGGCAGGATATGAAATCAGTCAGCCCATCCTGCAGCCAACATTACTGAATCAATTGTGCCATTCTGATTCAATTACTGCATCTTTAAACCATTTCCCCCATACATTCCTGCAAGAAAAAGGAGAAAACGCAATGAAACTATAAAATGTATGCTCATGCTGCTTGATAACATTACACTGGTATTGATCTTTCACAATGATTTCATTTAGAATTGTGAGGGAATAGATAGAACAGGAATCTAGGAATCAGGCTTTTTTTCCATTCGCCATACGGATGACATCATACTTTGCGATTCCCATGTAGCCCTGGAGAATCTTACCATTTGACAGAGGAACATGGATCATGGATGAGGAATTTACATCCTTTCTAATGCTAAGCCATGCTGCCATCTACTGTTATTACTATTAAACCACACACAAACCATAAAGACGAAGTCAAACACCCCAAAATCTAGAAAAAGTGAGTGATGATCAAAATAAATATAAAAAATAAAAAGAGGGTCATTTTAAATATGCAGTCTGTATTGAGCTAGGTTATAGCTTAAAAACACAGAAATTATTGCTCATTATTTAGCAGATGTCTAAAAGAATAATAACGAAAGCAGAGCTGATTTTTTGACTATAAAATGATTATCACTTTGACTTATATTGCATAGGAAAATCAATATCTGTTCAAACTGAAGTACTTAAATTCCCTCTTATTGTATGTTCACTTAATTGTAATGTTATGATATAGCAACCCTAATTAATATCTTCATTTATAATATTTTATTCAATGTTATTAACAGATATCAAAATACTCATGTCGTGGGACTGAAAAAGCTGCAGTGCTTAAAACTATGGAGCTCAGTTTCTCAGCTGACATACTATTTTATTTCCAGCACATACACTATTAGTTATAACTTCCTACTGTATATTCCTGCAGACATACAGCAGTAAATTATTCAACAATACATTTTTTGACAGCAACAGACTCAGCTAATTGTTAATTAGTTAACACGGAAGCTTAAAGTAATGCATCACAAATCCTCATTTCTAATTATCCTAAATGGTAGCTATCAGGCATTAACATAAAAACCTGGATACATTCCTTAAAAGGACACTTTGAAATATCTTCTCTCGTGAATGCTGCATCTGATTGTGGCTTATTTCAGCGCTCTGTGGTCTCTTTCTGTTGAAGTGAGAAATAGCACATCCTCTCAGTTTTGTAGCTGTAAGCCACTCTTCCTCTAATAGAGGAGATGGGCTGAGTGCCAGGCGCTCGCTGGCAGCCCGTGACCAGCTCTGTCTAAACTCCTGTGGCTATAGATTCTCTGCTCTTTGAAATCCCATCTTGTGCAATCTTTGTCTTGTTAAACTGCTGTCCATCAACTTGTCCTTTCCCCTGAATGATCCAATTATCCCTACCATACTACAAAACATATACACAACAGATTCATGCTTTTGCATCAAACACACCTGCATAATCGTATATACACAGGTATATGCCACAAATGTATAAAATGTACTCAAGACAAACAGACTTAATGGACTGCCTTAAATATGTAATTTGTTAATGACTGTAAGATTTAAGATTAAACACCTTTAATGTCATATAGAATTACGTTTTTTATTTACAGTTTTTGTGGTATGAGTATAAATGTTACATACAGAAGAGATCTGAACCGGCTTCCCCTGCAATATGACTCACACATTTTAAAATTAAAATATTACATTCCAGCAATAGACAACACAACGTGCTTAATAGGTTTAGTTCTTCTGCAGTCACACAAGGATTTTTGCTGAAGCACAGTGTTTAAACCTGCATTGTCCGGATGCTTTGTGTTTCAGAAAAAAAGAGCCTGATCGAGTAACTGCATCATAAAGCCAAGGCCCAGGAGACTGCTGCATGAACAGAGAACTCAAACGCTTCAAAATGTCCAGCAGAAATAGGCCAGAGCTACTGAACTCTATGAAAGACACGTTAATAGACAAAAATAATCCATTTAGCATGAGTGCTAGGCGACAAGAAACACATTACAGAAGTTATCATTTATCAAACACTGCCTTGGGACTATTAGGCACTTTAGAACCATCACTTTATGAGAAGGGCTTTCCTTTCAAGGCCACATGGAACTACAAACACACCATGTTACATGAGTTGTGATACTAAACTTAATAATAAAGTTAAAGTAAAAATAAGTATTTGCCCTGAAATATTCCTAAGTGGGAAGTAGGGCTATGTCAGTCAGTAAAGTGAAAACAAAAAGCCATTTCTGATTGTCAAAAGTAAATCAATAAATAAACAAAAAAGTGTGGGCTGACTGTTTTTCCCACCCGTTTGCAAGTCTAGAGCTGTCAAAGAGACAGGTGTGATTTCAGGACACCTATTTCAGTGATAACTGTCAGGTGGGGACATTTTGTGCATGGCATTCAAAAATAAAATAAAATAAAGATCAGCACTTTACAATGTCAGCTATGAAAAAACAGGCAAAACATTGTCACCACACTAAAGTGCTAATTCATTCAAAAATGTATTTATTTTTAAATATTATAAGTTACAAACAAATAGGTATTTTATCATATAAAAAGGATTATTGATCAAAAACGGATTCATTTTTCAAATGCTATATTTTGCGATGCATTTTCATCTGTAAGATTTTTAATCGATGCACCAAAAATACTAAAATCAGAGATTACTGGCAGCTAAAGGTGGAGCCTCAGATCAGGCATGATCACGATGATGCCGACATAAAGACAGCCACTTTGAGAAGGTTTGAAAACAATCTGATATTGACTGCAGGTCAGTGTGCGTAACTTTGAAATTGGAGAGAAGAGGGATGAAGAAAGGCGAAGAAATTCAATAATATCAGGCCTCTGCGCAATCCTGCCCAGCATGTTTCTGGCCTTTCATGTAGCTTGTCTTTTTGTTTATTATATACATGTTTCATATTTTTGCTTGTGTAGACTGCAATCAAGTATTTATCATACCAGAATATTTAACCACGTCCTGTTTTCATATTTTGTTTGCATTCTTTGTACACTCTCGGTCTCATTGGTGTGTCTCTCCTCTCTCTATAAAACTTTTCTGCTCATCATGGAGTTTGTGATCTAAAAACACTAACTATATGCTCTTTCATCACTTCTTTCCTAAAAAATCCCTTCATCCTTACCAAACTGTTTTTCTCGCTCTGTGCCTCCTCAGAGTTGTGCTAGTTCTGTCAGGTCTGTGGATCTCTCTGTGCCTATACAAGCCTGACAGCCCGTCCTCTGCGCAAGATCACTATTAAGATTACTATCCAACCAATCATTATTTATTGAAGTACAATAAGCAGCTACTGTCAGTCAGTATGATTTTATCAACAAGAATTTCTAATAAAGACATATCAAAGGCACTTTGAACCGTTTTTAAAAGGAAAATTCTGAAACTACTCACCATTTAAGCTTCTCGTTTAAATAAAGAACAATGGCATTTCATAAGAAACTATAAGAGATTAAGGCAGCAGTTTAGAAAGAGTAGAATAGCCTATGAATAGCTTATAAATAAACAAAAAAATAATTGAGACCAATTCCACATTGACATTAGTTTAAATAAGAGTTCCAGCCTCAGAAAAACATAAAGAACACATTTCTTTCTCATCATATCGATAATGAGTTTACAGCAAATTACCTCGGATAACATTTATATGTTTGTATTCATTTTGTTCTGTTGTTTTTCTGTGTTGAATGCTTGGGATGTGCAACATTGCCCTATGTTTGCCTTACTTTTGTGTAGGAAAAAAAAAACCTTGGATAACAAATACAACTCATCACTGCCCTCTATTGGCACATATTGAGATTATAAAGAATCAATTAATTCCAGGTAGGCTACTCCACTGAATTAAATGACCAATTCATAACATTGGACCCCCCCCCACACACACACACTTTAATCCAAATGTTTCTAAAGATTTTACTATTGTTTAAATTGTTTTCTTTTAAAATATATTTTCATCATAGCATCCTGAAAAATGTATCACACGTTCCAAAAAATAAATATATAAATAAATAAGCAGCACAATTATTTTCAACATTGATAATAAATAAGTAAATTGTAATATTTCAAAATATTAGTATTTGGGAGAAAGAAAAATGTACTGACCTCAAACATTTTTAACGGTAGTGTATATTGTAACAAAAGACTGTTTGAATGTCATTTCATTAGATTCAAAATATTTAAACAGTAAGCAACTGTACAAAAAAAATGAGCCTAGAAATATTTTGGTTCTTACAGACGGCAAGGCTTACAGCAAGGCAGAAGATTAAGTAGCCCACAGCTGCAACAAACATCCACAAGATATCGAATGTATTCCTGGCCAGATAAAATAACATTTTACCTGCACGTCTATATATAAATAATCATACACAAATACTGCCCACTGCCTATAATCCTTTTCTTATTTTTTCTTGTTTCTGTCACTCTTTCTGTCTTCACCTGGTCCTCTTTCTCCAGCACTTCCCCTCCCCAGCTTAATGATGAGTGTTTGCTTGCAGTGCCTGGTGAGATGCTCTGTCTACTGAAAGTAATTTATGTAACCAATCAAGCGCTCATTTGTCAACCATCACTCTTCATTTCAGTGACTGCAGGACACCAATGCTGTGGTCTCTGGGGTGTTGACATATGTTGTTTTGTTATTTTGATTGCAATTAGCGGATGTGTCTGAGTAATAAGGGACGGTGGAACAGGGCCATGGCAATATGGTCACCTCAGTGAACGAGAAAGAGAGAATGAGATTCTACATAGTCATTTACTACACCAAAGCAACACTGTGTAAGAGCACATTCTGTGTTTAACTCATTTTTGCACCACAGGATTCACTAAAAAGAATTGCAAAAATGATAATTCTCAAACAAGTCTGAACACTCCTTCTGTTGGACAGACAAAACGTTGATCCCATCTCAAATTCACTACTTTGTTAAAACTACTGTTGTTACACAGGAATGGTCAGATATTTTCCATAAAATTTTTTTATTATTAATGTAATGAAAGTACAGGCCTAATATTTAAACAGTGCCAATAAGAAATGGCTGTGTCTACTCTAAATATTAAAGGGGTCATCCGGTGCTACATGCACTTTTTCAAGCTGTTTGGACTGAAATGTGTGTTGGGAGTGTGCGCACACAACCACCCTACAATGATAAAGATCCACCAGTAGTTTTCTTTTGATTTAATGAAAATAAGTTGTCCCTTCTGAAATCAAGCCATTCTCAAATGCATGTCACACCGACAGAGGCCACGCCCATAATAATTGATTGACAGCAGCGTGTCACACAGACTGGACTGGTGTCTTACCTCAGATCCGCCCTGAGTGAGCCATCATCAGACCGAGATGCAGAAGCAAGACTCCTAAGCGATTGAGGTGTTTTGTTGTGGAATGTATTAATGACCATAGCAGTAGTCATTTACTCCCGACATCTGAGTGACTGAAGACACCAGCCTCACCTACAGAAGCAGTGAGTATAATGTCTTAATGAATGAATCTGTATAAATCGCCTTTTTTAATTAGCAAGTTTCACTATGAATATGGCTAAAAAAAGATCCTCCGAAAGCACCTTGGAAAAGAGAGGCGGAGTCAGCGGAGCTCGTGAAGATTTAAAGGGGAAGTACACAAAACAGAGTGATTTCAAAAGAGCTGTTTTAGACAGGGTAAAATTTGCGTTTTTTACACTACCTTTGAGACATTTTAAAACAAACTATATTACAAACTTCCATTAAGACCATAAAGAATCATATAAGCTAGTGGAAAATGGGCTTTGTATGACTCTTGGCCAATATATTTTACACTGGAACTGTAGCTTTCAATAAATAAATAAAGTCAAACGTTTCAATTTTTATAGTATATTTTTTAAGTGATATTCTGGGCAATTGTAAAGATTGCCATTGTAATCAATCAATGGTCAACATCAAGACTTAGCAACACTAAATTATTAAGATCTACACATTTTAACTAACATGTTAAAGATCTGGACCAAATAACATACACTTGTGTGTCTGTGTGTATCTGAGAGAGATTATATCAACGAATCAAGTATAAAAATATAAATTGTTTCCTTTCATAACTAAAACATACAGACATTATTGTACTGCTCATGAAACATTCAAAAAATAATGTTTTTACAATAAACTTTCCCAGCAGCTGCACAACGCCATAAGACCCATTTAATTTTGTACCAAAAAAGTTACATAGTGTACGTTTAAGCATTTCAGAATGTCCTGAATTTATTTTTTAAAAAGATTGTTATTGCAAATATTGAGTTAGGTACATATTAATTACAGTATGGCCAGCTTTTGTCCAAGTTTGCTTTAACAACAAAAATACCTCCAAACAAGATTGAGCTTCTCATAGCAACACAATAGCATTCCTGAATGAAACACAATGCTTTTGAAATCAACAAATCTGTCAAGTGAATGATTCAAGTTCACCTAAAGACACTCACTTGTTGCATTACTGAATTAACACTTGTTTAGTTATTTTGAATGATTTGGTTGAACAAAAAGATTCAAAGAACAAAGAGATGTCGCCATCTGTTGCCATCTGGTGGTATAATGATGTAACTGGACAAATTACAGACAAATCAGTACACTTGGAACACAGCATGACCAATCAAATTTGAGGGACGGAACTGACTGTTGTATAATAAATCATACCCTCACAACCCATTGCAACCAATGGAGTAATAAAGCAGACCTTATATACAGCATATGCATAAAACTAGGTTGTAAGTGTCCAAAATGGATTGCTACAGATGTGTCCATCTCACATAAGCTTCCTGCTCATGTTGATAGCCACATCCAGATGCTGAATGGGGCAAGTACTCCTCCCTCTCCATTCCTCTCTGCCTCACCGCCTTCCTATTAGCCAGCTCATATTCCACATCAAAGGCACAGATGCCAATAACCTCACTCTGCCCCCTAAATGCTAAATTATTATTATTAAAGTGTGATTGACGGGCCTGCTTATTAATTATAATCTTGTGCACATATGCGGGGTGATGGCAGGAGTGGAAGCGGCTTTGTGTGCCAAGGCACCTCCACACAGAAGCTAATTTGCTCTGACACACTATCAAAGCATGCTCGTCAGAACTCCCATGGTGGTTCCTATGGGCCGCGTTCACGTTTTAAGGGACACACAGTGCAAGGAAGGGAGATCATCATATCACACACATATGGATTTTACACACAGCCAACAGAAACCAAAAAAAAAAAAGTCAAAAGGTTAAACGGTTTGTCAGATAGCACTTTTTTACTCTATATAACACAGGAAAAAAACTATTTAAACCTTTTGGGAAAGATCAATAAGATTATCAATTAATTTTTATTTATTTTCATACCAAAAAACAAAGATCTAAGGATAATATATAGGGCCGGTTTCCCGAACAGGGTTTAAGACTAGTCCTAGATTAAACTAAATGTTAAGCTGTCTAAACTGGAAAAGGCTTGCACTGAGATATCTTAAAATACATCATTGCCATAGTTTGGTCTTAAAATGCTCACAGATAATGCATTTTTTAAGACATGTTTCTAAAAATTCTTAAATGTCCTAAATTAGCAAAGGTCTAGTCCTGGCTTGAAAATGTCTCGTTCACACAGCAGCTCTCAGTTGTGTTAAGAATTTTGTCTGTATGCGTTTGCAGCAGAGTCAAGCCCTTATTCCTACCAGTAACCATAGCTACAGTGAACAAAGTAATATCAAAGATGGCGACGTCCATAAACATTCTTAACACTTTTTGACATGGCGTCCAATTTAGCCACGAGTTCTTTATTATCATTTGAATCGCGCAAAGCGTGCAGAACACAAAATTGACGGGGGAGCGGCTCCGGTAAATAAGATTTGAAAATGTTCAAAAATCATGTTGTTGTTTTTTTTTTTTTTTTAATGTTACATGGTTTTACTGTGTTAGTCAACTGTATTTTTTGCTATTTTTAACCTAATCAAAATAATCCAACTCCAGTTTGATACAGGGGAGGGGCTTAACATACAAATAAAAAAAAGTATATTCATTCTTAGAGTTAGAACTAGCATAAGAGAGGTTTATCTTGTCTCCTTTGCCAAGTGTTGAAACTGGAAGTATGGCGTGTTTATCACCTGCATGGAGGATCAAGACAGTTTGAAAACATAGAGAAGGCAATGACTCACTAATGCAATTTGTAAAGATGCTTTGTAATACACTTAAGACACCCACATAAACTTTACCTGCTGGACTTTTATAGCTGTAAGGAATCAGAGATGCTGTTAGTGTAAGATAAATGTCAGAGCAATTCATATTGTCTCCATTAGGAGAGATGACGAGGAAGGGACACTTTTCTAAGAGGATGGGAAAGGAAGTGAAACCTTTTTCATGTATCCTGCACATGCTCTTATTTTTATCTTTTTTAATAGCAAATTGCAGTAAATATAGCAACATTTACAATAAAAAGTAACAAAAATAATGCATATATATATATAAATATAATATTTGCAGCATAACTTTACATACAGTACAGAAAAATAAAGTTACATTCAACAAAACTTTAAATTATTTCACTGTGTTTTTATTAATTTGTATGATAAAATAACAACAAAAAAAAGGGATTTGTCAAGCACAACCTATTTGCTATTCAAAGGATGTACAGGTGTTTTAATGTCTAACCAGAAGGGGGCACTGAAACATCATGCATGTCAATGGACAGGTAAACAATTCCCCCTTATAGTGTTAGTCACAAACTCACTTATGATCCATTTTTCATCATGGTCTGAGACTTAACACTCAATTAAGGAAGTAGTATCACATCATCATGGATGTATATGGTAAACGTCATCCCATTAATAATTCTATCTCCTCAGTCTCCTAAACCACCAATGTTATTATCATGCGAGGCTACCGATTTAATACGTTCTACTGCAGCCATATTGTATGTAACATTTGTGATGAAAGAGGAGATCTACACAACCGCAAAATCATTAAATCAAACCTCGCACAAATGGACACGCACGCAGACACTTTAAAACACAGCTTGCACTCAGACGCAAAGCTGAAATGGCAGGGATGAGTAGCTAGAATATAAAGAGTGGCTCACAGGGTGGCAGGACCTGCAGTCATGATGGGCGCTGAATGACTCTTTTAATGGGCGAAAAAGACTTAGGAGATTAAATGGAGGCCCTCTGATGCAACTCAATTCAATTTGTCAGTATGCCTATTCATTTGGCAGACCAGGCTCCGCTATATAATTTCTCCATCTCAGGCGCTCTCAATCCAGACAGGCGAGTGCTACGGACATCTCGTTGCTGGGTTTTTACCTACACATTCATCAGAGAGCCAGCAAACTACCAGCACTTATATGACGGCAGAGACCCGGTCAGGGTTCAGCTGCATTATGCCTGTATGTATATTTCAAATAAAGTAAAACACATCTGCTTTCCGGAGCGGCATCTGCACTCTTGCAAATGGAGTTCAAATTGCCTGAAATGAGGGAAGAAGTGAGCAGACAGAACAAAGAGGGAAAAAAACGGGAAGATTTCATCCCCCCGGAAAAATGACTAATAGCTGTTTCTGCCAGAGCTTCTTCGGACTATTCGAAAATGAGAGGCTGCCTAATTTGCCACTGCATTTTTCTCTCCATTGTACTCTCCTTTTGCACTTTTTCTCCCTTTCTCTGTTCCTCCGCGGCCCCCCCAAGCAGTCATCCCCCAGTCGTTCTCTCTTCCTCTAAATGCAAAGATGTACCCAAGGGCAGCTTGTGGATCGTGGTCAATCACAGCGAGCAGATCTGCATATTCAGTGAGTCATAAATCTTCTATCAGCTGCTCTGCTGTGACTGATTTCTGACCCTTATTTCTCCAGGTTGGGGGGGGGTGGGGGGGGGGGGGTGGGTTGGTAGACAAGGGCATGCTAACAGCTCCCACCCTGTTCCGAATGACACCTGGTCTTCACACCATTCACACGTTCCGCTCGTCCACGTACACATCCCATCATCCCTGGGACCATCACACTTCCACACCGTCGAGGGCTAAACCTTCATTCTGTGGTGTACAAGTCTACGACGTAATGAGCGGGGAAAAGCTGATTATTTTTCTTTCACACCAAGGATGGAGGACCGTTCGTACTTTTGAAAACTATAGGAAGCCTGGGAGAGGGATGAAACGGACAGAGAGGAAGCAGGGGGTGCGCTAGATGGAGGAACAGAACAAGGCGGCGCAAAAACTGGAGGTAGAAGAGAGAGAGAGAGGGAGGGAGAGAGTGACTGGAGTGGGCCTTGATCAGAATGGATAGCGGTGGAAGTTTCTGGAGACCCTCATAAATTCCTGGCGGAGGTGTAGGCCTCTAACACTTTAACAAGTCACTGTGCCAGCCGTCAGTGCAGCGTTTAACAGTAGGCAAAAGCCTGTGTGACAGCACCACACCTCATTCATTATTCAAAAAGACCTGCATGCAAACAGCAACGCATCCGCCAGCTGCAGTGCTTTCTCTTAACGATCCCTCCGGTTCACTAAGAAAAAGAAAAAGAGAGAGAGGCACCAAGAGCATCGCAAAGTTGCAAAGCAATGCAAACCGAGACAGTTTCTCTGTCGCTTTGGATCAATTCTTGAATGAGATTAACTAAATTTTCATTTTCTTGTTGACACCAACTGCTATTTTTTTCTGTAAAAGCTAACAGTACTAACTTTCTTTTTATAAGAAACAAGTTTTTCTATTTTATCTGCTTGTTTTCAAAAAATATATATATATATGTATATATATATATGCCGTGTGTATTAGTTTATGGGCTATCTGAGACTTGTTATAGTGCTTGCAGGTTATTGCTCTTTTGTTGATTTTGATTGCTTCTATTGTCTTCTCTATTTGTAAGTCTCTTTGAATGAAAGGTCTGCTAAATGACTAAAATAAACATACTTTCACCATATGAGACATCAAAAATAAGCAAAATAATCTATTCAATTAAGAAATAATGTACCGTATATTCTGCATATTGCATATTCTTTTACATAAGATACATAAAAACATTTACCTAGACAAAATTAGACCGCTAGAATTCCTTAAATGATCACTTTGTATTTCTGTGGAATATCCTGACATGATATGCATTACATATAGCAATGATTTGGTATCTTTCAGCATCCAAACAAACAGAATAAATGGAACATTTGTGTTCAGTATGTGCCGATGCTAATAGATAGATAGATAGACAGGAGTGAGAACTGTATTAGGCTATGTGTACGTGGCCAGAAAGAGGGGAGGAGGAGGAATTGTGTTGTGGGAGAGAAAGGGTAAAAAAAAAAGAAAAGAAAAGAAAAGAAAAATAGAAGAAAAAAGTAAGAATGAAGTGTTGAGGGGTGGGGGATGTGGGATGAAACCAGGAACAGGAAAGATGGATGAGACAAGTGGGGAAGGAAAGGAAGAGAGAGAGATTTGCATGCCTGAATCAGCAGCGCTCACACATCTGGTCATATCCCATAGTGATGACATCCAACTTTCACATTACCACATTCATAATGTTTGCATTAAAACTCTTGTTTATGATTTAAGAATGAGGCTGAGTTGATAAAACATAGATAAGATGAGACTTGGGCTGGTGAAATTCCCGCTCAGATAGCTGTATGCCCATTTTTCATATATTCAATTAGCTAACAAGGCTGTAGCGCCAAGAGCGAGAGCAAGTTTGATGGATCAGCCAACTTTTTCCCAGCAGGCTAAGCTTACTCAGGCATTTTTTTTCCTTTTTCTCTCCCCTTTATTCTGGAAGAATGCTGAAAAAAGTTATGAGGGTGCTGTAAAGAGACAGGCTTGCCGATCTATGACAAATTTACTGTCCCAGAGTAACCCTCACGATTCCCATAAGCTCCACAGATGGGAGCAGAAAGAGAAGGGTGAAGGAAAACCCAAAAGAGCAAGAGATTTCATTAAGATGTCTTTTTATTTGAAGGTTAATTGGAAATGTTTTCACTGTCAAACCTTCAGCTCATGCATCAGGGCCTGATACTTCTGTTGTTTGAAAGCACATTCAGAGGACGTAATAACAAATATCTTTGTTTACTTTGCCAACAGTCCATTTCAGGGCTGACTAAAAAGCAATCATATTATTTATTGAAGCATTTTTTTTCTCATTTTCATCTTTCACTGCCCCTTGGCATTCATTGGCCTTTTGTGGGGTCAAGCACTGGCATTAAGTCTGACATTTGGCTGAAATCTATAAAAAGTCTCTATCGGTATAGGTCAAAGTCCCATCACTACAGTCAGACCCTGACCCTCTGACCGCAGACAATGTGTTTTCTGGAGCAAACCGAGGTGATTTGCCATAGCAGCTTTGGTTTGGTTAAAATACCCTATTATCTCACTCTTTCATACTGTATATAAAAAAAAAATAGAAGCCTGTTTTCAGCTCAACGTAAAAGTCACAAAATGACTTTTTCCCTAATGATGTGACATCTCAACTTTATTTTTAGCAACTGTACTATTTATTCCTTACAACTGCAGACACACAATTGACAATTTGTCTCAAATTCCATTGTTTTTGTATCTTAAGTTACATTGATCTGCCAATTTATTTCTTATAATTGCACATGTATTTCTTAATTTGCATGTCTTAATTTAGTTTTTAAATCACTTTAACTCAAAACAATCCAAAAATGGTTCAGTTTCGAACATCTGCAGCTTCTCATAACCAGTTTATATCTAGCAATTTCTTTCTTTCTTGTAATTTCTTAATTTCACCATCACAATTGCACCTTTTTCCTCATTATGTAACTTTTCATCTCAACTTTATATGTTAGCAATTGCAATTCATTTTTTACTTACATTTTTAATCTGAAGTTATTTGATCATAATAATTGTTGTATTCCTCAATTAACTACACATGTAGTTTGTCTTTAAAATTTTAACTCTCACAGTATAATAGTTTTTTTTATATCAAATTTCTATTTTGTAACCATCTAAAAGGGTTCCAGCTATCATAATTGCAACTTTATATCTGAAAATGTACAATTGTTCTGTAAAACAAGGTTTAATTTCCCCAGTTGAACTTTTAAAGTCACCTGATAAGTTTTAAAGAATACCTGACATTGTGGCAAAAAAACAGACTTGCATAAAATACATTTCCACGTCTTTTTGTAGTGTGGGACAAATGCACTACCTGAGACATTCTCACCCTGCTTCCTGAGCACTTCCTCTTGCACAAAGTTTTCCTTCACATTACAAGAGCTAGAACTAGGACATGCCCATCCGTGCTGATGGCCACAGGGCTTTTTCTGCATGTGTTTGTCTGTGGCTACTAAGACAAACCACAGAGTTACACAGAGCCTCAGTATCTGTTCTTCTCAAGAGAGAACATTGTCTTGGGGCATACATCTCAGGGTCACAGGCCTCCAAGGCAAGTGCCAGGGCACTTCTGTAGCCAGGTCACCTTGCCTTTCCCAAGGAAACAGGTCAGGATGGAAGGCGGTCAATTTGCATGCCTCCTGAATACAGTCCAGCCTTTTCTAGTAGAGGACACAGAGGATACTGAGAGTGTAGGAGAGGGTGAGACGCTAACCGTCAGAGCCAAAGGAGGAAAAAAACCCCTCACACTCACTCACAAAAGATAGAAAATACAGTGGGTCCAAATCCCCCAGCTGTGGGCCTGTCGTTTTGCATAAGTCAGGTATGTGTTTGTGGATGGGGATGGCTCATAACTCTCGGCAGGCTGATATTAAATCCGTATGCGCGGAGACGTGCCCCCGGACAGTAATGGATTACCTGGCCCTGATTCCCCTCCCAGCCCGGCCTGGCTTGGCTCAGCCCACCGACCCCGACTGTCTGGAATGTGACAAGATAGCGGGAGGCTGCCAGGGCTGCCGGGAGGCCAGATTTATCTCCCCCTGCGCTGACGGATGATAAAAATGTCAGGCCGCGATGTTTGGACCGGGTCGCCAGCCGGAAGGCCTGCACGCTGGACAGGCCACCAAGAGATACATATACACCTGCACAACTATACATATCTTCACAATCGCTCGATCACCTGACCCCACCTTCAAGGCTTCAGAACAGAATCTGTAGCCCGATCTTTTTATTTTTCTGTCCTCGCTGTCTGAAAACCACCTCAGGTAGAGCGCTTTGGTCCTCTGCTGCATCTTTCATGAACGCTGATAACATCACAATGCGTGCGATAACACCATTCCAACACACGCCACCCACGCACGTGGGCTCAACAATACGAATGGCTCTGGGCCAGTTTGAGAAAGCTTCGGGCCAGCTGACAGAACTGTCACTTCTAGCCTATGTTTGTTGATCATGTGTCGTTATGCCTCGCAAACCTCACCATTTGGATTTCTGGGAAGTATAGAACATTTTAGATTGTGCTAATTTAGATATGTCTTCAAGGTAATGTTAACTTGCCGGCCAACACTGATGGGTTTTAGTGAAATATGAGAATGATGAATAGTATTGGGATCAGCAGCAGTTTGAATGGGATGCAAATTCTAAATAAATCAGAAAGGATTTTCCTCTGTATGCCATTGTTTTCAAGTAAATGCATTTAAGAAATGGTCACATCTGAATAGTTTATTAAATTGATTTATACACTTTAAATGGATACATTGCAATGTTTTCAATAAGTGTAATATTAGGTATATATATATATATATACACACAAACACACACACACACAATGTGATTCTGTGGCCTTTTATTAACAATTATTTTTTTCTGAAAAACAATAGAATGGACAAACACACATAGCTGTATGTTATAATATTATATCTAATGTAATAATAATCTAAAACCTATGTCTAACAAAAAAATAATAAAATAAAAATCAACTGTAGTCGGGAGAAGAAAAAAATCCTTACAAATGCACGCACGTCATTCAATTTTTCCAGCACAGGATGTTGAGTAAAAGTCAAGGTTGACTTTAGCACCTGCTTGAGTGATTCATTGTGTTCTTCCTCCATTTAGAGACAGAGAGAAACATAGAGATACTGTGTGTTCTTTAAGAGCCTACTTGGCATCAGGCCAAAGTCCACAGGCTGTGTCCACGACAACGGAGGGATGAGGCTTTGAAAATCAACCAGCGGCCCAATTATGTCCTCCTGAAGCAATTATGCCCAATGACACCAGCTTCGCCCCATTCCAGATGCCCTCCCCAGCCTTAATTACGTATGCTAATGCCAAACCCATGTGACATCACTAAACCTGTTTCTGCCAGTGGAAATAAATCACCAATTTTAATAAACATCTCTGTGCAAAAGGAGTAGCTTACCCCAAAAATTAACATTCTATAGTACTTTTATGATGCTTTTGCATTCTTTTTGAAGCTTGAATGCCTCAGCCCCAACTTATCGTAACTGCATGGGAAAGAGCAACCAGCACAACCTTCGTAATTTCTCCATTTGTCTTTTACAAAAGTCACAACATTTTGACTCGTAAGCTCATTCTTGGGTGAACTACCCCTTTAAAAATTTCAGGTTTGCCAGCATAGATCATCTGCCATCTCGCATCAGTTGGAGGTTAAATGAAAGGCACCTGGTTTTAACCCGTCTTGCCCCGCTGCAGTGAGCTGAACCCAAAGAGGGTGAGGAGACTGTGTGCCCACTGACAGGTCTGGCCCGCTGCATTTAATGATATTTAAAAGAAAAATATGCCAGTGTGATGGTTTATACACTGATTGATAAGGCTGCCAGAGGAAAGTAGATAAACAAGCAGGTGATGGATTTGCCGCTCTCGAAGTGAAGACATTACGCTGCGTGCAGAACCTCGTGCCAGACACCTAGGAGCAGTGGGTGGCCGGAGGTTAGCCATTTTGTGCCCACTCAGTAATGCAGCTTTAATCACTCCCTATATTTCCAGTTAAAAAGGAGGCTTAATGAGCCAGTTTCACAAGCCCAGAGAAACTGATTATTATCTGAGAATTCCTACTGAGTTGGTGTTTGTCCAAGTCTCCCTCTTGCTACATACCCTCTCCTCTCTCAGTAGATGGCGCTGTTGGCCTTCTGAAACCCAGCGTTTTGTTGTCAGAGCAAAGTGCCAAGTGGCTTTATGCTAGCATATTTTCTCCCTCCTGTCCTTATCATCAGCATGTGTGTGTGTGTGTGTGTGTGTTTTCACCACAGAATAAGTGTAAGAGTTCTTCAAGTGTTTATAGAGTTTGTACTGCCAAACCTATCACAACATACGAGTGCACAGTCAGTAGTATCACAGCTCTCAACCCATTTATAACAAGCGCTAATTTAGATATTTCTGTAAGGTGGGTTTTTACACAATTCATGAGAGAAAGAGATATTTTTCTATCATGGTTACAGACCCAAGTCTTGTCGTTTTAACATAATTTATGGCCATTTTAATTGTTGATGAGTCACACAGCACTGTCTGTCTCTGATCTGTCTGCAAGCATATGCTACTGAGTCTGTCTCTCCTCTCTCAGGGCTAAAAACATTGCACAGAGCTTGATTGTCTTTCTCTCTCTGTCTCTCTCTAGGCTAACAGAACAGCTGTAGATATCACAAAATGGTTAAACTTACAGTCGCCAAAAGCAGAGATGCAAAGGATCTACCCAGGGAAGATAGATGGTGTGAAGGATGACAAAATGCAAAAACATCACGCCTGTTATAGCCTATAGTGTGTGTGTGTGTGTGTGTGTGTGTGTGTATGTGTGTGTGTTCATGTCCATGCATTTTGCTGTGGCTTTGTGCATTTTGTACATTCCGGGCTGATGGACACACATACTAATATGCCTGTGAGCGTTTCTGCATGTGTGAAGCCTGCAGAGTGTGAGGAAGCAACTTTTCAGGAGGCAAAGGCACAAACTGTGAAGAGATGGGCTTAATTAAAATCCACATGAATATGCATGAGACACTTGTATGGTTCCAGTAATTACATATTGAAAAAAGGTTTCATGCGCTAGTGAGACGCTGGCGTAAGTATTCTTAAGTGATGTCTAATTCCAACACGCCGCACGGCACTGATCGGAAGGGAGATAGTAAAAACTCTCCTTTAGAGAAAAAAAAAAAAAAACTAAACAAAAAACCTCAAAGAAAACAGAAAAGGTGCAATAGATTGTAGAGGTTAAGGCGTTTGTACAAAACCATTTTAGCATATTAGCTTATTAATTAAAATTTATATAAATAATTACTATTAATTATGATTAATAGCAATTATATCAGCTGCCAGTAGTTAGCAGAATTACCATCAACTAATCGGTTCATTCAGTGAACATATAGTGTATGTTTATATAAACTCTGTGAAGGGATATTTTCATGGCCACAGAAAAATACCCTTATACAGTATCACTGCATTAGAGTGTGTAGCATGGGTCGAAATCGTATAGGGACATTAAATTGCAAGGCAGAATTAGAAGCTCATGTAATTTGTGCAAAAGTTTTATTAACTCTACATTGACTCACATAACTGAACACACACGTATAAATACACTCATACATGGGGAAAGTGCAAAGAAGGCTTAAGGGTAAACCATTAGGAAAAGCTAAAACTGAAGTTATAAAAAGAGAGTCACCTGTAAAACCATCAGTGCCGGGTTCTATAACTAATACTAAACCTCTGTTTCATTTAGTTATATGTGAATGTTTTGCAAATAACAATTTCGAGAGGATTGCTGGACGAATAAATCACACACGGCTGGCAGCCCATCAGCTAATCATTCCCTCATCAATGGCAAGTGGAGACCAAGCCAAACGCCGAACTCTTGCCCGCGCCAGGGTTAAAATCTTTAGGAGTTCGCCCAATTTCGCTTTCAAATTTTTATAAGGAAAGCGTGAAGTCTTGATGTATGATACTTGCATTGCCTCGTTGTTGAGTAGAGTTGGGGTACTCGGACTTGCACTCGGACTCGAGTCTGGACTCGAGTGCAATAATGAATAAACTCGGACTTGT
>JAUCMS010000023.1:32181-46202 GCA_032357445.1 Enteromius radiatus
ATTCGAAAATAACGAACCTGCAAATGTCTCAACTGACCAATCAGAATCAAGCATTCCAGAGAGCCGTATAATAAGTTAATTATAAATACTGAAATGATAAAATGTATAAAATAATGTTACCCCTTTATGTAGTTAAGTTAATTTCTGGTTACAAGTTTGTTTAACTTTTTCACTAACCCCCAAGTATGAGCAATAGGAAACGTATTGCTTGAGTGTCGATGTGAAATCAGGCAGTGGTAAAACTGCACACCGGTTTCGTTAAGTGTTGCTGACAGAACGATTAAGTCAGACTGAGCGTCTGTGAAATTGTTTTTGTCATCACACTGATTGGTCTTTCACAATCCGTCTCCATCTCCCGAGGTCTGACATTCACAAATCTAATCAAGTTCAATTCAACAGCCCGAGCGTCTCACAAAAAGCACAATTAACACTGTTTCCAGCTTGTGTGCTGATCCGAGCGCTGAACCAGCGAGACCCAGTTTTATGAGGACGCACAATGAGGCATTCTGGGTTTGAATCAAGCCTTCACGTGGACGGTGTAATCCTGTTGTGTCTGCAAGGGTTAAGCCAGTCTGATTTTAGGGTGGTCCCGTTTTTGTGTGCGGTTTAAGTATGTGTGAGTCATGCGAGGACAGCGTAATCGCAGGGCAGGAAGAGCGGAATGACACAATAACCTGTTTTTTGTGAGGATTTACGACGACAGATTGTTGCCGTGTGTGTGCGGAATAAAGGCTGCTTCATATTCCAGAATGACTTTCTGAAAATAAAGATTAAGAGAAATGCACTATAAATGCAAAAAGATATCTGTTTTTGTCCTCTTTTGAGATTACACAGAAAGGCCCAAATTTATCCAGTGACCAGGGTGCAAAATAAACAGTAACCATGTGCCAAAGTGAGTAAAAAGAAAAACTATTTAAACACAATAGTAAATTTATGAGGATCTGCAACATAATAATGACTGAAATCCAACAGTTCAGGTCCATTCATACAGCACAATAACTATAATGATAAAGATATCATTTTTCAGTGTTAAAGAATAGCAGTGTCCACACCACAACTATAACAATAAATGACAGAGAAACTCTGGGAATCATTTTCAGAATGAATGACGACAACCAATCAGAATCAATCCTGCTACCACAAGCTTGAAAATTTAAAGGGGCAGACGAGCATGAGCTTATAATAAACAGACAATATTGTATCGTTATCTTTATAGTTATCGTGCTTGGTGTGAACAGGCCTTTAGAGCGAGTCTCACTCTCAAATATAACTCTCAAAGAGTTACAAACTGTACAACTAGGAATATTCCTTGCATTAAGCCAAATAAAATTTTGTGAAAACGTCAGAAAAATCTGAACAGAGATGAGAAACAGTTTATATATGCACACAGGGCCTGCACTGTTTAACACTATTATGCAAGCAAAAAAAAGAAATTCATAAATCGAATGCTAAAAGCTTTAGGCCAGTAGAGAATATTTTTATCTGATGAATTCTGCCTATTTACCTCACCGCTGGCAGGTGCTAAAGTTAATTTTGGACCTTAAACATCACATTTCTACTGCACGCTTGTGTTTAATACCCAAGTTAATATTTACGATTACCCATAAAGGTTGGAGTTCAACAAACACACAGCTGGAAAAGAGTCACTCTCAGGTCTTGAAACAAAGGAGCCATTTTTCTCTCGCGCAAAGCCAAAATGCAAAGCATCAAATTAGAATGTCGAACACACAGCAGCGACCTGCAGCCTTAAACATGAACTACCTGAGCGTAGGCTGTGCACGGTCACAAACCTACAACACCATTCCATCGTCACACTTCACTTCCTGTATTTACTCCATACGTTTTCTTGCATCTAAAACAACTCAGAAAATGCTTGCGTGTTCCTTTCCCTGTATCTTCAGTAAGGGTTTTGGTTTAATCATTGAAGGAGCAGCGGTAACAGGGTCACCATAAGGACTTTTACCTCTCCAGCAGTCTCCATAACAACACAACCTTCGCCCCTGTTTCCTCATTTTCTGTGGTGACGCAAGATAATACGGGCAGAGTCTGTGCATGGATTGCTGCAGCACATGTTGAAATCTGTGTGTGTTTATGAGTTAATCTTCAACGCAATGCAGGGAATTCTCATTTCATTCTGTTTGTCCGGCCCAAATCAGATCATAAGTATTCAACCCTAAACCTGAACAGTAGGAATTACTTATAGATATTGCATACATTCAGTATTATCTGCCACTGCTCAGTTTGAGTCAAATATGAAAGCAAAGTTCCCCACTCCTGCAGGTGCGTGTGCGTGAGTGTGATTGTAGCATGAATAGGGAGGAAATAGGCCACAGTCTGTCTGTGCCTGGCCTGCTGCCTGTGGCAAAGGATCTTGTCTGTCCTCCGTCAATCTCTTTTCTCCTCTCCTCTGCCCTAAAAAGAGCTTTCAGCATATCCACTGCCTCAGCGATAACCATTTTAGATGAAGCACGACCATAATACCAAATCTAATTTCTAGAGATGCAGCAATACAGACCCGGCTTTAAAAAACATTTCGAAGAACATTTCACGAACAAACATTATGAGAATACTTTGAATTATCTCTTTTTTTTTTTTGTGCTAATGTTTTCAGTATACTGTTAAATACCATACAACTTTGACAGCATCCTTAGTTCATGACCTTTATCATTCAGTAAATATCCAATAAACAATATTACAGCCTAAAACAATCAGTGAAGTTTCAATTATGAATTCAATTCACTGATTTACACAAAAACAGGGTTATTAATGTGAAATCACACGTCTTGCCCAGGTATTAAAACATTAGAATGCACATTGTCAAGAAATTTGCATAGTAATATGCATATGCATAACAAATATGCTTAGTAATCCTGCAGTTGGCATACAAGAATTAGAATTATGAAAAGTTAGAAAAACGAGACCTTGTATTATCTGCCTTATCAAATTGCTAATAAAACAAAAAAAGTCTATTGCAAGTAAAACATGCACCCCATGTATTTCCGTTCAACTACAGTTCTGAAGCTCGCAGCATGACAATCTCCAATTTGAACCAATTCAAGCTTTTATTTTGGATGCACACCATTATTCTAATTTTGGCTCGACTCTGAAATTCCCACAGCTGTCTGGAAGGATACTCACTGTGATGACAGCCTTGCTGAGACAGAGGGAACCACGGCAGCCATATTCGCGTTCATCCTGGGATTTGTAGTAACTCAAGGTGTTGTTCTTCAGCACAACCCAGCGGTCTTGCCATCCGTGAATGTAGTTAGTCCACTGTAGAGAAACAAAACTGTTATAAGAAAACAAAAGGCTGTATCTAAGAGTGCGCACACCGCTATACTGATGCCTTATGACATATGATTCGTAGTTCAATAAAACAACTGATTGTACTCATGAATGCATAGATAAACATGCTTCAAATGGAAGAGGGTTTAAGTCATTGCATGTGGAATAATACACTAATCTCTTATGGAATATGCTCCTCTCATCGCAAAAACAGATGATCAGCTGTCTGAGTCATGAGGAGAGGTTTTCTCTTTTAATCCCATCAGGAAGAAAAGACGAGCAGATGAACTCTAGTAACCCCGACTAACTCCAGCTTCAGCCCAGAACCTGCTGCACCCCTATTGAATTATACATGCACGAAGAAAGATATCCACGCACCACATATTAAGTATTTACCATAAAATATCAAAAAACAGTCTTGGTCAATATAACCTTCGGGCTTGCTGTTTAGAGAGCTGCATATGGTCAGCGTGTACTGGAAATCACCATGGAAAATATAATCGTATTGCAAGCAAACTAATAATAAGGCTTTTCACTGAAATGTGGTTTGTTAGGATAGGACAATATCTGGCTGAGATACAGCTATTTGAAAATCTGGAATCTGATGGTGCAAAAAAATTGCGAATAGAAGTTATCCAAATTAAGTTCTCAGCAATATATATTACTAATCAAAAATTAAGTAATCTATAGCTAATATCCTACTGATTTTTGTCAATAAAATCATTTTGATCCATACAATGTATTTTTGGCTATTATACCCGTGCTACTTATGTCTGGTTTAGTGCTCCAGGGTCACATATATTATTAAACTGTTAAGCATTTGTAGTAGGCTATTTGTTGCACTGCGTTTGTGCTTAATTTAATTAAGAAAACCCATGCGTCCGGCCAGTAACGTAATGAGGAACAGGTCAGAAATACAACATTGAGCATATTAAGGTAATAGGTAACCTAAAAATGGTTTAATTGTCATGTAAAATAATATCACCATGAAAAATATCTCAACTAAAATCGCCATATTTACTGTATGCGATTACAATATTGGACATTTTCTTGACGAGCTCCGTGACATTTATCCAACTGCCTGACGTTTGTTTACATCGGTTCAGGTGGAAACACACACACAAACACACGCTTCCCCGGTTCTGGAGGCATTATTCGGGATCGTAGCCCACCTTGCTGAGCACCCCGCCGAATTCCGCCACCCCTCCGTGCGGACCGGGTCCCGGTTCGACGTCCAGATCCTCATCGGAACCGGAGGAGTTCCAGCTCTGGCTGTCCGGTAGGAGTCTGCCGTTAGGAAGCGGGCTGGAATTCATAACGAATCCAACGAACGCTCCGCTGAGGGGGGGAAAACGACAAAAACAGAAAAAACGCGGGCGTAATATCAGCGACGAATGTCCGTTAGAAGGCCTCGCATCGATTACGGTGTTGTTTATCCTGAAAATCCCGAAAATAAGCGATAGATGTGGAAGCAAAGCGTCCTTGTGTTGATTTCACGAGCTTCTGTGAGACTGCGCGAGGCGAGCTCGAGAGACACCCGCCCCCTCGCTCTCTCCTTCCCTCTCTCTCTCTCTCCCGCCCTCTAAATTAACATCAGCTGCCAAAAGAGACTCTCCTCACTCTCACAACAACAAATATTTGCGAGTAACTCAGGGGAAATGTGGAAAATACCTAAACGCATATAAATTCAGCATTTCTATTTTTTCCCCTTAATTTTTGAAGGCCAACGTCATCCTCGCCCGCGGAGGCGCGTGCTTGCCGCCACTCTCCTTCAGCTCAAGGGGCGCTGGCTAGTGTATGACGTCAACGAAGCCTTAAATGGAAACTTTCGCCCCGCCCTTCTGTAGAAATGATTGACAGTTTGAAAGAGTTTTAGGTAAAGAAACACCCTCAGAAAGCACTCAGCGTTTGGATTTGGCAGCATGTGTGTGAACATTGATAAGACTCTAAAAATAATTCATGTGAAAATTAATTATTTATCACTGTGTAAGTGCCGTTTGTTTTTAACAAATATTGATTGGTTAAGCGTTAAACAGCTCCGAGTAATTATCATGGTAACGGTTGGCATCATCAAAACATCACGTGAATGTAGCCTATTTACATCTAATTGCAGGTTCAGAATAATTTTTTTTACATTTCCTCTCAGGAAAATGTGACTTCTACTTGCAGAGCCTAACATCTACGATGGTTGTGGTTTGTTTTCAGGCCTTTGCTATGGAGTTGCTAAGGTGTTATGAGATTGTAGCGCGTTTGTTTGGTTGCTAGGGTGATTACTCAAAACTCCAATGTGAGCAATAATGAAAGTGATACTTTACTTATTAGTAAACCCTACTAATGAAGCAATCTAAATGTGTTTTTTTAAATTAGTTTTGCATTGAACTTTTCCCTTTTTAAATCTTTTTAGTTTTTAAAGGAAATGTGCCAGTATGCATGCAGGTTTATTTGTCAGATCCACACAGATTAGGAAAAAAGCATTACGTAAGTGGAGAATCCTTTAGTGAAGATTCATATAACTGCTAAACAGGCAGAAAAGTGTGGCCCGTTTCCTCTTCCTGTTGACCTCTGGTTGAGAGCGTGTACATGTGACTCATCACACATGACCAGGAGCTCCACATTGGAGACACAAACGCAATTTAACTGTATAGTCTGAAATTTAAATTTGAATAAATATAAAAATCAGGGGGGAGAAATTACAATAAAAAACAAAAACTTTTATTTGCCCCTATAGTTCTTGCAATCTCTAGCAATCTTTTGAATTATTGGATTCTTTTCATTTACTAATTTAATTCAGTAAATATAAATATAAAAAAAAAATTAAAAATTGGTGTTGATTATAAAGAGTGCTTATGCTCGCGTACTGTTTTTGTACAGTTGAGCATTTAGCCTAAAACGTGGTGCACAGATTCTTGTGTGCTTCTTGCTGTTTCTCATTCATAGCAGTTGTGCCATTAGCTGTGCATCACTCCCTAGTGACTGTAGCTCAGAAATTCAGGTCACTTTACTCCACTGAGCCCTGCTAACTGGAGAAAGAGGACTCTGTCTATGATATAATGCCATAGACCACAATACCACCTCATTAGATTTGCCATTAAGGTTAGGCATGCATATCAACAGCAAAGCATTAGTGCCCCACCATAAAATGTTCCTGACACTTTCCATTGGTTTCCACAGGTCTGGCTGAACTGTCTTCATCTGAATCACTGTGGCTGTGCTGAAGAAGAAAGGGAGATGGGTGGATGTTCTAGATGGGTGAAGGTGGATCAGTGGATGTGTCGCTATGGAGGTTTGGTGAATATGTCAAACTGAAAAAGATGCATGGGTGGATAGGCATGTTTAGCAGTCTAATTACGTTAAAGCTGATGTGAGAGAGATATTATAATATCATATATAATATATAACATTATAATCCATTCTGTTAAAAATAAATATCAGAAATAAATAAAAAAAATTAGAGTAGAAATTTTAGTTTGAAAATGCACATGGAATGTAAATATGAATAAATGTGCATTTATTAAAATATATGAAAAAACATCAATTACAATATTTTTTAAAAATATGTATAGAAAACTATATTTTTTATTTTTTTATTTGTGTGTGTATACATATATATATATATAATTATTTTTAAAATATGTAAATATATGACAGCATATATGTCTGTATGTTATAAAAATGCTAAATGCATATTATGAAAAAATAAATGTTTGAAAAATCATACGTATAATATTGATCAAATTATATTAATAATAAATATTATATTAATAAATATAATATACATATTAAAAAAACACATTATTTATTATATGCAACCAAATTTAATTGATGATGAGCTTTTTTAGTCTTAAGCAGTTCTTAAGCAGAATAAACTGCTGTTTTGTCAGAATCAGTCCTTCATTATTGTCCTTCATATATATCATTCATTTAGCATTCACCTCTTTCTGTCTTCCTCTCTGTATTTCTTGACCTGTCACACAGTGAAAACACAAGATACACATTCCGTCTCACTGTCCGTTTATCTTACTCATGGGATTGAAGGATGCATGTGAACATGACTCACACACTGTTGGCAGTGAAGGGAACAAGATCTTATTAGTCATGATTATAGCAACGGTTCTTACAGCACAGGCACACCCACATTCTCCTAACCTCTGCAAATTCACTTCCTGACTTTATGATTAAAATTTCAATAGCGGTTAATGTCCATTGAACTCTTTGTCAGACCTAGAGTGTCCAGCTTTCCAGCGTAGTCATCATAGAGATACTATGAACTAATACAGATCAATGGCTGGGTTTCATTGTCACACGTCCTTCCTAAAGTGCTTTTCATGTCTTTCTGGGAAGTTCCTTTACTTAGTGTTTTTGTTTTCCAGTACACTACTAATATGTTCTTAAGTCTTGTCTTTACAGAAATATATCAAAATGAATTGAGTTTTACAAATAACCAGAAAAAAATGGTTTCTTTAAGTGTATTTATGGCAGATATTTGGTTTTCTTTTAAACCAAAATCCACATAATTTTGATATATATTTTCAGGAAACTTTTATTTTAAAAATTAAGATTTTGTAATGTTTTTGAAAAAATTCTCCTCTGATCATCAAGGCATAAAAACAGTAATATTGTGAAATATTTTTATAATTTAAAGTAACTTTATGTTAAAATGTAATTTATTTCTATGATCAAAACTGTATTTTCTGGGTCATTACTCCAGAAATAATTTTAATATGCAGATTTTATATCAATGAAAACGGTGATGACTGTATATATATATATATATATATATATATATATATATATATATATTTGTGTGTGTTACAAAATCCTGAAAAAGAATGTTTGATGGTTTCCACAAAAACGAGACTTAATTTTCTAAATAATTTTGAATCTGAGATAAATGTATTTGATGTAAGATTTTGATATTTGTACTGGAAAACAAAAAAACAAGTAGGAAAAAAAAATAGTAGTGTTGGTGAAATACAGATTTTAAATATTGGCTTCCTTTCAATTCATGAGTTTCAGGAACTGTCCAAAGCACACAGGAAGTTGAGTGATCTATCTTCAAAGATGGCATGACGTGTAAAATCATAGTGCATGGTATACATTATCCATGAAGGCTTTAGGCATAGTTTTGTTTTGCAGTGAATCAGATTTTCTTGACGTTTGAAGTTCCTTGCCTCAGCTGAAATAGAATTGATTCCAACCCTTTCTTCTCAGATAGAAATTCACCATCATACACCTCCATTTCCTGTAAAAAAGGCTTTTTATGGTGTTCAGTCAGGGCCGTATGGAGCTTGAGGGCCTGTCATGTGTTTGACTCTGGCTGAGAGCCTGCTTCGGTCATGAGACCCATGAAGGAGACCACAAGACCTCCATCAGGACCTCCATTAGTCCAGCAGGACTCCCCCTCTGCCTCCACACGCTCCAGATTAGCAGCGTTCCTCAGAAAGCCAGGCACGACCGGGAATTAGACATATGCTCCTTCATTCTGCCGAGCTGAACGGGTCGTTTGGCGTGGCATCCGGTTTAGATTGGTTTAATTCGGTTTAGCGTGGATTACAGCATGTGACTGATGATAATATTACATAACCACAAAGCCTGTGGACCTAGAAGCTGTTGCTGTTTAACTATGAGATGACGGAGACCTGTGAAGTGCTTTAGGTCTGTTTAAGACCAACATGTGAGATTAAATACTTTGCGTACTTCAGAGAGTTAGGATGTGGGGCGTTTTACAATAATCATTATTTTTACTTAGAAAATGTATTTTCTTTCAACACCGTTCTGTTTATGTGATGACCAATACAATAATATCGTGATACTGTTTACTAATTTAACACATCTTAAAATGTATTGCTGTTGAAAATGCTTGTTATTTGGTGGAAACTGAGATGCCGTTCAAATGTTTGGGGTGAATAAGATACATTTTTTTGAATCAGTATATTAGAATGATATCACGTGACACTGAAGACATGATAATACAGCTTTGATCGCAGAAATAAATTACACTTTAACAGATAATCACATATTTTAAATAGTAATAACATTTCATAAATTTATCAGTATTTTTCATTCAATAAATGCAGAAGAGACATAAAAATATCTTAGTTATTCCAGATTTGTAGCTCCACCAGAGTGAGTGTTTAAAGGAGGCGGGTGTGAGATTGTGTTCTAGAATAATCTTGCCATCTGTTCTTGTGTTACAGTCGTGGAATGTCAGTGTCAGACTATTCCAGAATATTCCAGCACTTCCCAGCCGGCCAATCAAAGGGTCATCCAGAGTTCTAGAATGCTGGTGAAATCCCAGACTAGACGTGAGCGTTCTGTGGTTTTTGAGTGACAGACTCACGTTTCGCTGATTAGCGCCAGGGCTAATGCTAATCTGAGAGATTGTGGCTTTACTGGGCAGCGCTGCGAACTCAGTTCAGTGCGAATTCTCACAGTCATACAAAGTTATCAGCCTATGTGCACACAATATGGGTTTATAACTGATTTAGCTATGAAAAGGCTATAAATAATCAGCGGCGCTGCCTTTTCCTCTTTCGTTGCACAATCGGGCAAGTTTTGCATAGTCTGAAACAAAGGTGTTTTACTGTACGTGGGAAAAAGATGATCTTGGGCTTGTCGAAGCGGAAAAAGCTGCTTTGACTCATCAGATGTTTAACTAATGCTACGTGGCATAAATTATGCATGGTGACTCGACAGACACGAATCATTCGCTAATGCTCCTAATATTGTTTTGGGAGTCTCCTACAACAGGTTTACATGTACACAAGGTGAAAAAAATGCTTGTTTTTATGCGTTTTAATATCACCTCATTTTCTAGCGATTCTCAAACGATTCGTTCGAAGCAGTTCTCTCTAAACCCCTCCCCTCCCTGAGCATACTCTGCTCTGATTGGTCAGTCTGTTGTGACAGGCCCATTGTTATAGTCCTGTATTTTGAACGCTTTATAGACAATATAAGCATAATTATCATACATGCAGGCTGTGATTCAGTGGAGCTACTGGTCCAGATAAAGTGAGTACTAAAGATTAAAGAAGCAGTCGTCAGTAAAATGACGTATATTTGTGGGCGGGGTCAAGTTGTTTAGGTATAGAGTCGATTTATTTTGGGAGACAATTACTTTAATAATCGTGCACTTTCGGATTTACAACTTTGCAGATCGTTTACATTCACATGCAGCTACATTACACACTGCATGAAAGACAATATTGGAAATATCATAACGGGGGCACTTTAAGAGCGCGGTTTGCAGCTGAGACTCATCAGCATGTAGAAACTGTACAGAGAGACATTTGAGTGTCTGGGCACGGAGGCGGTTTAATTAAATCGGTGTTTGGCTATAAAGGTTTATCTTCCATAATTTTACAGTCAGTGGTAAAAGCACGTAAAGTTATAGGAGTTGCTACCGCTGTGAGTGTGTGTGCGTGCGTGGTATACTATATTTGTTTTTGTTTTTTATTCCATTATTTTTATTTTATTACTTGACTTTATTTTCCCATTCTTATTTTTTCCCTTTTTTATATATAATTACATTTTGTCAACACATCCCACACACTACTATTAATTGTAATATAATAATTAAATTGTAAAATTTATAATTAGTATTAAACATTAACATTAAAAAGAAAAAAATACCACAAATCATGTATGTAATTTTTTCTTTTTGTTATTAAATTAATTAGTAATTTTTTATTATATTTTTGTCAACATACTCTTGCTTCACTGTTAATTTTTTACTTTATTTTTTTAATTGAAGCATCAAAAAGAAAACAAACATAACTTTTTTAGTTTCAAAACAAATCTTCTACACTCCCTATTCCCTGAATTGACTGGGAAGAAAACATTTGTTGCTTGTGACCCAACTTTACAACCAGCCAGCTGATCACAATCCTGTGTCTGACACACACCACACCCACACAGTCCACACACACACACACACACACACACAGACAGAGGGCTGCCACAGCATGTTAAATCTGTGCGCTGACTCCCCTCAGGCTGAACGGTTTGTTTGGTGAAACATTCTCTCCCAGTCATTCAAAATTACTTCACTTTATTCTCCTGTGTGTGTGTGTGTGTGTGTGTGTTTTCCCACTCAAATTCTCTCGGCTCAGTGAGTCACCGGCTCTTAAGCAGGAGAAATTCCGTCCCCACCCTAAATGATTCCTTATGCTGGGGGTTCAGGGGTCCCGACTCGCATCTGCCTCCTACTGGAGATCAAGAGAAAGGCCACTACTTTTTTTTCCCATATAAATGTTCACATAATGAAAAGCAGTTATTATCTCAATATCTCAATACTTTGTTATATAGCCTTAGTTGGCAATGACAGAGGTCAGAGGTTTTCTGTAAGTCTTCACAAGGTTTTCACACAATGTCGCTGGTATTTTGGCCCGTTCCTCCATGCAGATCTCCTCTAGAGCACTACAGCAACACAGACTTTCAACTTCCTCCAAAGATTTTCTATGTGTTTAAGATCTGGAGACTGGCTGGGCCACTCCAGGACCTTGAAATGCTTCTAACGAAGCTACTCCTTCGTTGCCTGGGTGGTGTGTTTGGGATCATTGTCATGCTGAAAGACCCAGCCATGCTTCATCTTCAGTGTCCTTGCTGATGGAAGGAGGTTTTCACTCAAAATCTCACGATACATGGCTCCATTCATTCTTTGGTTTACACGGATCAGTCATCCTGGTCCCTTTGCAGAAAAACAGCCCCAAAGCATGATGTTTGTAGGTGACCAAATACTTATTTTACCCAGGAATTTACCAATTTTTTAAAAATCCTACAATGTGATTTTCTGGATTTTTTTTCTTCTCATTTTGTCTCTCATAGTTGAGGTATATTGTTTTAATTTTTTTAAATAAAATAAAGAGACCCATATATATATATATAATTGGATGTAAATAAAGTATTAATTGGTGGAAATTAATTATGGAGGAAAGTAATTTATTATTATTTTTTTTTTTTTCATTTAAAAAAAATGTTTGTGACGACTCACAAACATTACGTTAAGGCATTATGCAGTTTATTTGTCACACTGTAAGAGGAAGTTCAGTGAATTGCATTGTTGGATACAGTAGCTCTGGTTGTATGCTGCACATTTCTGCAAATGAGACGCGTTTGTCATGCAGAAAATTTGCATACTGTGCACATTGTACATACTGCATACTGCAAAATGCATTGTAATTACATTAATATAGAAGCGGCAGACATCTGTCTGTGTGCTGTTCAGCAGATGTAGCAGTTACATTATCACTGACAGAAGACTCTGACAGATTCAGCAGGATCTCTGGGGAAGTGTGTGTTATTGTAGCCTATTTTAGCACACAGACTGGTCCTAAACTCGAATGAAAAGCGCTAGGGTCTGTGACGTGTTGTTTAACTCATGAGAGACGCTGCAGGAATAGTGAAGAGAGGGCGAGTATGCGTGTCTGGGCAGCGCAACTGACAGCTTCCTGTAAACCACAAGACGTTTCCTGCACTTTCACACATCTATAAATGAAATGCGGTGCTTGACGGTTGCCAAAGTGATTTTTAATGACCATAAAAATACACACATACATTTTGATTAAAAAAAAAACACAAATAGAAACATTCCATTTATTAAAAAAACATTCTCATAAAACATAAATAAATAAATAATAATAATTATAATATATATATATATAATTTATAATTATTATATAACAGAAAATAAACAATTTAGAAATAATCTATAGAATAAATACTAATAGAACCATTTAAAAATTATTTATTAAATAAAATCAAAACATAATTTAAAAACTATATGTGTGTGTGTGATAAAATTTTGTCAGATTTATCAATCTTAATTATTGTCCATCTTCACAGAAAAATAGGATTTACTTCTGGAGTTGATAGCTACGAAGTAACAGCAAGTAACACGTTGAATTAAACTTGAAATTCTGAGCGAGAAAGACTGAAAAATTATTTTCTTGTAAAACGTACTCCAATTATCTCTTCATTTATTAAAGTGCCTCTATTATGGGTAATAAAAAGGAGCCTTGCATGCCCTATGAAAGGTACATAAGGTCAAAAAAAACCTTTCATTTTCTTATAACATGCATTTATTTTTGTTCAACAATTTACAACAATCAAAAAAAAAAAATCAACAATTAAAAATCCATGATAGGGGCACTTAAATAAAAAACAAAATTAATTCTTTACTTTCAAAAATAAAGTTGGCATCAGTGTTTCCCATGAGGAACCGTTTATTGCACAATAGGTTTTTATAGTAGGAAAACTCCCTTTATTCAACCACAATATAAGACACCATCCTGACCTTACACAGAGAGATCAGACCATGTCCGGGAGAGTTTTCTTTACCTCCGTCTGTGCAGTAAACACTGAGATCTCTCTCTGAGTCTGTGCTGTTTGTAAAGGCACTGATCTCTGTCTCTTGTGTTTGAGTGCTGCAGGCATCTTGTTGCTCACTGAATCAAAGCAGCATGTGATTCTGCACCTGGCCAGAGTCCAGCAGAAGAAGATGTCACTTTTATAACCCACGAGAGTTAATGGGGTTACATTTGAGTACCTTTGTCACAGATGTTTCCCTTGAAACAGACCCAGATTGTGATTCAGATGTATAGTGCTTTAAAATAATGTAGCAGCTCAGATCATTTAAAGGGGCCATCCAGTCCCAATTTTCCATAAGCTAATATGATTCTTTAGGGTCTTAATGGAAAGTTTGTAATATAGTTTATTTTAAAATTTCTCAAAGATAG